>CM022396.1:74342259-74942259 GCA_011833715.1 Carcinoscorpius rotundicauda | reverse complement strand
CCAACTACAGTTATATATCTATGTGTGTGTGTGTATATATATACATGCACTCTCCGACTTTCGAAAAGGCTTGGGTCACTTCAAAACGTTTAAGGCCCCTGACATAATGAAAACAAACAACGGTGGCATGTGAAAACAAAATGAGACAATCTTTATTCTAGAAGGAAAGTGAAACGTAAATTGAATATTTTATTTGTATACAAGTTTTCAGCCCTAAGCTGAGAGCGTGCGTTACATTTTCGTCTCATTGGAAAAAAAACAAGTCGCGAGACGTTACAAACGCAGAAGAATAATAAGTATTTTAATTTGAAACCTGCTCTGATCTGAGTTCTGCCTTCGTTCAACATGCGTTGTCTGGTGGTTGGCGCGACCTGACTGTGAATCCGCGCTTTTGAGATTCGCGTCCCGTTCCTACAAAAACGCGTTACTTATTTTCGGGTCAGAAGTGCGTTTTAAGAGTTACCAGGGAAACCGACTACGAAATCAAATGAATATAACCTGAGAGCTGGCGGTGAGCACTAACTGTTGTTTTTGTTGTTTTGGAATTAAGCACAAAGCTACACAATGGTCTATCTGTGCTCTGCCCACCACGGGTATCGAAACCCGGATTTTAGCGTGTAAATCCGCAGACATACCGCTGAGCCACTGGGGGGCGAGCACTAACTAACTAGCTGTCTTACAGTTAGTCTGTTAAGTCTGTTAACTAAGGACGACTATGCACAGGTAAGTAGTCCTTGAATAGCTTTGTACGAAAATTCTATACAGAAAACGTGTACTTTATTAAAATACAAGCAATATTAGATATTCACTGTATGGTTATACGTATTAAAATATTTATATTATTTCTACAAATATTTAAGTCCTGATAATTAATAGCAGGTTAACTTGTACACTAACGAGGTATGTGTGTACAACATTGGCGGGTTTAAGACTGTGTGGGCCCAGGGGAGAATATTTTTTGTGGGCCCGACATCCCGTGTAATTTTACATAAAATAAAATTGTCATCAGGCCTCTAATAAGACCATAAGCTCCCTCTAATCCCCACATAATGCGCCACTGGTTTACAATTATAACACTCTAACTGTTTGTCAGTTAAACATATTTTCTACATATATATTTGCGGGTGTAACACCAATTTGATTGTCAATTACACATTTTTCTTTCCACATATACCATATAATATTTAAATTTTCCTCCCAGGTGGCTCTGCGATAAACTTGATGGCGTGTAACATTAATATTTGGAGATCAATCCCTGTAATGGTCACAGCGTTAACAACTCATAGTAATAAAATAAAAATTATTAATGAAATACGTGGAAGTGAGGTAAACGTTGTTCTTTACTAAATTAAGCTTAAATTTTGGAAATACAAAATTTTAGATGTAGTTTGCCCCCACAGTTGCACGATACTGGTAAGCGGATTTCGATAACCGTGGTGTGCTGAGCACTGACAGCTTATTGTGTAGCATTGTGCTTAACTACAAAAAATACTCATGATTTTGTTTCGTTTCCAGTATCCACCTCTATCTAACTACACAGTGTCACACAACGCATAGAATTTTATTGAGTCCAGTGGTCATCTCCGTTCCTTCTCATTGGTTCAGCAAGTTAGTGTCCAAATGATCACTCGTTATATGTATGAGTAGCAGGCAGAACGTTCAAGTGCATTTTGAACTGTCTTAATCAGACCAAGTATCAAAGGTCACCAGTAGCTTTTTTCTTGCCTTCTCTGGAAGATTTTAGACGATTGCATATAGTAAACAGGGGCACTTCTGCACCACTTTATTTAATTATTACTTCGATGTCGTGTTTGTTAATCTAATTTTTGCAATTTTGAGCTGTATTGGAATATTAACCATTTGTGTTAAGAGAATACCAGCAAAACAATATGTCATACTAAAGTTAACCTGTTATTCAAAACATTAATAGAAAATATATCCAAGAATAACACTTTGCTTCTTTTCAATGACGTTACCAAATAAATGCATGTATTTAACATTTACGCATTAGCTTTCCTCCGTCCCTTAATGGCATAACAGCGTGCCTGAGAACGAACAGCGCTAGAATACGGGTTTCGATACCCGTGAAGAGAGAGTATAGATAGCCCAATATTATGTACTAGTTAAACTGTTAAAACTTGCGTGACTAGCACCCTGCTATTAAGTCAGCCTTTTAATAAATTTAACTCAACTTGCATGCGAAGTGGAATAAATTTCATGATATAAAAATATAAATAAATGAACCTCGCTAGCCGTTTCTAATTTTACAGTGGGATTGAACGTAACATTATAACTCCCCCATGGCTGATAGGGGTTTGGTATGACGGGGGTTCGAACCCGCGACCCTTAGATTACAAGTCGAATACCTTACCAAAACCAAGTTGGACTGATGGAAACAAATGATTGTTATAGTACTATGAAATATGTTTGTATTCGTGTTTCAACAGTTAAACCTTTAATAACGATAACAGAAAAAAATTAGAGTTCCAAGATAAATTTATTTAAATCGTTATTTTAATACTTTAAACCTACTACCCGTGGTTCAGCAAATCACATATAGCCCACTGTGTACATGTTTAAAGTTAATTTGTCTTTAAAGAGGGAATCTTCAATAGTCGCAGCACTTAAAATTCTTATAGGAGTAATCAGAGTAAAGCAATTGACAATGTATTTTTTTTCCTTTTTATTAATTATATTTTTGTGAGCCAGCAATACCAAGCGTGGGGCGCACGTAGACTCAATCCATTTTATTACTCACCAGAATCTCTAACAGTCTACCCTCAAATTGAAATTATTTCAGGCAAGATTAGAGTAAATTAATCGACGAGACCTTTGGAGTAGTCAATTACACATATCGAAATAGTTTTGCTTTTTGAGTCCAAAACTGTAATTAGATCTCAAACCAATCAAGAAATGACAGAGTTACGAGCTAAAACACGCACGCTCAAACTCAGAGTCATTTTAGAGCCGCTTTGCCGCGGCTAGAAAAATCTATACAAAATGGTCGCCGTGTATCACCATATTTTGCTATTTGTTTTGTATAAAGTATATGACTATATATATATATTTATTTATTTATTTAAATCGTTTGTTAAATATCAGAAAGTAATGATTTACGTTTAGGTTGATACATTAATAAAACTAAAAGTGTTGTCGTTTGAACAAGAGACAAGAAGTTTTCTACATTTCTTACCAAAATCCGTTTGATTTTGTTGATTAGATTTTGCGGATCCTGTATGGTCAAGTGGTTAGGGTGCTTTGACTCGCAATTTGCGGATCATAGGTTCGAATTCACGTCCCACCAAACACGCTCACCATTTAAGTCATGGAAGCGCTACAATGTGATGTTCAATCCCAATATTCGTTAATAAAAAAGTAACCCAGAAGTTGGCGGTGGGTGGTGATGACTAGCTGCCTTCCCTCCAGTTTTACACAGTTAAATTAGGGACGACTAGCACAGACAGCCCTCGAGTAGCTTTGCGCGAAATTAAAAAAACAAACAAACAATTTTTTTTATCAAAATACTAAAATTTCTTATTTTATATGTTCGAGCAACTATAGAATAGGACAACTATTCAGGTATACTAATAACGTAGCTTTTCCATAAAGGGATAATTTTGGGTGTCATTTACACTTGTAAGTCACACAACTCAACTGAATAGCAACGTGCAAAACGGGGATTTAAACCCGTAAGGTCAAAGGCTACGGGATGCCAAGATGGAAAACGATTTAATAAACAAAATGTTAGTGTCGATCGTGGATAGTCCACAAAATGTTAATTTTTCCAATTAATCTAAGATATAATTTCCTTAAAGGCATAATTTAAAGGTTTAACCTCACAACAAGCACGTGTTTTGATTTTATTTGCTACAGTTATATGAAAATATTTTTATTCGCAAACGTTAAGAATTTAACACAAGACGACAAAGATACAGTAATCGTCATAAAATTTTAAAACAAAATTCAGAGAAAAATACTGCAATTGAAATTTGAAAAACTAAACGTATTATAGATATTTCAAAATTTCGAACTAGCAGTGAACAAGTTGTAAAAATATCCATGTATAATGCTAAAAAAACAAAGTCTTTCACATGTCTTATTTGTTAGTTGTTCACTAATACATAATTCACTTCTTTCAGTAAGATACAGCAAAGAACAGCACAAAAAATAACACTAAGTGAAGCACAAATAACAACTAGAGGAAAGGCAGCTAGTCATAACCACCCACCGCCAACTCTTCGGCTACTCTTTTACCAAATAATGGTGGGATTGACTGTTACATTATAACGCTCCCATGGCTGAAAGGGCGAGCATGTTTGGTGCAACGGGGATTCGAGCACGCGACGTTCGGATTACTTCTCGAGCACCTTAACCATCCGGCCTTCTCGCGCCATGCATTAGTTTAATATGATAACAAAATGCATTAGGTCGTATTACGAAACTTATTATTGTGTCGTTTGATTCCAAAATTTAATATATCTAAATGTATGCATTATTTAATATAACCAAATGTGTGAATTATTTAACACAACCAAATGTATGCAGTCTTTAATATAACTAAATGTGTACAGTGTTTAATATAACTAAATGAATTTATTAGATAACATATGCAACGCATCATTTTCAATTTGTGAAATATACTTACTGTTTAACACGACAATCAACTAAATGTATGCACTGTTTATGATAGCCAAATGTATCCACTGTTTAATACAACTAAATGTATGCAATTTTCCACTTGTTTGTCAAAATATGTATAAGTTAGAAGTGATACTTCAGAAAAACGGTAGCTAGTTACCACCACCCAACACCAACGATTGGGTTACTATGAAAGAATAGTGGCACTGGCCGTGGTTTTATTATTCCAAGCTGTCGTAAGGGTGGCTGAGCATGGTCGATGACGAAACTGAACTTGTGACCCGCAGATTGCGAGATGAGCGCCCTAGTCACCAAGGCATGTCAGACTCCTGCACTATTTAACAGAAGTAAATGTATGCACTATTTACAATGATAATAAAATACACGTACAACTTGATATGACCATCACGTCTATCCATTATTGGATATTAAAACCAAATGTACGCTTTATTTGTTATAATAACCAAATATACTCTCACACAATAACCAGATGTATGCACTATTTGGTACGATAACCAAATATATGTATTACTTATCAGGATAACCAAATTTATGCACTATATAATACAATAACCAAATATATTACGTTATGCATCATAATATATTTCAAATTTGTCTCCGAATTATTATGTTACGTACGTTATTTATTTGTATTTTGAATAATCGGAAATATTAATTCTAGTTAATTAAATGTTAATAAGTATCTATTTTATGATATTTGCCAACGATATTAACACACAAAATTTTCTTTCTCAATATAAATATACTTTAATATACAATCAGCAATACAATTTATAATAACGGTTCTCAGAAATAGTTATTAACAATATTGGTTTATATCCAAGAGTTTTACAAACGTACAAACTACACTAAGAATCTTCTACACATTTACAGAACAAGCGGCACTTACGCAATACGCATCCGACAGTTTACTCAACACAAATCAAACCGAAAAAAACGCAGGTGTCAACATAAACGTATAACAGTAAATCCGTTACAATATATACTACTTTTAATATAACCAAATAAATATACTATTTATCAGATATACGCTTTATTTATTATGGTAATCAAATGTATGCACTGTTTGGTACGATAATTAATTATACACACTATTGGCAACTAAATATATGCACTAATCTATATGATAACTAAACGTGTGCACTGTGATAACTAAACATATGCACTATTTAACCCAATAATCAAATATATGCACTGCTTGGTATGATGTTGTTGTTTTGAATTAAGCACAAATCTACTAAATGGGCTATCTGTGCTCTGCACCCCGGTTTTTAGCGTTGTAAGTACACAGACATACCGCTGAGCCACTGGGGGGCGTT
Source organism: Carcinoscorpius rotundicauda (assembly GCA_011833715.1). Lineage (NCBI taxonomy): Eukaryota > Metazoa > Arthropoda > Merostomata > Xiphosura > Limulidae > Carcinoscorpius > Carcinoscorpius rotundicauda. The sequence goes on along the minus strand of CM022396.1, from coordinate 74,936,281 downwards.
TGGTATGACAGCTAAATGTATGTACTATTTGGTATGATAACTAAATGTATGTACTATTTGGTATAATGGCTAAATTTATGTGCTATTTGGTATGATAACTGAACGTGTGTATTATTGTTTTTATCGCATATTTCTTCGAAAGATCAGAACAAAAATATTCGTTTACCCTAAAGTTGACAAGAGGTCAGAGAAAGGTTGAGTTAAGTGTTATTCTATTGCACGATTCAAGTTTAATAGTAGACAAAAGGAATGACATGTCCAGGTGGAGTTAAAATTGGGAGAGATTTTACAGCAACGTGAGTATTCCAATTATTAATTTCTGTTTTTCTCTAGAAACATTCAGACTAATTTCTTTTTGCCGCTTTATCCCCATTAATGGAAATAAGATTTTTTACCATATTACTTTCAATAACACTATAGTATTCAGTGTAGTATTCGATCAAAAATCCCACAGCCCAAACAATATTCTTCGAAACTTGTACATTTCAGCTCATCTATACGAGATTAAGTATTTTAAGTTTGAATTCCCGTTACATTGTTGTTGTTTTGAGTCAAGCACAAAGCTACACAATGGGCTATCTGTGCTCTGCCCACCACGGGTATCGAAACCCGGATTTTAGCGTATAAATCCGCAGACATACCGCTGAGCCACTGGGGGGCGAATTCCCGTTACAATAACACATTATTGTAACTTTATAATCACCTCAGATTACACAAACTTTCAGCTGTGTTACTTCGTATTCGGTAATCAAACAACGTGAAATAACAATAACTGGTTTATTTTAGGTTGAGTTAATGCGATGAAATGTCTTTACTATTTCAATGAAGTCCGCGCATGTTTTTCACGCCTAAAACAGATACATGGAAATGACCAAACTGTTATTGGTGATAAATCTTCTATTATCGATGCATTATCGTTGACGTTGCACATTCTCAGGTGTTAATAGGCCTGGCATGACCAGGTAGGTTAAGGTGTTCGACTTGTAATCTGAGGATCGCGGGTTCGAATCCCGTTCGCACCAAACATGCTCGCCCTTTCAGCCGTGGGGGCGTTATAATGTTACAGTCAATCCCACTATTCGTGGGTAAAAGAGTAGCCCAGGAGTTAGCGGTGGGTGGTGATGACCAGCTGTCTTCCCTCTAGTATTACACTTCTAAATTAGGGACGGCTAGCGCAGATAGCCCTTGAGTAGCTTTGAGCGGAATTCAAAAACAAACAAAGAAACAAGGTATTAATATTATCTACTAAACGTAAGAAACATCAGTGTTAACGTTGCATATTTGAAATATTTTGTTTGACATTTAGTGAGACGTTTTTTTTTAACCTATTACACGAATTGCGTTAAATTGTTCCTCTGAAAATACTATCGAACGAAATAACACTTTTTAATTTTATATTCAAGCTCTTGAGGGAAATTTTTCAGTGTAAGTTATCAAATCAAAACATCGAGAAATTTGATTGGACGTGCTAACAATGTTAAAATATTATTCAACCAATAAAGAAGAAGGTAAAAAAAGGTGATCAAAAATAAATGCTCTTAATTTCTACCAAAGAAACTCACAGATGAATGAATGGAGTAAAAAGGATTGGAGGTGAATATCATTCTTTCCTTCACTGGTGGTCCAACACAGCCAGGTGGTTAAGGCACTCGACTCACGATTTGAGGGTCGCGAGTTTGAATCCCCGTCTCACCAAACATAATCGCCTTTTCAGCCGTGGGGGCCCAAGAGTTGGTGGTGATGACTAGTTGCCTTCTCTCTAGTCTTACACTGCAAAATTATGGACGGCTAGTGCAGATAACCCTCGTGTAGCTTTGCGTGAAATTCAGAAAATAAACAAACATTTGAAATTCAGTGAATTGCTTAACGCTCACGAAGAAACAACTCGTGCAGATACATAAGACAAAAAAAACGTTCAGTTATTTACCTATACCTGAGTAACTATCCAAACTGTTCTGGAAATCTCAACAGTAAAATCTCCTGAATCTTAAGATCGTTTCTGCGAACAAACTTTTTAATTATTACGTACTTTCCTCTGGTACTAAAACTTATTTCAATGTTTGTTACACCTACATTTAGGGATGGTTAGTGTAGAGAGCTCTCGTGTAGCTTTGCGCGAAATTCAAACCAAACCAAACCAATCTTCACTGGTAAGCTAACTGGCAAGAATTTTAAAATTTATTGAACAACATACTACCAGACAAAATTAAGCATACAGCTAACACGAATCAGAAATTGATAATTATAGTCAAATAATCATGGAGTGCCTACTAAAAGCAGCTACGGATGCTGTACCAAAACAACAACAGACAACCATAAACAATGCATGGGAACCAACCAAACAACTATTAACATTGATAAAACAACGAAGACAACTAAGAAGACATTTCATGGCAACAAGAGAACAAGAAACAAAAACACAAATAAACAGTATCAGAAATGAACTCAGAACAGAAATTTAAACAAGAAAAAATGTGATAACTTGTGCTTCCAACTACATGAACAAACTGACTCTGGATAGTTTTGGTCACACCTAAAGATATTCACCAATGAAGCCACTTTAAGAAAATACCCAACACTGAAACATAACAGCACCTTAGCGAGTAACCACAAAGATAAAGTAGAAGCCTTTAGACACGAACTACAAAACACATAATGATCCAGATATGAACAATTATTTCTACAACAAAGTAAACAACCATGTAACAAATAACCTAAAATTATACAAGCCATACTTTTCAATTAATGTTATTAACATTAACACTGATAATACTTATGACAATAATGCTCTACTAATAACCAAATAAATCACACTAACTGAACTCAAACAAGGAAGCAAAAATTCAAAAAAATCACCAGGAAATGAAGGCATACAAACAATTCTCCTCAAAAAAATTATTTGACCACCTGTTATATATCTTTAATTTATCTTTCTATTCTGGGTACATCCCAGTTTCTTGGAAGCAAGCTAATATATTAATGTTTCACAAAGATGGAAAACCAGCTAATAAGCCAAATAGTTATCGACCAATCAGCCTGACCAGCTGTGCAGGTAAAATTCTTGAACGAATAATAGGTAATAGACGCTCCACATTTTTGGAGATTACTTCAAAATTACCTGAAGAACAAAACGGATTTAGAAAATTTAGACAAACGAAAAATAATTTAATTAGGTTGACTGAAACGATAATAAACAGCTTTAATAAAAAAAGAATGCACTGTCGCTTGTTTCGAGAAAGCATTCGACACTGTATGGAACAATGGTCTACTGTTCCGTATGTACGAAATGGAACTACCGAGTGGAATTATTTGCTAGTTATCAAACTTTTTGGAAAATCCTTTGGAACCCTTTTTTAATTATTATAAAATCAATAAAAATTATATATATATGCTAGTGCTAAAATAAAACAGGCCACCTATGCTCTAGACTTAGAAAATCTGAAAGAACAATACACATGGACATTGCCCTGAAAAGGGCCTGAGTTATGTTCAATGCTCTGACCCTCATGTATTAACTTTAAACACACTAACAAGTCCTCTCTAACAATGTAAAGGAAAGAGGAAGAGATCTAGTGAACCTGACACTCCCGGGTATACACTTATATCCAAACACCTGGATAGAGAAAGAGACTGGTAAGCTAATCTGAATTATTACTAAATGCATTTGTGGAAACCACTCTACAAACACCACAGCAAAATATGTTGGGAGTTATTACAAACTTTTATCTGTTCTGTAAATCACAAATTACCAATTCATTCATGTCATTAGGCAAGCCTCAATAATACAAATAGATAAACCAGTATCTTTATTTTTACGTTTACCAGTGCAATAGCAACTCATTAAGACAATATTAAAAGTATGTGTGCTTCCTTATAGCACAGCCACATCAGATTATCTGCTGTGTCCATCGAGGAGAATCGAATCCCTAATTTTAGCGTTATAAATCCGAAGACTTACCACTGTCCTCCCGGAGGACCCATATTAAAGGATTAGCCAACAATTCGGACAAGTATAAAAATAGATGTCCCCCGCTAGTACAGCGGTATGTTTCCGGATTTGATTCCCCTCGGTGGGCTGAGCAGATAGTCCTTCATGGCTTTGCTATACGAAAAAACACAAACACATAAAAATAGATATAACATTTTTCAGATCCTCCACGACATAACTCAAGATTATCGCATTTCGAAAATGAGAAGTATGTTTCGAAACGTCTTTATCTGTACAAAATGTTTTAAAACTTATGTGAATAAAGATGTATTCATATTCTATGCTGTAATGGGGTGCGAGTTATAGTATTTGTAAATTAGCTCTTACCTATTTTGATTTCCAACAAGAGAGGCTCAAACTGCAGGCTTGTAAAATATGTACAAAAATATTTAGATCACTTACTAAAAACGTTTTAAACTAATTGGCAAGCAAACATTTAGTAGTCATAATTTTACTAATTTTGCGATTGACTTGAACATTTTATTTGATTAATTCTGTGTAGAAATGATTTATTTTACCAAAATCTATTGGTAAGGTAACAATTAGTCAAATTTAACTTGTTTTAATCGTTTCTTTTAACTGCATAAATTTGATGTACACTTTTCTTCAATTCCAGTCGAAGTGATCGATATTTCCGGGTCGAAATATCACAAGCCTTGTGACCAACCACTACATTACGAATAAGTTAGACAAACTGGTGAAACAGTGTTGTACCTGAAATTTCAGTCATATTGATACAAAGTAGAATATGTGTGTGACTTATAAAGCAAGAGATACTTCTGTGGCAAAGGTTACGATTCGTCGTTAATTGGTATTCATTGAAAAAACGCCGTACCAAGTTGCTCTAAATTTCCTAATACAGATGGCGCTGTAATGACTTCTAGGTTTCTTGGTCCAGTTAATTTTCATTTACTCAAACATATGATCGAATGTAATGTCATCTTATCACTTACTTGCTGCATCTCTTTCAATTTGAGGAGTAAGTTTTTGTTCTTCTATTCCTTAAATCAATTTTTTTTGCCTTTTAAATGCAGAATAATTTTTGTTGATTTTAAAATTGATTGAGTGTAATAACTTGTAGCTTTGAGAACATGGTTTAGTTATTTAACTTAAATATGTTTTTTTAATATCTATAGATGCCAGTAAATAAAAATCTGCAGAGTGGTTCATCTAAACCATGACACGGATGCAACAACAAAATTTTCCTTACTCCCTCAACATCCCGCTAACAAAACTAATATTCCTTGTCAATTGTTTGCGCAAAGCTACTCGAGAGTTGCCTGCGTTAGCTGTCCATAAATTTGAAATTATTGATAGAAGGCAGTTAAGGAAAACCTCCCACGTCAACTTTTGCGAATATTGGAACTGATCATCACATTATATCTCCCTAAGATCGAAAGTACAAACATGTTCGGCGATGGATTTCGATTCCAGGGCGAGCAAATTGTGAATCAAGCGCCCTAAATACAAGACGTGCTCTATACCTAAACACAAGACCTGCCAGATACCACACCAATATTTCGGATCTTTGCCTTTCTCTAGTTCTATAAACATACGTTAAATTGCTGTCAAGGGAACTAATACAAAACATTTAACAAACTGAATCAACTTTGCAGTTCATAGTTATAACGTTGCAGCTACAATAAATAATTCCTAAATTGGAAGGTTCACGTAGTTCATACATCTCTTGGAATAGTCGCGAAGTTCATACGTCTCTTGGAATAGTCACGTAGTTCATACGTTTCTTGGAACAGTCACGTAGTTCATATGTCTCTTGGAATAGTCACGTAGTTCATACGTCTCAAGTAATAGTCACGTGGTTCATACGTTTCTTGGAATAATTACGTAGTTCATACATCTCTTGGAATAGTCGCAAAGTTCATACGTTTCTTGGAATAGTCACGTAGTTCATACGTCTCTTGGAATAGTCACGTAGTTCATACGTCTCTTATAACTCGGTTGTTAATACAGGAACGTACCACGCTGGTTCAGCGGTAAGTCTACGGACTTACAACGCTAAAATCAAGGGTTCGATTGCTCTCGGTAGATTCAGCAGATAGTCCAACGTGGCTTTACTATAAGAAATCGCAAATGCATTAATACAGAAACCGTCCTAGATTGGAGTTATTCTGTAGTGTTTAGATGGCTTATAATGTGTCGTTCTAACCCTTCACTCAATAATAAACTATATTTAGGCTTTTTAATGAGTGGAGTTATCTTTATATAGACTATGAATATATATTTATTAAAACATATTCTAGTTTTACTTGTTTTATTGCATATTTTTTCTCGTTACACTTTGGTGGTTACTGGGCTTTTAACAGCAAAGGAATCACACAGAATTTTATAAAATCGATATATATTCAAAACTACATATAATGAAAACTGAGAGTAATAACTTGTAGCTTTAAGAACATGTTTTAGCTATTTGACTTCAATGTGTGATTTTTTTTTGTTAATATCTATTTAAATGGCAACAAACAAAAGTCTCATCAGCATTGTAATGACCACTGCACCTCCTCATGTATCTTACCCGGAAAATGAGTGATTTCCCCATTTCCTTCAGTTACTTCTTTATTTTGAATATTGTTATAGACGAAAACGTAAAATTATTCAATACATATATACCGCCACCGATAAAGGATGACACAGGAACAAGTCTTTAACTTTAGGGTTATTGTTTATATGGTAGTATGTAATACCCAAAAAATTTTACAGATTTTTCGTGATTGTATTCGTTAACCCAGCAACAAAAGTGCTCTTTTAAAAAAATTGAGCAGTTTCAATAATTACAGAAACAAGAGGATGTTTTGCTTTTGAAATTAAGGCAGTTCTGATGGTTGTTTTACGAAATGTGACGTCACAGGAAACAAATTGCGAGATACAGTTACAACTTAACAAAAGAAACACAGCCCTCAAAACTGCTTGTTATCATTCAGTTTACTTGGCTTTGTATTTCATGTCCGATATATTTAAAAGGTTGGTGGTAATTTGTAGCCATGATTTAATATATCGATCAAAGTATGACGTTATTGATCTAAAAAGTTAAATGTCAATCATTTCGTAAAACAAATAAAAATATGACATTATTCAAAATACCTTTTCAGACACAATTTTTGAACTCACAGTATTAATTTCTTTAATTGCTCTAAATGAAAAACAAATGCTGCTGTTATACCCATGGTGTTACTTTTATTACAATTGTCTTAAGTGTTGTCACATTTTTCATATTACATCAAAAAGGTTAAAACATAATTTTCAGCTCAAAAATGATAAACCAGCATTATATGTCGATAGTAATGATATTTAGAATCAGTGTTTATTTAGCTTTTGCTGTGTATTTTTCTTTATGTTAACCGTGGTAGGTTTTTATAAAAGCTGTTTGTTGTTTTTTTTTATACTTGGCCTATCTTAAATAAGGAGCCTTAAAACATTCCAAGATCGGTGTTATGTAAAGATGACCGTAATGAATAGATATCAAATTACAGCACTGGAGTATGTGATATATGATTGTTTAACCTAAAGCAATGGTAAATAACATCTGATGCATTAAAGTATACCGTACATATTTAAGACGTTTTTGGTTTTTTTCGTGGTTTACGTCAAGGTTGAGTAAAACTAAGGATAACAATAACAAGTCCTAGAGAGACACTCGTCAAAATTTAAAAGTTGACTAATTTCAGCCGAAATGTACGTGAAAAACTACAATTAGTAACAAAATATATTGGCAAAAATAAAACGATAATTTATACACTGTGTTATAACAAAATAAATTTCATGTATATTTATTCGCTAATTGTCATAAGTATAATTCTTTTCTTTTTTACTTATTCTTCCAGCCGTGTGGGCGTTATAATGTTACAGTCATTCCCACTATTCGTTAGAAAAAGAGTAGCCCAAGAGTTGGCGGTGGGTGGTGATGACTAGCTGCCTTCCTTCTAGTCTTACTCTGCAAAATTGGAGAGGACTAGCACAGGTAGCCCTTGAGTAGCTTTGCGCGAAATCCAAAACAAAACAAACCAAACTTATCCTTCTTTCTCTCTTAAATGAATTCATAGCATGGTATAATTTTTTTTTTCTGGATAGCTTCGTTGAAACATTCTAAAATTTAGGCTTAACCTGGTTATTTTTCCATTGTTTACTGAATCATATAAATGATTGGAACTATTATATGAATTATCAGCACTAGGCGATTCTTTTCTTATTCTTCAAGTTAGTTTTAAGTAACAATACATGTTGATCTAATTTTACAGACTTTTATACCATATATGAGCAACAAGTGGAATATCACTACATATTATGTATTTAGTTTATGACATTTTCTCATGTAGATTAAAAATTAATGTCATATTTCATTGTGATTCAGATGTCTTTTAGCTCTATTCATACATTTCATTTGCATCATATCTTCGTAACTGTTCTAAAAAAAATCTCCATCCTAGAAATGGTAATTCTCATCTGGTCCTCCTGATACGTGGAATTTTCCCGGGATAGTAAACGCTCGAAACACCAAGCCAAAGCGCATGCGCTATGTTGTACATGGTGAAGTAACTACCAAACGAACGATACTGAACGGAGCCAGTAGAAGTAGGTGGCGAAGTACGACGTCTGAGAGAGAACCTTGATGATACTTTGGTCTAGCTCATTCATGTCGGAAGGGTGCAGTAGGACAAAATGAGTTTGATAAGGCACTGTAGAATATCATAAGCGTAAGCCATATGTTTTCCAAAATGTTCATACATGCTATCGATGGAAATTTAATTGGGAAAATTTAATTCACGACCCTAACATTTACCTTGAAAACTAAAATGATAGTAAAAACTGTTGTGAAATATTTTCGTAAAGTCGAATTGTAGACGTTCCCACACGTCTTTATAAAATACAGTATTACAATAGCGAAATTCAAGGCCCATTCAAATTAAATTATCTTCATACTTCTATATTCAATCCTTTAAAACTTGATGCGTAAAATACACACAAGAAATATAAATTTTAAATCTTCTTATTGTGACGCGAAAAGCTAATTTTGCAAACATTCACTATTTTAAATTAGCAATTGAAAATTTTCTACACCTATGATAATGTTTATTTCTGCTCTTTGCTATTAAGACGCTGTGTGGGCGTATTACAACATAACACATAACTCTACTTTGTCCTGTACGAAAACTGCAAGAATTGTTTATAGCTAAAGTTGTGAGAAGCGCCCTCTACCATCATCTGTTTAGACTAACATTTCGTTAACGTGTGCAACTTTCATCTCGCGACAATTTCTTTGTTATATTAACTTTTAAGTTTAACGTTTATAGGATGAGAGTATCGTGTGTTGTTGTTTGTTTGGTTTTACTTTTTATCGTGAGACTGTTGTCAATACGTATAAATGACGCCACTGTAGCTATTCAATTCTGCGTTAACAGAATTTAAACATCAAAATGACAATAATTAGAATACTGTTTCTGATAAGCTAATGGCTCATATCAATCAATGCTTTAATTAATTAATATTTGATTTAAAATTTAGGAAAAATAAGTAGTCTTATTAGGCTTCCATTTTAACCGATTACAGATATTTTAGGCCTGACATAGCCAGGTGGGTTAAGGCGTTGGACTCCTAATCCGAGGATCGCGAGTTCGAATCCCTGTCGCACCAAACATGCTCGCTCTTTCAGCCATATGGGCATTAGAATGTGACGGTCAATCTCACTATTCGCTAGTAAAAGAAAAGCCCAAGAGTTAGCGGTGGGTGATGATGACTAGCTGTCTTTCCCTTTAGTCTTACACTGCAAAATTAGGGACGGCAAGCGCAGATAGCCCTCGTGTAGCTTTGCGTGAAATTCAAAAGCAGACAAACAAACTTGTTTGTTTATAGTTTAGCGCAAAGCCACAGAATGGGCTATTTGTGCTGTGACAACCACGAAACCCACTGGTGAATTTTTTTTGTTATTGCACTTTTTTGTATATAAATTATGCATCACATTTTATTAGAAAAAGTGCTGTAACAAACTGAAACGCCACGCGAGGGCGCACTATGGTAATAACTAATACTAACGATTGTAAGTCTCTGACAGAATATAATTTTTGCAACATATTTCAAAAAGAAAAAGCGGAAACCGAATTTCAGCACCGTTTAAAAGGTACTTGTAGTGTGATGTCGCTGTTTCCATGAGAATTGTGTACCAACAGTCACCGAACAACACCAATAAAAATATGACTATGACATGTATATTTGCATATATAATTTGTTAGGCCTTTGCATATCTTTTTAAGAGGTATGTCGTAATACTTATTTTTTTTACTTTCGCTCTTAAATTCATAAAACGCATAATAAAATGATGCTTAATTATAAGGAAGTGAATATATGTATATATATAAAGGTCTCAGAACAATAATTTCAAACAAAAATTACATTGTTACAAAAATCAGGTGAATTCAAGAAATTTATATTTTTATATAACTTTTTTTTTATTACGATACTTGAACAAAGTTGTTGTTGTTTTTCGGCATAAAAGTACGTAGTTGGTTGTCTGTACACTATCTGTCGCACGTTCTGAGCCCTGAATTTCAGCATTGCAAGTGAGCTAAATCACCGCTGACCTATTAGGGAACCGACTGAAGCACTGAAAGTTTTCAGCTATTAAAAATGCACAAATAGAGATATATTGAAATATCTAATAAATTAAAGTTGGCTATTTGAGAAATCAGTGTATTCACGCAGTTTCTTTTAGTTGCCATTAAGCAGTGTTTAATATTATATACAAATTTACAATGGTTACGTTAATAAAAGCATAAAAATCAAAGCTTGTATTATAAGTTTAAATAACTCGATTTTACGGACTTTCTACCTGATTTAAGTATATATATGCGTGTGTGTGTAGTTTATTTTGAATTTCGCCCAAAGCTACACGAAAGATAGTTAGCTGTTCCTAATTTAGTTATGATAGTCTAGATGAAAGAGAGCCAGCCAACACCATAATAGTGTTGGTATGTAATACACCTTTAAGTATAATTCATAGGAGGCATTAATAGAGGGCATACACATATATTGCTTAATACTTAAGGTGCTATTATCGCAATTTGAGGGTCAAAGGTTCGAATCTTTTAGCCGTGGAGGAGTCAGAATATGACGAAGATTCGAGCCTCTGACCCTCAGATTGCAATAATAGCACCTTAACTACTGGACCACACATATTTGTGCCCCTTATTAATGGCTCCTGTGAATTATTTTTAAAGGGTTAATATAAATATCTGATGTGAAAAGAGAGTAGCCATTATGCTAAGAATGTTAAAAACATTCTTAACATGTCGTCTTTAGAATATCCCCCTCCCGAATTAGCTGGCCAATCAGTAAGTCTGAAGTGTTACACGCTAAAAATCAGTTCTTTGTGTTTTCTTATAGCAAAGCCACATCGGGCTATCTGCTGAGCCCACCGAGGGGAATCGAACCCCTGATTTTAGCGTCGTAAGTCCGGAGACATACCGCTGTACTAGCGGAGGGCCAAATCAGTTCTCAATACTCGTGTTGGAAACAGCGCAGACAGCCCACATATTAGTAACTAATTTGAAAGGTGGATTATAAAGCTTGTAAATAATTTACTAGTTGCAGGACCATGTTTACAAATGGTGAAGTCAGTTCAAAAACATTAAGTTTCTGTTTTCGATACTACTTTTATGCAGGTTGTGAAAATCTGTGTTATTTTCTTTTCTTTCTAATCACTTATATGCTAAAAAAGTCAAACAAATTAAAACAGCACTCATCTTTAAGTATTAGAACCAGGTATTTCACAGTTATCTTTTTGTAAACAATACACTATGAAATTGACAACAAAGATGCACAGTGGTTTTGTTAGGTTTTAGTTTCTTTACCTAATTTTATTTTATAAGTAGTTTCCTCAAACAATGTTTTAATTTCTCATTTATTTGGTATCTACCTGTACACTGGTGTTACGATTCGCATGGGTGAAAATTGGATCTTGTAAAGTGCGAAACCTAGCGTCAAAAAAGAAACGAAATGAAAGGCCTACTTTTCAAATACCCTTCTGCTTCACACTATTGATTTTGTCCATTTCAAGGGACTTTTTGTATGACTCTGTTACATATGTACTTAAGATAGCTTCACTGAAATATTTTTCGTGAAAATATTTATGAACATAATTTTCATAAGTTCTTTTCACATTTATGCGATCTCGATAAACCTGTCAGATTTTCGGTATACATCTTGTTGTGACATCATTTGTTGTTTACGCATGCGCTCTGCTTTTTCTTTGTTAGCCTCGGCGTTAACAAAGGATCGATATGGGTTCTACGTAAGCTCAGTAACAGTGCTGAAAATGTGTTTTGGTTACCAACCCGTGCTGTATAATATATAGTCATAATATAACGGAAAGTTTGAAACGGGTTATTTTAAAGGGAAAAAATGCATTATTTTTTGGTTAGATTTTGTGGTTTGTTTGTTTTTCTCACTTAGAAATCTACGTTGATTTTAAAATAGTTGATAATTTAGGTCTCAGTTGTTGTTTGAGAAAGTATGGACTCCATATTCTTACTTTGTCTTTCGTTTTAGTTATAATTGAAAACTAATTACGCATAAAATAGTTGATTAAGCAATTTATAAAATCAAAATACAAACTGCGCTTCTAAAATAAACCGTCTTTGATTTAAATCTCTTGAACTAAGTAAGACACTGTGTGTCTAAAAGTGGTAACCGTCATTTGTAAAGAAAAAAACGAAGTAAAATTGGTTTCAGAACTCTTGTTACAAATAAGTTAATGTACAACTATACCTGTAAAAGGCACGTTTATAGGAACTGCACCTGAAACCATAGTCGAAACATTGTTTTACAGTAAATTTATTTATGGTACGTGTTGAAAGCACTTTCAGTTTATTTTTTACTCGCTGAAGTATCCGTTCTCCGGGCGGAAATTATGTAAATTCAGGATTAATAAAAGTTTATATTAGGACTTTCTTCCCTTATATTTAACTATAAAAAATGCAGAAAAAGCACATAAAAACTGCAAAACATAAAATTTGAATCCTCATATAAGTTTGCATATAGCTCCGTATGGACCCGAAAAACCTTCATGTCAAATTTGTTGAAGATACATCAACAGGGGTCGAAGCAATGGCTAAAAACACAAAATGTAAAACTAAACATTTATGTATATTTTTCGTAAGCCTAATGAACTTCCATACCAATTTTGGTAAAGATCCATCCAAACCACATGGTTACATGGATGTATAGAATAAAACAGACAATATTATATTTATATAACTTCGTGATTTTTTGATGACGAGAAACCCACTTGAAATTTTTTCTTAACCTGAACATGACCTGGGAAGATCGAAACGTTGTTCTCTCCTTATCAATAAAAGTGTCAGTACCCATACTAGCCGTTCTGAGAGAGAAGTTCTTAATCCCGGCGTGGATAGGTGGGTTAAGGTGTTCGTCTTGTAAGCTGAAGGTCGCAGGTTCGAATCCCCGTCGTACCAAACAACCTCGCCCTTTTAGCCGTAGTGGTGTTATAATGTTTTGGTCAATCCCACTATCTGTTGTTAAAAGAGTAGCCCAAGAGTTGGCGGTGGGTGGTGATAACTAGCTGCCTTTTATCTAGTCTTACACTGCTAAATTAGGGACGGCTAGCGCAGATGGCCCTCATGTAGCTTTGCGCGAAATTCAAATAATACAAGTTATTCTTTTTGCCCTCTATACGAAGACTTGATTTTTATTTAAGATTTCTCACAAGACTTAAAATAATTTCCTTAAGAAAAAATTAACGTACGTGTAACTGTAAGTGATGTTTCTAAAATTGTTCCCCAGTGGCTCAGCGGTATATCTGCGGACTTACACGCTGAAATCCGGGTTTCGATACCCGTAGTGGGCAGAGCACAGATAGCCCATCGTGTAGTTTTGTGCTTAATTCTAAAATAACAACAACGTTTCTAAAATTATTATTATTTTAGTTATCTTAAGGTATTTTTGATGCGCATATCAAAGCAATCAGGAATGACGATTTTTTTATTATTTTAATCCCCCCGCTAGTACAGCAGTAATTCTACGGATTTATAAAGCTAAAATCAGGGGGTTTGATTTCCCGTTGTGGGCTCATCAGATGACCCAATACAGCTTTGCTATAAAAAACACACACTTTATTTTAATAAAATATTGTTATCGAGAGGTGGCGCCATCTCGTGTAAATACACTTTTAAACATGCAATGGATGTTTCATATACGGAAAGCTTTATATTTTGTTATCCAGGTAGTTATGAATGTGGTTTATAAAAATACAAAAAAATCAAAGAGTAGAAAACGAATTAGTGAACTGAGCTCTTAATGTGATAAAATATTTTATTCTTAGTAAAGTTTTTTTAAAACTGAAATCAACCATTTTTTTCTTGACCCATACTATGATCCATATGAATAATGAATAAAAATAAAAAAAATATTTTAAAAAAGTCCATAGTTTAATTTATTGCCTAATTACATTCATACTAAAATAAGTATCACGGTTGAGCCATAATTGAACAACGTTTTCTAAAAGTTCAGCAGTTTTATTCGAATTTGTCACACGACAAGTATCTTCCTTCTATGTTGTTTCCTTAACAAAATAACGCGTCTTTTAAGAGCTGAGATTATTTATGAATAAGATGTGAAATCCGAATGTTTTGTGATTATTCTCCGCTCATTTGGTACTGTTTTGTGCTGAATTAGAAAATTTAAGTTAACAATAATTGCCACATTTTGATATACATGTTTTCCATGGTTTGTGAGTTACTTTTCCAAGAACTTGACGAGTAATACAGACGTTATGCGATTTGGAAGTGTTCCAACAAACCCAGAATAGTAAACGCGACCCTTAGTAGAAAACAGTAATACCGATGACGGCAACTATTCCCAGTAATTTCATTGGTTGTTGATGGCATAGGGACTCAACCATCTTGAATTATCATGTTAGAAACTAGTGGAGGTAAAAAAGCAAAAAGCAAAAATAGAAAATTACGTCACCTAAACGCCGATATAGTTATATAGTTAGAATGTTTGTGATCAATATGAATAACTAACCGAATTACAAAATAATCTTTTTCTAGGTCAGAATAAGAGTTGTGAGTTTAAACTAATGCAATTTTTACTTTTCCAAAATGTAAATTGTGCTGAAAAAATAAATGTTGAATCCTCACATTGACCCTTCATTTGATATGGCTCGGCATAACCAGGTGGTTAAGGCGTCGACTCGTAATCCGAGGGTCGCGGGTTCGAATCCCCATCACACCAAACATACTCGCCCTCTCAGCCGTGAGGGCGTTGTAATAATGTGACAGTCAATCCTACAGTTCGTTGGTAAAAGAGTAGTCCAAGAGTTGTTGGTGGGGAGTGACGACTAGCTGTCTTCCCTCTGTCCTACAATGATAAGTTAGGGACAGTTAGTGCAGATAGCCCTCGTGTAGCTTTGCGCAAAATTCAAACCAAAACAATCATTTGATATATTTGATATTAATATCGACGTCACTGAAAAGTTTATGACATTAAACAAATAACCAGTTTGGGGAATTTCTGTAAATTTATTATCAGTGCTAAGGTATTAGACTTGTGCAAATTTCATGTAGAAATATGTTTAAGCTGACGAGCGTTTAATGTTAAGATACAAATTACGACACGTAAAAACCAAACTTTAGCATAAGAATATTGCAAAATACCCATATTATAATGTACATTAGAACCAGGTAGATTGTCTTTGATGGTCATTCATCTTAAATTTGTATGTGTACTTTTACGCCCCCTAGCACCAAACAGTTTGTGTAATCATTTCATTCATGTGTTACTCATTTTCAGGGGGCAGATATACATTTAAAGTGAGTGATTCCAAAGTGTGACAAACAAAAATATTCGATTATTTTACTGGAGGAATGGGGCTTCGTAAGTTAATAAACTCAATAATTCAAATTTAGTTACGTTATATTTAGTTTTTTTCTTAAAATATATTTGTATGGTTTACTTAAACTGTATTCTAATGTGATGATTGCAAACAACAGCGAAAAAAAACAACAAATGAGCTACACATCACAAATTAATTTAATATACAAAGTGTTGACTTAACAAAGGAATGTTTCGAATACTTGTTGAATGTGTATTTTCTCAACACATAAGTCTGTGCGTCACACAGATGAACTCCACAGTTATTAGTTTAGAAGACTTAACACTAGATAGTGATTGGTTTAGTTGAACTGGACAGTGATTGGTTTAGATGAACTAGACAGTGATTGGTTTAGATGAACTAGACAGTGATTGGTTTAGAGGACTTGTATTGCTGTTTGTTTGAATGAAGCATTTCGTTGAAGTTACTTCTCTGAAAGTTGAAATACATTGGTAACTTTGTAACAGTCAATGTTACAAGTGGCCAGGTGGGTTAAAGTGCTCAACTCGTAATCCGAGAGTCAAGGGTTCAAAGCCTCGTCACACTAAACATGATCGCTATTTCAGCCGTTGGAACGTTAAAAGTTACGGCCAATCCCCCTATTTGTTGGTAAAAGACTAGCCCAAGAGTTGGTGGTGATGACTAGTTGCCTTCTCTCTAGTCTTACACTGCAAAATTAGGGACGGTTAATGCAGATAGCTCTCGTGTAGGTTTGCGCGAAATTCAGAAAACAAATAAACATTTGAAGGCCAATGAATGGCTTAAAGTTCAAGAAGAAACAACTCGTGCAGGTACATATGACAAAAAACGTTCAGTTATTTACCTATACCTGAGTAACTATCTAAACTGTTCTGGAAATCTCAACAGTAAAATCTCCTAAATTCTAAGGTCTTTTCTGCGAACAAACTTTTCAATTATTGCGCATTTTCCTCTGGTACTAAAACTTATTTCAATATTTGTTATATCTACAGACTCGTTATTCGTTGATGAACAATTTCAATACCTTGTGACTTACTAAAATTGATGTTTCTATATCCCTTAAATTTGTTCTAACTTATTACATATCAGTTTTATTTAAGACCTTTTTATTCTTGTTAAAATATGTAAGGGTAAAACTTGAAGCTATAACCATATCTAATATTTCATGATGTCAGAAGAACACATAGGTTCAAGAAATATTGATATAAAGTCCCTGTAACTTGAGTACTTTCGAAAGGTGGGCCTTTCTTCTTTAGGGACAAACTGAAAATATTTCATATATTGCAAGGGGATGTATATATATATATTTATATATAGAGAGATTTCACATAGCAAGGAAATATTGTTTGACAGTTTCAAATAAATAAAAAGGTGTTGAACCAATGATAAATTACACGTAACCTACTGATTATATTTTTGTTTAGCTCTTGCACGTGTAAACTCTCACGTTACTTGTCTTCTAATTTATCCCATAATTTGCTACTCATTTTGTTTGCTTAACGAATCACTTCCTGAACTTTGACTTGAGTCCCATTCTACAACAACTTATTTTCCAAGATTTAGAAGGCCTCCATTCTTGCTATCCAGTTCTGTCACGTACGTTTCATCGGAATATTTGAACGTGTTCTAAATATATCTCAATACACAGAGACAAGGCGTTGGAAGAGAAGCAAAAAGAAAGAAAAAGACAGAATTTTCTTCACGTGAGTGTAGGTGAAGTTAGAGGTGATTTTCCTAATATTATACTCAGTTGCTAAGCAACATCTTATAGCAAATCATTTAAAAAGCTTTATAAGTGCATGATATTTTTTGTATACTGGTTTCGGTATGATTTACCAGATTGTATCTGTGCCTGTACATCTGTTGTCTTGACACCTCTACCATTATCTAAATTTAACCAGCCAAATACAATGCCATTTGGTGACCTACGATATCAGTGTATTACTATATATGAGTGTGTAGTGACGTATGATATCAATGTATTAATATGTGCGTGTGTGTGATAAGTTAAGATTAATTATTGATTATAAAAATGCATTAACTTAATAATTATATAAAAAAAATATATATTCAATTTGATAAATATAATCTAAAACAAAAAAGTTCCGTTGGTTCAAAAGTTACACTTGTAACTCTATTCTATCGTTCATTTCTTATATAAACATATTTGTTAAGTTTTTTGCTAATTTATTCAATAATTGTAAGCGACATCTACTAGCATGATTATGAATACTACAATTATACAAAAGGAATAGCCTTTGATAAAACTGGGTTATGACATCATTAAAAACTTAAAATCTATTTATCGGTAGCACAAATGTTTTCGAAATTTAGAAGTTTGCTTATTAGTATAAAGCTGCATGATGAGCGAACTGTGCCCATCAGGAGTATCTTAACCTGATTACTAGCGGTACAAAACCTACAAACTTAGTCACTAGGAGGGGGCACAATTTAACAGGTTCTGTGTGTGTGAGTGTGTGTTTTATACCAAAACTACATTCGGCTATCTGATGTGTCCATCGAAGGGAATAAAAACCCCTGATTTTAGCGTTGTATATCTGAAGATTTACTATTATCTCTAATTTAAAAGAAGCATATTTCTTCAATATCAAAATATATAAATATAGAAAATTAATCGAGGTAATGACCTTCTATGTAGACCAAAAGTAAAAAAAAACTCATCGATTATATATCACATTATTTGTGTCGCCTGCTGGGACAGCGGTAAGTCTACGGATTTACAACCCTAAAATTATGGACTCGATTTCCCTTGGTAGACACAGCAGATAACCCGATGTGGCTTTGCTGTAAAAACACACACACACACACGTATTATGTTTATTTGTTTTTGGAAGTTCGCGGAAAGCTACACGATGGCTATATATACTAATCGCCTCTAATTTAGCAGTGTAAGATTAGAAGGAAGGCAGCTAGTTATCATCACCCAGCGCCAACTCTTAACCTACTCTTTAACAAACGAATAGTGGGATTGACCGAAAAATTACAACACCTCCACGGCTGAAAAGATGAGCATGTTTGGTGTGACGGAGATTTTAACCAGAAACCCTCAGATTACGAGTCGAGCACCTTAACCACCTGGCCTTGCCAGGCCAACATATTATATGTTACAATTAGCACCTTTCATGTCTTTACCACCTCTTTAAGTAGTTTACCACTTTAACTTACTTACTTTACGTACTCCAATTATCTAAAGTGGATTAAGATCCTTATAAGTAAAAACACCTCAAGCTTCAAAGGAAACAAATTACTCATCCAACGTCTTGACTCAGTTTTCTTTGAACTAAAATGTTCCGTTTTGCGCTAGTACAGTATAACATATTACAGTCATTAATGGGTGTTGGTATTAAAAATAAACAAAATTATTTGTTGTTGTTGTTGTTTTTAATACAATTGTAGCAAAATAATGATTGTTTTCATTCTGTCCACAGCGGTAATTGAATTCTGGATTTTAGGATTATAACTTACTGATGTCCTAGGGAGGGGGAGAGACAAACGACGTCGACAGATAAATTATATTTTTTTCTGAAGTTTGTGTTTTATTTTATGATATAAAGGGTTAGTTTGGATTTGTTCACCGCAGGTTTTGAAGCCTTATTTTTAACGTTTTAAGTGTTCAAATCCATCAAGTTCGGATGATAAACTTACAAAAAATATGTTCAAAGTAAGAGCAAATGCCACCGCTTTATAACTGAAAAAAGGTAAAACTGATATGACTCATATGTAACTTTTTATATAAATCACGAGATTTTTTATACCGTTTATCATTCTTACAACTTCAAATCTTAATTGAAGATGTCACAAGTCACTGAATACATCCACAATACTTTGGACCAAAGTAAGAAGGGTTAAAACATGATGCATCATTGGATGCTTATTTATGAATTCACAAATAAATAATGCGTTTCTGTGCGAAAACGACGTCTTTTATTTTTAGGCCTAAAATCTATTTGATTGAATATATTGCTTATGGCACCAACCATTGTATCTTTTATTTGACTCTCCAAATGTCCAAGTTTACTGGAGAAAAGTTTCTGTAATATTTAAGATCGGACCTCTTAATCATTCAACAGTTTTATTTCATAATCCATTGCATGATCCTAAATAATATATATATATTTTCTTCTTGATTGTGAATGAATCGAAGATTTGGACATGCAAATGTAGAGTAGTGCATGACAACTTAAGAGAAAATGTGTCAGTGGTAATAAGGAGAGTACGATCAAGCATAAGAATAACATTTAGTTATGATCATGGAAGCAGAATCGACAAAAGATGGACATCGGGTGAGATATAATGATAGAACTTCAGTTCTGGGAGGTTCACTGTGTCCAGCTCGCATCATGTTCTATTTCAAGTGGCTAGAGACGAGGGAAAGCTGTAAGACCAACAAAGGTTGGAGCTGTTAACTTGGCAGGATCTGATGGTTGTACACTTCTTTTTCTTATGGATAAATTTATGAGAGGTAAGAACACGATGGTAAATATAATTATATATATATATATATGTTAGTTCTTCTTTACTTCCGGTACGATGAGAGGTAAGAACACGAGGGTAAATAAAGTTCGTTACTTTCGGTACTATCATTTAACGTTAAACTTAAATTAAAATTTGCTGATAAGGGTCAAGGTAGGTGAATCTTTACCTACTATCCACTCGTGGTGGGCAGAGCACAGATATCCCATTGTGTAGCTTTGTGCTTAATTCCAAAACAACAACAACTATCCACTCTTTTGTACAGCATTTAGTTTAATTTAAACAAGTGTATGATATGTCTAATTTTGTTCCAACATTACAAGTTTAATTTAAGTGCTCGATTAAAAGGCGAGAGGGGGCGAATTTTTACATATTTTTTATACCTTATTCAGTGTTTGATTATATCAGTGTAATTACAAAAAATTGTGAATAATTTATATTAATATACTATTTATTATAGTTGAAAAGTTATACACGTATAATTAAGTATCTGTTTTTGCCACTTAAGCATGACAAGTGTAGAGATGTAAAACATTTCATTCGATTTGAAGACTTAAGCCTAAGTCACCAGAAACAGTAGCTGTATTACGAGGTACCTTACCCTCTCTAACTTGTTCAAAGAAATTTATAATCACTAATAATTATCGAATCACTTAATTTCAGGAGTGAAATTCTGCTTTTACTCACCGTTACTGATAAGTAACTTATTTGTTAATGCTGTAAAAGTACCGGGTCTTATTTCAGCTGTTTTTTTGGGTTCTATTGCTCCATCAAAAAGCGTTCATTTATAGACACTCAATTTGTTGTTATTTATGTTTACACGTAGATTTTTTTATTTTTCACAAACAGGTCCATTCCACTCACGATCTACTTTTTTTTTTTTTTTTAGAATTTTACCTTTGCTTAATTTAATTAACATTCGCCGATATCTTCAGAACATGAGATGTATTATCCTATATACTAAGATGAAATGCCTTATTAACATGCATATTATAGTTTGATTTGTTTTGAATTTTATACAAAGTTAAAAGAAATCTATTTACGCTATTTGTTCGTGTTAGAAGTTATAGATTACTGGAAAGGCATCTGGTAAATATTAAGCACCTCCAACCCTAGATTTATTCTTTTACCGCAAGAAATAAAAGGATTTGGAATAAAATTCCAATTGGTAATGTCCCCCGCGAGTACAGCGGTATGTCTCCGGATTTACAACGCTAAAATAAGGGGTTCGATTCCCCTCGGTGTGCTGAGCAGATAGCCCTTTGTGGTTTTGCTATAAGAAAAACACAAACAAACACCAATTGGTAATGACTTTCACAACTATTGCCTGGCATGGCCAGGTGGCTAGGACGCTCGACTCGTAATCTAAGGGTCACGGGTTCGAATCCTTGTCACACCACATGTGCTCGCCCTTTCAGCCGTGAGGCGTTAGTATGTGCGGTCAATCCCAATATTCGGAAGTAAAATAGCAGCTCAAGAGTTGGCGGTGGGTGGTAATGACTAGCTGCTTCTCTTCTATTCTTACTCTAATAAATTCGCTGTGTGCACTTTAGTCAGAACTGAATATGAATAGCTAGTGCGAGTAGCCGTCATATAGCTTTATATAAAATTCAACTAGAAAATGAAAGCTGTCTGTGCCAAACATTTTATAACTACACTCATTAAGTTTCATAAAATGGAAGTTTATGAAACACAAATATCTTCTTTTTTTCAACTGTAGTTGTTGTTTATGATTAAATACAAAGCTACATAAATGGGTATCTGTGCTCTGCCCACCACGGCTATCGAAACACGGTTGCTAGCAACATAAGTCCGCAAACATATCATTATGCTATTAAGGGGCTTTTTGAACTGTAACTGAGAATTTATCAGAAATGGTTATTATGCATATTTATCAGGATAGAAAATAAACAGTGTTCCAAAATTCTTCCAATGTAATTGTGAGGTTCCATCATATCTAAAACTACTTATTCATATGTTGGTTTCAAATGTCATTCTGTGTTAGTTTCACCTGTTTTCTTTGAACTCGCATGTGTTTGACATAATTCAAATAAAACTTTTACAATTCTAAAATAATAGCTTAGACTTACAAACATTCCAATGAAGCATATAATATATCTCGATTTCTTTCATTATCTTTAGGCCCGGCATGGCCAGGTGGTTAAAGTACTCGACTCGTAATCCGAGGGTCGCGGGTTCGAATCTTCGTCACAACAAACATGCTCTCACTTTCAGCAGTGGGAGCGTTATAATATAACGGCCAATCACACTATTCGTTGGTAAAAGAGTAACCCAAGAATTAGCGGTGGATGGTGATGACTAGCTGCCTGTCCCTCTCGTCTTACATTACTGACTTAGGGATGGCTAGCGCAGATAGCTCACGAGTAGCTTTGCGCTAAATTCAAAACAAACCCAAACAATTCATTATCTTTAGATAGTGCAGAGAAATTGGCAGATTAGTTTATTCTCGTCTGTAAAATGAGGAAGAATGAGGAAAAATGTTGAAAGGGTTTGGAATTAAGCACAATGAGGTTATCTGTGTTCTGCCCAATACAGGTATCGAAACTAGGTTCTAGCGATGTGAGTCCGGAGATATACCGCTGTGCTACAGGTGGGTTGAAAAGGAATAGCTGTCCCAGCCCCAAATATACCGTTGTGCTACAGGTGGGTTAAAAAGGAATAGCTGTCCCAAGGCCCACATTTTATACAGTTAAAGTGCAGAAATACCACCCTTTAAGTCTTAGACCAGTTTTAAAAGAATTATAAATTGGACAATATGTAACTAAAACTTGAAGTGCAAAACTGATCGAAAGCAGCGATTTTATAACATCTAAAGTATGTGAGCAATGAAAATTTTTTTGAGATTCATTGTAATTCGACAACT
The DNA here is from genome assembly GCA_011833715.1 of Carcinoscorpius rotundicauda. Classification (NCBI taxonomy): domain Eukaryota; kingdom Metazoa; phylum Arthropoda; class Merostomata; order Xiphosura; family Limulidae; genus Carcinoscorpius; species Carcinoscorpius rotundicauda. The sequence goes on along the minus strand of CM022396.1, from coordinate 74,913,034 downwards.
TGTTGCAGTCCACCTTTATATAAACAAACAACCACTCCTTATTTCCATCTCCTGGTACCAGTACTGGAGATTAGAAATGGATACATACTAAGGAAGGTTTTGACGGGGTTGTGGTTTGGCGACTCCCCCCTTCCTTGTGCTTGAAGCCGAATTTACTAAAGGCTTGTTTGGAGATTATTGTAATAGACGCTTAACAGCTTTTGCGATAATGTTTCTTCTAATTGCCCATATTTTGTTAAAAGCTTTAAAGACCACAAAGACAGAAACTGTTGACCAGTTAAGTTACCTGTGAGAGTAAATTTTGAACATTTTCTTTGCTTTAACTTTGAAACAACATCACTAAAAACAAAACAAAAGTTAAGTCGTTTAATAGATCTTTCCCTTCCTCTTAGCCCCCCTCTAATACAGCGGTAAGTCTACGGATTTACAACGCTAAAATCATAGGTTCGATTCCTCTCAGTGAGTTCATCAAATAGTCCGATGTGGCTTTGCTAAAGGAAAACACACACACACACACACCCTTGCTCTTTTGCAATTGATATTATATTCTAAAAGTCTTAAAGTTAATCAGTTTAATTCTAAATTTTAAAAGAAGTTTCATGAGTGGCGGGTTATCTCCTGTGCTAATGTTGCGAAGTCAGAAATAAATTATTTATAGCCATGTATGTTATTTTATTTTTTCCATAATTCTACATTTCGTTTATATAAATTGAAAACACTAAACTGCGCAATGGTATAAACCTTGGGCTACTCTTTTTACCAACGAATAATGGGATTGACCGTCACAGTATAACGCTCCCAGGGCTGTTTGGTGCGAGCGGGATTCGAACGCCTTAACACGCTTGGCCAAAGAGCTAGAAATGTTGTATATAATAAAATAAACAAAGTACAATTATCTTCAGAAAACTTAATCGAAGAAATTACCTGTTGCAAAAAAAAGTTTTTCCTTATGTTCGGATTTTAAGTGCCAGAAAATTATAATATGATACAGAGTACTTGAATTCAACTGCTGAGCCTTGAATTTATTTGAAAGTGTAAAGCAGTTTATCCACCTACACAGTGGATTGAAGTAATACCGTTGAAAGTATAACGCAATTAAAGTATAAATATATAAGTATACATATAAGCACACATATGGTGTTATGTTTTTCATCTTGTATGCTGGTGAAACTTGGTGGGTGTGGTTTGGTGATAACACCCTGGAGACGTAAGGATCGTCCTAAGGTATCAAACCATTAACCGACAGTAAAAGCGATTTTGATTAAATCATTATAAATTAATGTGATTGGAATTGATGCATATGAATGTGTGTGTGTGTGTATTGAAGTTACGAAATTCAGTGCATTACTGATCATATAAATACCTAATGTTACTTTCGTAAAATACGAACGTTAAACTCAGACACTATACTGTGTTTAATTAAATTGAGTATATATACATAAACAGAAAGATGTTTGGTATGTATGAAATTTTGTTGGACAAAAACGAGATTATATTAGTTGTAGAACATCCATTTCTAAAGGGCTTAAACATGAATGACGTTTATTTATTTGTTTTATTTTCTTTACATTTCCCTCAAAGCTACATGAGGGCTATCTGCGCTAGCCGTCCCTACTTTAGCATATAAGATTAGAGTGAAGGCAGCTAGTCATCACCACCCACCTCCTACTCTTCAGCTATTCTTTTACCAACGAAAAGTGGGATTGACAGTCCCATTATACGATCCCCACGAATGAAAGAGCAAGCATGTTTTGTGTGATGGGTTTAGAACCCGCAACCCTCGGATTACGAGTCGAGCACCCTAACCACCTGGCCATGCGGGACCACGTGAAGGAAGATAACTACCAGTAGAGACAGAGGCACAAAAGATAATGGGAAGTTTCCTTTCTTCAATTTAATGCCAAATCGTTTGGGTATTCATATGTAAATCATGGTTTTGAAAATAAATCGTCAAGACTGGTTTTTGTTGAAGAGAGTTTTCTCGAAACGTCGTCAGTCAAATAGAAAATAAACTTATATATGTTTTAAGATAATTTACCTTCAAAAGACGAGTTTCTTTGTATTTTTCTAATTTTAAATATATATATATATATGTACACTGTTAATAATTACTATAAAATATGCAGTGGCATACAACTTTACTGTTCATCATTGTACAGGTCATTGCTATGAAGTTAACAGTAAGCAATATCTTTACTGTAAAATTATTCACATCTATCTATTGTAAGTTTTTACAGGAAGAATAATCTATATTGTAAAACCATAAAATGTGAATTATTAATCTAAATTAATTGCTGTTATAAAGTCTATGGTAATTTACCACAAACATTACAATTCACTAAATTTGTACTGTACTTTTATTATCAAAAACTAGAACAAAAAGATTCTACAGTTAATGTGTCTGACTTTAAAACACATTCGTTTTATGGTTATTAACACGTGGGAACTAATACAAGAAGCAGACCCACTCGTTGTATCAAGGGCATAACCTAAATTTGTAACAGTCGGTATGGCAATTCTTCAGTGAAAACTAGACACATCTACCGGTAAGAAAAACCGACCTGATGTTCACTTAAGGTGATAGAGATTAGATTCGAACGCCAATCTTCAGTGTCACCCCCATGTCCTATGGGTACATAGATTTTATTATAATCTATCAAAGGGTCCACCAGTTACAAGTGCACACAACGCACACGCTGACTTTGTCGTAGTTCAAAGCGCTGATATTTGTTTGCTGGACTCGTTGTTTGTTTTTTACATTATCACCTGTTATGTTTAAAATAGTTTATCCTAACAAATTTCAATAGTATTTATGATTAAATCATTTGATGTAGATTTGGATTCATAAAATACACACCAGTTTGAATTTGATATGTCACATGTTTTTACGCGACGAAACATTACATTCGTTACTTTTTCACAGCGTACAATATTAGATGGTGAAGGCTACTGATGATTGTTACAGAGTTCTTAAAAGTATGAATAACCACGGCTTCCTTAGATTGTGGACTCTTAATGATTTTAAATATGCCATATTTCTTGGTACATTAAATTATCGGAAAGTCGAATTGCATTTAAGACAATTCAATTTTCCGAAATTTGACTGTTTTAATTAGGCATGGAGCTATACAATGGACTGTTGTGCTCTGCTCACCACGGAGATAGGCCTGGCATGGCCACGTGGACTAAGGCGTTCAACTCTTAATCCGAGGGTCGCACCAAACATGCTCGTCCTATCAGCCGTGGGGGCGTCATAATGTGATGGTCAATCCCACTATTCGTTGGTAAAAGAGTAGTCTAAGAGTTGGTAGTGGGTGGTGATGACTAACTGCCTTCCCTCTAGTCTTACACTGCTAAATTAGAGACGGCTTGCGTATTTCTTATGTAACACCAACCAGACTGGCGTAAGAAACGTAATTAAATTTATAATTTTCTATTCATCTGACAAACAACTGGAAGTAAACATATAAGCAAGAGTCTTCGTGTTTCATATTTTATAACACCCATAATTTCTCAAAGTGTAATCATAATAATAGTAACAATAGAAAATCGCGTGTAGGACGGCTAAAGTTAAATATATGAATTATGTTTCAATATTTGTTTCAAAGTTTCTAGCGTGAAATATGTATATATAAGACTTAATCTTGCTGAAGTTCTGTGATGGATATAATGAACTTTTGAGTTGGTTCACAATATTTAATAAACTGATGCATATTTTACTTTTTCACATAGTGGATATGTGACACGTATCCCTTGTAAATCAATAAATGGAGCATAAATATCGGGTTTTGATACCTACTGTGGGCAGAACGCAGTCAACCATCACATAGCTTTATGCTTAACTGCTGCACTATATTACATAATATGTATATATGTACATATATATATATATATGGCCACTAAATTAAATATACCATGCTTCGCCATTATGACAAAAAAGCGTCAGTGCGATAACAATTGTATATTCAACGTTTGTGGACAAGCATCATTAATATATACAAAAAATCGATAAGTTAAGTAATAGGTAATTAATTGAACTAGGAATCAATAACTTAATAACAAGAAGTGTGAAATATGTGGTGCAAAATCAATAGTAAACAAAATTATTATGATCCAATATGATGGACTCAGAATTCGTTCTCAATCTGTTGACCAAGCTGGTTATTACGTGTTAAACAAAATGCTGCATATCACACATGTTGACCAAGCTGGTTATTACGTGTTGAACAAAATGCTGCATATCACACATGTTGACCAAGCTGGTTATTACGTGTTGAACAAAATGCTGCATATTACACATGTTGACCAAGCTGGTTATTACGTGTTAAACAAAATGCTGCATATCACACATTTGTACAAGATCCTACAAGTTCACAGAGTGACATCGATATCAAAATTATTTGTTGTAAAAGTTTCGTAATATGACATAGAAATCCATCTAAATGTTCTCTACACAGGGATTTGATATCGAAACATTAACTAAGTACAGCAGTTGTTTTTGACGTGAAATATTTTTGAATAATCTATTTTTAGCTTCAAACAACCTTAAAATTACCCGAAAATATTTTACACTGTAGAAATGTGACTCTTGTATATTATTTTAAATTGCAACGCTATAATGGAATAAAAAATACGATTGAATCCTCAATTATAGTTCCTAGTAGTGCGTTTCCTCATTTCATTTGGCATTATTTTCAATATTTTCAAGTTTAATATTGTTTAGGCAACATATCCATTACTTGTAGCTCCGCTGTTTGATTTTATCATGATATAAAAAGAAAGTAACCAGCGAACCCTTGAGAACTCCACTTTTACTATAAATATCAAACACTTAATGGACACAGAAACAGAAATACCATGTCTATTACAAATAAAAATGTTTTCAAACTATGAGACCATTTGAGGTGTAATAAGATCATAGTAATTTTCTTTGGGAAGCGTTCATTGATAAAAATCTTATTTGCGACATTTTAATAGAACGTTTATACCAAAAAACAGTTACCCGTATTTGATAAGCAATAATTATGTTGGCTTCTGGTTTATTTTCAATTAAACTTTGTCTCGTTTATCAAGATAACAATGTTATGTTAAGACTCCATATTTTAAACATAAACCAGCTATTATTAGTATTTGGAGTGCATTTATTTTCTTTTTATTTACGCTCCTTTCCTAGTGGTACAGTGGTATGTCTGAGGACTCACCCCGCTATAAATGGAGTTTTGATGCCCGTGGTGGGCAGAGCACAGACAGCCCATTATGTACCTTATTTTGTTTAAGTCCAATCAAACAATCAATCAATCTTTTTATTTACAAAAGAAAAGATGAAGAATGTTATATTCTTAGGGTGCTCGACTCGTAATCTTAGGGTCGCGGGTTCGAATCTCCGTCACACCGAACATGCTCACACTTTCAATCTTGAGGAGGTTATAATGTTAGAACCAATTCCACAATTCGTTGATGAAAGAGAAGTCCAAGAGTTATGCGTTGGGTGGTACTGACTAGCTGCCTTCCTTCTAGTCCATCACTGTTAAATTAGGGACGTTTTGCACAGATAGCCCTAAAGTAGCTTTGTTCGAAAATCAAACAAACTTGTAAATAATTATGTAAACGTAATATTACTTTCTTCTTAACAATGTAAACGATCTGTAATTCCTGGGTTACTGTAGTTTTCTTACTTTCACAAAAATGCCTATTATCCCATGCTTATAAATATCAAATAAAATATTGTTTTTTAAATCGTTAACGCTATCTATCGCTACTGCTTATGCAGACTTTACAAAGTACAGAGGGTTAATCGCCCTTTATGTTTTATTTGCTCACTTGCACCTTTATATAACTTAAGCCTTAACTTTGTTAACATGGAAAGTTATTTCCAAAGACAGTGAATGAGTTTGTGTAGAAAAGGAGGAGGTAAATGATGCAATAAGGCCTTAATCCGAAGGCCTGTCATTTAAAGAATTCCTCTTCTGGATATGAAGTCAATACTTTAAATGTGAATAGACGTGCAAAAGTTTTGAGCTAGTCATTGTAACACAAAGACGAGCCATGGCCTGAAGTCTTAGGGCTTATTAATCAAATTCTCTCTTCTGGTGTGGCCTCCAATAAGTGGGAGAAATTGATAACTGTTGATAAGCATGGTGAAATATAATCTGGCTATTATGAGACTAAATGGGGAAGTCCATATACTGTTTTCTGATTTTCAACAACTACCATATCGGGTCCTCATTGCTGGCTGACACTGTCATTGGCTAAGAGAAAATTTGAAAAATGTAGAGTGTAATACCCATTATCCAAATCTACCTTACCATCATGTTGGACAATGTCCAGTGCATCTCATAAAGCATTTATAGTATATTTGTGAAACTTCTCAAGGGTAGAGGTTGGCTTCCAAAGTTGACAGATATTATCTGAAGGTGCGACATTAATCAGAACAACCAGACAACTAGATAAATTCCGAAGGTGAATCTAAGTTGGTTGTGGGTATTCTAATAATCTAACTTCATCAGTCAGCTTTACGACCTCTTCTATTTATAGGAATGATAGTTTAGTTGTAAAGAACCTGGAACAAAGTCACATTCACCAACATCCTAAAGCTGCATTGACATTAATCTACAATCCAAACACATCAAACCTCCTCTTATCATTATTTTGATCTGCTAACTTCCTCTTTTTTCCTCCATCAAGTCGCAAACTTTTGTGGCTTCTAGTAAGGCTACCTAATTAACAGTGTTTCATATTCCCACTATGGGTGGTTAATTTCTTTGGCATGGTGACTCATTGTTATCTTAAGTTCATATTGAAGTGATTGACAATGAATTCAACTAAAGTACTAAAAATAACTGAGTAATTTAAACTTAGTTATTTCTAATGTTGTTTGTAACATTGAATGAAGGGGTAGCTGGTATGTTCTTTCATTTAGACGGGTTAGGTGATAGACTGGTAAACTTGATCTTCCACTAATTCGGGCCTGGCATGGCCAAGTGTGTTAAGGCGTGCACTTGTAATCCGAGGGTCGCGGGTTCGCGCCCGCGTCGCGCTAAACATGCTCACCCTCCCAGCCGTGGGGGTGAATAATGTGACGGTCAATCCCACTATTCGTTGGTAAAAGAGCAGCCCAATAGTTGGCGGTGGGTGGTGATGACTAGCTGCCTTCCCTCTAGTCTTACACTGCTAAATTAGGGACGGCTAGCACAGATAGCCCTCGAGTAGCTTTGTGCGAAATTCCAAAACAAACAAACCACTAATTCGACTTTTTACATTTTACAACTACACTTCTCCTGAAGAAGGCTCTGGTACTTTTGTGATTATACATCCGTCATGTTGCCTGTAGAACAAATAAACACAAACAAATATCACAAGTTATGTTCATACTTGAGTCCTGGTCACAGTATCCATAAAAAGTCTACTGTTTTCCTATTGAACAGAAAACACCAAACTCTAGTAATCTAAGTAATATTAAACATACAAAAGACAAAAATAAAATAATTTTACTTGAGAAATAATATATTACTTTTGCCAAGTAAACGTCTACTAAATACAATTAAAATTAATCGTAAGTTGTCTCTGGTTATAACAAAATTTTAGACCTTGCAATCTGGAGTTCGAATCCCTTTTAGTAATGATGGGCTATATTGTGAGATCAAATCCCACCATTTGCTGGTAAAAAGTAGTTCGAGAGTTTATCTTGAGTTGTTTCGACTAACTTTCTTCCTTTTAATCTACCACTTCAAAATTAGAAATGGCTAGCACAAAGTTTTTGAGTAGCTCTGTGTGAAATGTGACACATTCTGATAGTTAATTGAATATTATTATATTTCTATTGCAAAAAAAATTTTTTATAGTGAATGTTCTTAGCAAAATATCCCTTTAAGAAGCTTATGTGTACTGTACTTTAACTATCAATCAATAAAGATGTATACCTAAATAAACTTTTAAGATAAAGTGAACAAGAATACAAAAAAACAAACAGTGAAAGTGCTGTTTTAGCAATCACACACATATTACGACTAAATGCTATTCTCTTCCAGATAAAGTCAAGCTTAAATGTAGTTTAAGATTCACATACAAAGGATGAAAGAGATAAAATAATCAGATACGAGATTGAATATCTTATGCATATTAACGTATATTTTGTTCACAAGCACTTCTCTATACTCTTCCATAGCAAAGGAGAATTTAGGGCTATCTACTCGTATAGCTTGGCTGAGCAGCTTTACGCTTTAGACTTGCAGTTGGATGGCTAAGAATTCGAGGCTGCATGATATAATGTTGTTCTGTCCTTGAGCAAGACACTTTACCCCCCTCCTGTTTTAGAGGGTTAACCTGCGATGTATCGGCATCCCAACCAGGGGAATAAGTCTCAGCTGCTTACCCTAACTGCAGTTGAGTACCAGATCTTATGTGTCATCATGGCACAAACTAGAAACACTTTAAAGTAATAACTTGACTTGGTATTTAACAACAATTTTTAAGTGTTGTACAGAGTTTTTTTTTCTTGAATCTTTAGATAATTCGATGTGTGTCACCTCAGTCTAAACATGTAGGGACTTACTAGACATCACATAATGCCACACCAAACTTCCTCTGGCAAACAATACTAAACATCGAAATTAAAATATCAATTTCAAGAGCAAAACCTACAACAATACTTTTTTTAAAATTAAATCTGTAAATGTTTATTTTTGAAATGTCGTGATAGATATAAACGATAGTTTTGAAAATTTTGTTACAGTTGCATAAACATTAGCAGATGGAAAGTACCAAATGACAAAATATATATTTCAGTTTGTTTGTTTGTTTTTTTGGAATTTCGCACAAAGCTACTCGAGGGCTATCTGTGCTAGCCGTCCCTAATTTAGCAGTGTAAGACTAGAGAGAAGGCAACTAGTTACCATTACACACCGCCAACTCTTGGGCTACTCTTTTACCAATAAATAGTGGGATTGACTGTCACATTATAACGCCTCCACGGCTAAAAAGGCAAGCATGTTTGGTGCAATGGGGATCCAAACCCACGACCCTCAGGTTAGGAGTCGCACGCCTTAACCCTCCTGGCCATGCCGGACCTGTCTTTTAGCATAATGGTAGATGTAAGAATTTCCAGGACAAGTTGTAACATTTAAGTAGTTGTTAGTCTCATGTATTTTATCTATTTCTTTGACATCATTTATCCAACTCTTCCTTGATATTTCTCTACTTCTGTTTCCTGCTAGTTGTAGAGTACACACTCTTGCTCATAGCTGCTCTGGACTCATTACAACTGAGTAACTGAATTATTCTAACTTCTGCTTTTCGGTTTGTTTCAGTACTAATATCATTCCAAACTATTGTCTAATTATTTCGTTTCTTTCTTTGTCTATATTAAGCTCACTGGGAGCTTTACGGGGGAATGTTTGTCTTTGTTTGGTTCTTTCACTAACAGTCCATTCTGACATTGATATGCTGGTGGTGGTGTAAATGCAATGATGATAATTGGTTTCTTTACGGGAAAGCACAGGGAGGGGAAGATGCCTTGTAGTTTATATTATTTGCTTTATGGCATCTGGTTCTATCGCTTTCTCTAATTTCCTGTCTTCAATGAAGACATGCCTAAGATACTTATACTACTTAGTTTGTTTCAGTTGTGGTTGTCTTGGAGTTTTATTTTAATGCTCATCTTTTATATATTAGTATTGATGGTTCTTATGTTACACTTCCACCATTGCATGGTTAGTTTGTTGAGATACTCATGAAGTTTATTTTCATCTTGCTTCGATTATTTAAGCGCAAGTTATTCTAGTTTTATTAACAAATTTTTAATGTAGATACGGGGGTTAACAAGGATTAACTAAACATGTACTAGAAATACATGTTATTGTTCGAACTGTATAGTATCACTTTTTTACAGTTACTTTTTTTTACTTTCGAGCGAAATATTTAAAATAAAAAAGTCAAACTATTTATTTATGTAACCTGAGTAAGCGAAATACAGAATGCTGAAATGAAATAACCTCTAAATATATCAAAATAAATATGTTGTTACTACTATAGTTAAAATATCTAATATCTAGTTTATATTTGTCGTAAGTACAAGTATGTATTAGGCATTCGACTGATTATCCGAGGGTCACGGGTTCGAATTCCCGCCACATCAAACATGCTCGTCCATTTAGCCGTGGGGGCTTTATAATTTGACGGTCAATCCATCTATTCTTTGGCAAAAGAGTAGCCCAAGAGTGGTAGGTGGGTGGTGATGATTAGCTGCCTTCCCTCTGTTCTTATACTGCCAAATTAGGGATGGCTAGTGCAGATAACCTTCGAGTAGCTTTGCGCGAAACTCAAAACAAACAAATAAAGCCAATCCTTTGAAACTTACGTTCAATTCTTGTTAAAATAACTTGATGTCAGGTATTATATATAAATATTAATATTATAATTTTCACATGTATGTCTATTAAATATTTATTTTATTATGTAATGAGCTAAACATGAATTAATGAAACGAAGCTAAACTATAAGTTACACTGAACATTAGGAATAAAAAAAATACAATTAAACATAATATTGTTTGAAACAATACTGATAAATTGAGCTGTAAAAACCTTAAGAAGCAGACGTTATCAAATTCCTCAATCATCTGCAAGATTTTCATTCATGAAATAAGCGTCATCACAGCTCAGAGTATATAGTTCCAAAAATGTTACGTCTTTAAAAGTAAGAAAGATCTTGCATTTTGAAGAAATTTGTAAATTTTGTTGCTTAATATATTTTCATATGTAAACCATCTGCACTTTCAAAGCTTAACATCTCTTGATTAAAAAAGGATGAATGTTTGATCAGTCAAAGGGTGGGGTTGTAGTGTCATATTATTCCGCATGAGGGAGGGGCTGTTGATAACCTAAACATCGTTTAGTGTGAGACTCTAACTCGTGTTGGTGATCATATATGTGGTTTTGGGGTAAGATTTATTTTTTTGTGTGTTATTTTAACTATTAAGCTGCGTTATTTTGCATGTTAATAGCAGTTTTTATAAGGGTGTATTTTTTTATGTTCAGATGCGTTTGACATTGTAAAATGTAATAAAACGTTATTGAACCTTTTGACTTTGTGGTTGGTGATTCTTTCATCGGCAGTAGTCTGCCTTTTAAATTTTATTTTTAGTGTTTACTTAGCTTAGGCGAGTGAGAATCGGCTTAGCGGAAAGCCGGAATTAGTACACAAATAAATGTACTGATATTAATAGCGGACATTGTGTTAAATATGCACCTTTTATTGAAAATCTAATTAGTTGATGGGAAAATACTAAATTTAAGAAATTGTTTTATGTGTTTGTATCATTCCTATTGTTTTTATTTATTTTTGTATGAATCATTATCGTGAAACTAAAGCCTTGAAAACTGTGGCTAAGAATAAGCCACAATAAGATAAAGTATCATTTACCATTGTTTTTGTTCCTGTATGAAATATTTGAAGATTATCATAACTAAATTGTAGTGTAGCAACTAATAAGAATAGCGGTACTAATGTAGTGAATGACAACGTTTTTAACAAGTCAAAATATTATGTACCTCATAGGATTAAATTTATGTTGTAGTCTTTCAAATATACACTATACTAGGAATTATATTAATAAATATGGCAAGATTGTAACCTTATTTTGTTATTGGTAGAATATCTGACTTGTGTAACAATTAGGCCACAATTTCTTATGTTTTTATCTGGATTGTTGTATACCTTATGATTTAAAAATCAGTTGATAATGACCATTTCACTGTTTTATCTGACCTTCTATTAATTTTTTCAATTATACCATAACAATGCACCTGTACCACATCCTGATGAATCTCTTCAAATCTACAGCTTGATTCCTCTGAACCACACAACAGATGGAATATTCCTTCTGTTAGTATCATTGGCATAGCAGATTTTAATTTTAGTCCACCCTAGAATATAGAATACCTCATCACATATTACAATACTAACATTAAATGCAGTAATAATTGAATATTCCCTATACTACAATTATTTCAAGTTTCATATTGTATTCTGGTCATATATCTCATGTTATTAATTGAATACAATTCTGTACACGTTTAATGTCTTATAGATGAAGGTTCGAAAAAAAAATCACTTCTGTATGTTGTTTCAAGTAGCATCGTAGTAGAAAAAGTGTTAAATCAACTTGTAGTTTCTTGTTATCCTTTGAAAATGAAATAAAATATAACGTGATAGCATGCCATACATTCTTCTGTAAATTAAGCATAATTGTTGAATTGTAAATTTGAAGCATTCTGTGAGAACTTGACTTCCTTACACAGTGTTGGTATATTACATGTTTATTAATATTTAGCAGTATGTATATTTTAATTGTTTTTAAGAGTTATAAATACTCTGTAGCTAATGAAGTTTTATTTTCTTAATATTTTAGTATTGAAATAATTTTCAAATGGGCACTTATCTGTGGACTACTAAAATCCTTTCCTTCATGAGTTTACTCAGAGGCTATCAACAGTCGTGATTACATAAAAAGAAATCTACAGCTGTAAATACATCATTAAATTCTTTAAGTTTTACTCTGTAAGAGAACTCTGCCATGATGGCTTAAGTGACTTCCATCACTGTTCCAAGATACTTTAGTTGTACTGTTATGTTCTTAGTCATAATAAATGCATTATCTTGCATTTGTTATAATAAGAGGTTATTTGTCAAAATTTTTTTACTCCCTAATTATCCTTTGTCATTCTATAGTATGTAAGTAGCTAGAAATATCCAAGTTTAATGTCATTATCAAACTTTATGAGCTTGACAGTTATATTGTTATCAATAATGTAAATAAGAAGAAGCAGAGATCTAAGCACTGACCTCTAAAGCACTCCACAAGCAATAAGGGTCAGTTTGACTGGAATATTAAAAACTTTATTTTTTTTTTTCACATAAAATCATTGTATAACTCAATTCAGCCCTTACCAGTGTAATTAAATTTGCAATTTTTTTTTTATATGTGGAAGATCCCACATAAAAAACTTTTGAAAATCTAAGTACACCACTCTCATCCAGGTAAATAACATTCTTGAAACAATTGATTGATTAGTAAGAGAACATTTCCCTTTATTAAATCCGTGTTTTCTTAATGATATATCTCACAAGATGATTTTACAAAGCTTATTTTATCAGGTTTACCAGAATTTTTTTCAAACACAAGAGTAAGACTACCTGGTCTATACACTTAGAATATAACTTTCTTCAACTTTAAAAAGAGGAGTTACATTAGTAGTTCTCAAGCACTTATGTCCTCTATTTGTTATTCTACCAACAATTGGAAATGGCAGCAGGATTTCGAGAGGAGCTTAAATTTTTGTGTAAGAAGTACATCAGCTAACAACTTTCCGGATGTCAACAGGACTAAAAGCAGTGGATTTAGTTGTAATGATCCTGTTCTCTTGAACAGCAGATTTCAGCCTTTGACTTGTGCAGATGAGGATCAAAAGGGTCAGAGAAGGATGCTAGTGATGAGGATGTTATAGATGATTCCTTGATAAGGTATTTGGATATAATAGTCTGTGGGGTAAATAGGTTAAAAAGAATTGGATTGTGCTACACACAAGCTCACGTGGGAGATGTAACTGACAAAACCAAAAAATATAATAAAGGGAGCTTGCAGAGATACAGTTTTTATTGTGCACATCAAGGCTGATGATGTAGAGCTAATTAATAAGTATAAAGGGTTCATAAAGACACCTAAAGAAAATAACTAATGTAATTTTGTCAGGGATACTGCCTAGCATGAAACGTAGAGATGAAGTTAAGTAAATCACTAGGATTAAATGTGTGAATTAGATTAATATGTAATAATGAGCAGATAGATTATTTAGGCTTAAGGAATCAGTTCAGTGGAAGAAATGATCTGTTTAAAATGGATGGTTTACATATAAATAGAATAAAGGTCAGCTCTTTTGTTAGGGTTAGTAACTCAGTTGTAAGGGAAGTTTTAAATTAGGACCAGACAGTGGTGAGGGCAAGGATAAACTAAATGGGTAAAAAAGGGAGGAAAAGGAGATGAGTACAGAAGGAGCTATAGGGGCTGTCTTAAATATTTTCATCACGCTATATTGAGATTGGTCACAGACTTGGTTCCTCCACTTCAAATCTTACAACCATGTTGTTAATTTTAGATGACAGTAAACCAAAATTGTATCCTTGCTGGTTGGATTTTCATTTGATACAACAAACAACTCATCCTGTATCACTCTAAGAAAACCATCTCTCTCACACTGATTAACTCCATACATCCCAATCAGTGTACATAAAATTAGTGTTATATTCAAATTTGGTAATATTTGAATCATTTGGCATAGTGGTAGTATTCTTATTTTCTATACATCAGTAGGAGTAGCTTAAGGGTCAAATGGGTCTGGGTCTAAATTTTTCTGTCAGGCTTGTTATAAGTACCTCTAGGGAATAAGGTGAAACTTCACTTCATAATGGGCTTTTTTTTTTTTGTCTGGACATGGGACTACAGCCCCAAATAGCCCCTACTTTAAATCATATATATATATATATATATATATATGTATGTATGTATGCCCACACACACACTTTCTGTACTGAAGGATCTTAAGTATTATAAAATGCATATTATGAATTATACTTTCTGAAAAGAGAAACAAGAACTACTATGTATTACAATATTCATATCTTTCAAACAAATTATTTTAGAGCTATGCTGCACAAAGTAATGTACACACCTTAAAGTTACATTAAACTCTGAAACACTGTCTGCAGTATGAACTTTAATCTTGTGTGTAACAGTTGCTGGTGTCACTACCTTATTGAATTTGACATAATTGCCTGCTAATGTTTAATATTTAGGTTTCTGTACTAAACATGTACTTACAAGTAATACTTTGCACCCTATGAAGAAGCATCCCATTGATAATAGCAGCTAAAATGTACAATATTCTGTAAGAAAAAGGCAGAAAGGTTTCACTCTGCCACCTCTCTATAATTACTAGTTTAGAAACTATGGATAACCCTGGAGTATAAACAGCTTACAATTAGCTGTTGTTGATAGGTATGAGTTTTCAGTTTAATAAGTAGTGGTTATGAAGATTGTAAGGTATGTGGGTTTGGGAAGGTTTTTCTTTGTATTGTGTGGCCAAAAAATAAATATAAATCTCTAGCTTGGCATCAAGTTTTTAAAGATTTAACATTATGAGAGTTAGCATTTCTCCGGGAAAGACCTAATATTTATAAAGTCAAGAGAAATAATTGGAAGGGATGTGTTCTAATATATTTAATAACAGTCAAATGTGGAAATCAGTACAACAAATGACTAAAGATACTGGTATTAAAAGATGTTATAAATTAAGCTAATATCACAAATGTCCTTTGCTTAAGTACTTTAAAAGAGTAAAGCTTTCTTCATTAGCAGCAAACATGTTAAGAATGGTCTACATTTTTAGTATTTGACAGTTCATTGCTTA
Source organism: Carcinoscorpius rotundicauda (assembly GCA_011833715.1). NCBI lineage: Eukaryota > Metazoa > Arthropoda > Merostomata > Xiphosura > Limulidae > Carcinoscorpius > Carcinoscorpius rotundicauda. Next base: position 74,897,573 of record CM022396.1, on the reverse strand, counting down.
TCACTCACAAATTGATTACATTCAATTGAGTGCTTCTAATTAAACAGGTCAGGTCTAAAAACAACAGTTGAAGAATATCGTACTTGTACATACAGTGCTTGCACAAAAATAGTTATATATAATCATACATCCAGAAATACTAATTCTGAAACATGTTTGTCTAATTGCATTTGTGCAGTTTTTATTTCAGATAAGTTCTAATTATAATCAGGTGATCAGCAATAGTTGTCTGTCAATATGAGATTATTTTATAAGTTATGATCTTGATGAGCAGGAACCCCAAGTGACTAATTCAGTCAACTCAGGCCCAGCATAGCCAGGTGGTTAGAGTGCTTGATGCACAATGTGAGGGTCATATGTTTGAATCTCCATCACACCAAACATACTCACTTTCTCAGCCATGGAAGCATTATAATGTGATGGTCAATCCCAATGTTTGTTGATAAAAGCATAGCCCAAGAACTAGTGATGGGTGGTGATGACTAGTTGCCTTCCCTCTAGTCTTACACTACTAAAGTATAGATGGCTAGTGCAGATAGCCCTCATGTAGCTTTGTACAAAATTAAAAAACAATAAATTAGGTTCATACCAGGTTAATAATTTTGATATTTTCTGAAGCTCTTTAGCTACTCTTTACAATAAAATCAGCAAGCAACAGTAGATGCCATAATCTGTTTCCATGTTGAGCCATGTATTTAAAAAAAAGTAGTTTGAAGGTTTCAAACCTCTTGACAGTTTTTTTTTTTTTTTTACAAAGACCAGTGACAATGTATAGCCAGTTTCTGAGCCCAAGAACATTTGAAGAATGAAGCAGCTTTTAAATGTCATGATGATGTCATTTCTTCAAATGAATGTTGTAGGAAGTATATGAGGGTGTATGAATAAAACAGGAAAAGTTAACTAGTACTTTGGTATATTGATACAGGAAAGTATAACTTGACAGTGAAATAAACATTTGAACATACTTAACACACATTGTTACTTTGTTCAGATAAAAACTGCAAATGACTTCTCAACAACTGTGATCAGATTTCCAAAAGCTCATATGTATACAGTATAGACTGGAGATGAGTTGATAGGTTCAAATTTAAAAGCAAAATCTGGGTAGAATTTCAGAGAAATACACGTTTTTACCAGTAATGAAGCTTGAAAATATGTAACTAATTCTGTGCAAGGAAGTTAGATTTACAAAATTAAAACAAAAGAACATATTGTAGGTTTTACCAAATTGAAGGAAACAAATGAGAGTTGTATGTTTCACACATACTCCCTTATCACTACCATTAGTTTTTCTCCTGCTATACTTGACAGTGACTTTGAGTGAAGCCATGGTAGTAATGGATGAAATATCTATTAAGCATACAACTATCTTTGTTTTCATAGCGTCTAAAATTTGAATTTTTTTCAAAGTACCAACAATTTCAAGTATCACACAGATTTTAGTAAATTATCCCAGGAACTTGGGTACACACGGCATGACAATTAAAGGAAAGTTTTTTCGTGGGTACACACGGCATGACAATTAAAGGAAAGTTTATTCATGTATGGAAAATGTCACAGCTATTCAGCATGCTTAACCACCTGGAAAAAAATTCAAATGAGAAACAAAGGTAACTGCAAATACACATAGTGACAATGAATATAAGATATTCAGTCAGTGTTGAATGTCAGTAGTAAATCAATGAAACAACACATTTAGATGAGTTTAATTTAGAGCATATAAAGCCAACAGTTTTAAATTACTATGAATCATAAAGTTCATTTAAAAGGGGATGTTGATATGTACATTTTAATGTTTATTACAAAAGTCAATTTTTGTTTGATAAATCCATATCTACTTCGTGTTTATTAGGAAGTCCACCTCAAGAGAAGAAACTAACTATAGATGTAGCTTTTAGTTTGAAGAATAACTTCAAAACAACATGAGGCTAGATTTAATACTAGTAATCATATGGCTCTACTGGCATTAGATAAACAGAATGTATGAAAAAATTACTTAAACTCTTTGTTTTACCTAAGTGATTTTAAGAGTTTATCGAAGCTGTTGTAATGGAGATTTTTTTAAAGGAATAATTTTGGAAAACTTCGAAATTATATCGGGGATCTGTTTATATATGTTACTTAAAAATGTTTGGCTTTAAGAGAGTTATTTTGGTTCATTAACTTGTTAACATTTTTTTACACTTCATGTTTTTTGGTAATGCTTCAATTTTCATAGTATTTTGTAATTTTTTGTAAGAGTTGGTAATCAGGAATGTGAAGGTATATCTTGGTATGAGATTATGCATAGTTTTCTGAAAGTAAAATTCATAAGAGGAATCTGCTTTGAAACTTGGATTTCTTCTATTAGTAAAATTGGAAACAGTTGTTGAAAGCTCTACTATATTTATAGTATGCATCATGTTTAAATATTTTCCACTTTGGGGAAATACAAAATGTAATTTTATCAGACTGTTACCCTGTAATACATTTATTTGTGTGAGACAGCTTTTGCTCTTTTTGTTTTTTTCTCTTGGGCATCATCATATTGTTCTGATTTTTATACCATATTTCAGTGTGCTGTTTGAATGGTGTATTCTTGATTGAATAGAAGTGAATTACAGCAGATTCAATGTGTTTCAGGTTTACTGTTGAATTTTTCTTTTGTTGGATATTTAATAGTACCCTTTATTGTACATGTGACACTGCATTCTCATTAAAACATGGCTCTATGGCCTTACTGTGGTCTTTTGTGACTTTACTATGGTGAATTTACAAAGATTAAAAACTCTGTATTCAGTAACTTTCAACAAACATTTATTCACTTTACAAAGATGGTATTCAACATTGAACATAGGCGAGTGTATCATTGCTCAAGTCCAATGTTAATATAGCATAACATTTTATGCAACAAAAGAAGAAAGTACACAATATCTTGCTTTTGAAAGGTACAAAAGGATTGTAATATAATCATGACATTCTTATCTGCTGGATTTATTAATAATATACACATTTGAAAAAAATTTCAAGTAAAAAACAAATTTTAACTTTTATAACTGTAATACTAAGAGAAGTAAAAGAAAAACATAGGACAAAATGTTTATGGACTGTGTGTGTTTTGTAAACTTTAGTGTGAATGCAGGCAGAGCTCAACATTTGGTTTTATAGTGATGAACAGGGATGAATAATGTTGATGCTAAATTTCTTAAGCAGGATATTCTACAGTTAATTGTTAGTAATTAATCACACTATCATTCACATTTTGAAATATGAAGTAACTGAAGAGAATAAAAATGTAGATTTACAGTGTTATTGTTGAGTGACTGAAATGTTTAACAATTACTTTCTGTGGTTGGGTAGTATAAATTGGTCAGAGCTTTGACTCTGAATGAAACCAAAGGTGTAACACAATTAACTTTTTTTAAAGTCCATGAAATAATTTAAATTGACAGATTAACTTAAACTATTCAACCACTGAGGACTGATACTTTTGCTTTTTCACATGCAGAAAACTAAGTCTACAGATGCATTTGTTATATGGTTTAGTATAGTGTCAAAGATTGTCATCAGAAGTGTTCTATTAAGTGCAAGCACAATCATTTTACAACTTACTTAATAAACCAATTGAAAAATATCTCATTTTGAAGCAGAAATGCAAAATGAATAACTATCTTAAAATTTTATTTTGTTTTTAAGCCTGTAAATATTAGTTATTTGACATTACTATTTTGTTGGTAGGTAGGGAGATACAACAGACTCAGCCATGACCACTGATATCTCAGTGGGAGTCCGGTGGGACCCTCTAATGCAGCAGGATATGGAAGATTTTGAGTATGATGGAGGTAACAGCTCATCACGGCTTTTTGAAAGATCACGAATTAAAGCACTTGCAGGTAAAAATGTTTTATTATGATTGTGTACTGAAAAATCTAAAAGTAATATCACAGGTTTGTGATGGTTTCATGGTTTTTACATGTTCTAAAGTAATTCCTGTATGCTTAACTTGAAAATACAGATTTTTTTCTATTATGTGCAGATTTTTCACAAAATGTTGTGTACCTTTCACATAAGAAAACCATTTTCACAGAAATGTGATCACATTTTGTTATGCCTAAAATTATGACAACCACTGGCTAGAGATTTTTCTGAACCAATTGTAGTATTAGAGTCTTGTTAATTGTTTAGAACACGTGAGAAACTTGCCACTAGTATATAAATGGTTGGCGCATGAAGTGTTATTCTGGATAGGATTTATATGAGTGTGAGCTTTGACAATTTTTTTCTTTTCAGTATTTATTCATTGTTATTATTAAAAAGTGATTGTGTAAATGATCTAAACATATTCTATTTCTGGTAAGTTTTATAAAGGAATAAAGGCAAAACATTACAGAATTCATCAAAGAAGCATATTATGCATTTTTGAATAAAATTTGGGGACCAAGACAAGTCATGGGCTCCACACAGTTTGCACTGCTTGTGTCAAAGAGTTGAGAGATTGTACTAAAGTTAAGAAAAAGTCTTTGCCTTTTAGAAATTCTTCTGACATGAGCCTAGAAACCATGGTAGTGACTGCTATTTTTGCACATGTAATGTGCAAAGCTATAACTCGAATTAAAAGGGGAATTTCTTATCCAAACTTTCAATTTGCTATAAGACCCATTGCTCATTAGTCTTATGCATCTGTACCTACTTTACTGGAGACTCTTGGCAGTTTCATTTGATGTACATAGAAATGATGATAAGGATTGCTTTTAACCTGAAAAGTCTGATGATCATTAACTTTTCACACCAGGTGAACATGATTTGTTGAGAGATTTGGACCTTCCAAAGGATTTTTCTGAGATTTGAGGTCCACACTTTCAGCTAAGAACTAAACTCAGTTTACTGATGCAGAAATGATGAGAAAAAGTTTTTACTATACTTTTCACAAGAAGGGTTCACTGGTTTGTTGTAATAATATTGCTGAATTAATACCAATTCTAGGAACTGCAGTCTATAAACCAAGTGAGTGGTGATTGCTCATTGATTCCTTCAAAGAAGTCTAAAAGGTGTTTCTCTTCACATTGGTGATAATATATACGCTTCTGTTTCAGTTGCTTATACAAAAACGTACAAAATCTTTAACTTCTTATTAAGGTAAAATACAAAGAGCATTGCTGGTTACTTTATGGAGACTTAAAAGTCCTTTGTATGTTGTTGGGTAAGCAATCTGGTTATTCAGTTTCCCTGTTTTTATATGAATGTGAGAGCTGAGCACAAAATCAGCAATGTATAAGGAAGCAATAGCCACACAGACTCAGCCTGATACAAGGATTGAAAGAGAATGAACATGAAAGTTTGATTGATACAAAGAAAGTCCTATAACCTCAATTTCACATAAAACTGGGCTTAATGTAGTAGTTTTTAAAGGCCTCATACAAAAATTGCAACTGTTTGAAGTATTTATGTGGATAATTCCCAGCTCTTTCAGAAGTGAAACATGAAGGGATTTTCAGTGGGCTACAGATTAAGGAATTAACTTTGGATGAACAATTTGGAGGACAGTTAAGAAAGTTAGAAGCATAAATTACCTTTAAATATGCTATTGAGAAAATTTTATGGAAAAACAAGGAGCCAAATTATGAAAATATTGTTAATAACATGCTCAATAAATACAAAATGTGAGCTTCAAAGTTAATTTCTTACACTTGCACATTGACTACTTCCCTAGGGCCCGACATGGCCAAGCTCGTAAGGTGTAATCCAAGGGTCGCAGGTTCGTGCCTGCGTCGTGCTAAACATGCTCGCCCTCCCAATCATGGGGGCATATAATGTGATGGTCAATCCCACTATTTGTTGGTAAAAGAGTAGCCCAATAGTTGGCGGTGGGTGGTGATGACTAGCTACCTTCCCTCTAGTCTTACACTGCTAAATTAGGGATGACCAGCACAGATAGCCCTCGAGTAGCTTTGTGCAAAATTCCAAAACAAACAAAGACTACTACCCTAAAAATTTTATTGCTGCTAGTGAAGAACAAGGGGAAAGATTTCCTTAGTACATCAAGAAAATGGAAAGAAGGTTTCATGGATGGTGGAACATTAGCATGATGGCTGATTACTGTTGGTCATTAAACCCAGTACACAAAAGAAAGACCACAACACAGTTTTGAGACAATGCAGATTTTGTACACCAAATCACAATGAATGATGATGCATATTCATTTGACTTCAATATTCTTTGCTTTTTTCTCAGTTTGTTTGTATTTGTGTTAACAAACATAATAAAAAACTGTTCACTTGGGTGAAAAAACTAAATTTGATCTAAATAAGAGTTTTTTTTTCCTGATTTATAAAAAAAATATTTGCATGATTAAAAGAAAAGAAGATTAAAAATATTTTCAAAATTTGCTAAGCAGAATTATAGAAGATTCTTTATTAAAACCAAAACAACTTTTATAAAGTTTAAATATACAGGCCTGTATAATTAACCATATTTCATTAAAACAAAATGTCTGCTGGGATGTTTGGTTATTTTATGCAGGATATCTTGTATGTTTGAATAAAGCTACCATTCCTTGAGCTCCTACAATGTATTTTATATAGAAAAAGGTGTTTTACTTTTGTTTAAAAAATGAAAATTAAATGGAACTTAAAGATAAGCTGCAATCAGGTAATCTTGAAGGTTTTTATGATTGCAAGTCTGTAGAGTATTTGAACTTCAACTGTTCTGAAACTGTAAATTAGGCTTCTCTAGTGTTACTAGGTATGTTGAGCAGGTAGTTATGCAAAAGCGATTTAAGAACTAATACCATGAATACTGAAAGATATCTTCCAAGAGAATTTAATAGAAAAGTCAGTAATACGAAGCTATAAATCATATCTGTGTGCAAATAGATTTATATCAGTACTAAAGTTTTATTGTGAATCTATGCATCACTTTGAACGGAATAAGTCTTAAGTCAGAGTGCATGTGGTTAATATAGAAATGTCAGGTAGTTATTTTACAAAATACTTTTATACCATTTAACTCCCATGATAATGGAGGAGTATGTTTAAGTGACCCTGAAGTATATATAACAGTGAACTGTCCATCTGAGAAGAATTCATGAGTATTCTTTGAAACTACTTGCTTGTAACTAATTCCAATTTCAGGAATAAACCTGTGTAAATTTATTTTCCTGTACATTTTTCACAAATGTTTTTGTTTTGTTGTTTTTTTTGCTTCCAATTTGTTGTATCTTCAATTTTGGAAATGGACTTTTGAACAAACTTAATTCAACACTGTAATACTAGACTTGAGGGACAAACAACTTATATATTTTATGCACTTTAGAAAAGCCAACCATAACATGGCTTCATATATTGTAAAGAAGTTACATTTTATTAATTGTTGTGTAACATTTAAAAAGAACATTTTATAATTTAAGAGATTAGCTAGTTGCTTGTTAGTACTTTATTAAATAAGTTATACACTAGACCATTTAGTCAAAAAGACAATGACAGGAACACTGTATAGATTTTGAATGGAATAGGAGATGACACATACTGAACTTGTTAATTTTTAGAGATCTGGTTTGCCTCTAAATTCAGTTTTAATATTTTGTTTTTTTCACTTAATGTATTACATTGTAATTTAATGTTTACCCATACATTTCCTTGTTTAACTAACCTACACAGACTTTTACTCATGATTTTAAGTTTTCTTAGAATTTCCCATTGTGATGAAGCCTGATAATGGAGTGAATTACAATTTTTAAATCTGAAGTGTGTTTGAATAAGACAATAGCTTGAATGGTTCATCATGATCTTGTTGTGTGACAATAATTATACTGTTTTTTTTCATATGTTTAATCAATGAAACAGTTTTGATTTCACTCTGTAGATCTAGATGTAATATTTTCTGTTTTAATGGAGTCATTATGTCAAAGGAGTGAATAAAAAAGCCCATGAAACATGTAGATTGTTTTTTTGTGTGAACAATTCTTAAAATAATTGATATTATTTAGTACCTTGTTATCTTTGAACTTAAGTTATTGTTCTCTTTTAGTTTTCCTACTGTATTTTATAATGTAGCAGTTTCTGTTATATACAGGCAGGTTTTAACCAATTCACAAAACAGTTGTAAATTTTTTAATGTATTTTGTTAATATATGTTGTACAAATAGTTCATAAAACTTTGGAATCAGCTATTCCTTTTATGAAAGGTTGAAAATGACTGACTTAGAAGACAGTCTTTGTTGAACAGAAAACACCATGTTTACACAGTAATAGAACACGACAAACATTTGTATAATTGACAGACATTGATGAAATTGTCATTTTTAAAATTTATTTTCATTGTTTTTAGATGAAAGAGAAACTGTCCAAAAAAAGACATTTTCCAAGTGGGTGAACTCGCATTTGATAAGATCTAACTGCAGAATTACAGACTTGTACACTGACATGAGAGATGGAAAGATGTTGATGAAACTCTTGGAGATTCTATCTGGAGAACGTTTGGTGACTTCTTAATGTTTAATATCTAGAAACATTAATGTTGAATGATAGATATATTTGTGTGTTTAAAAAATACAGTAAGTAATTGTGATAATTTTACTTCTAAGATGGCCTTAACTTTTATGTGATCTTTAAACAGTTTACATCTTTTGAATAATTAATCTTCTGAGATACTATTCATTAAGTGTTAAAATGAGAAAAATCGACTCTGATTTTGTAATTTAACCGCTTATTAGCCCCTGGTGTGATGATCTGATGCATCTGTAATATAGATTTTTATTGAATTGTGAAAATCTAATTGATGAATTAGTTTCAGACTTGATTTACTTTCTACAGTATTTGTAGCTTTTGCAAGTAAAATATTTGACTTTATGCATGATACTTGTGTTGAAATTATAGCTTTAAAATTTCAAAAATTTTTAAGAAACATTCAAAATGTTTAATTTTGTTGTATATTTTAACTTTTATTTTCCTATGTTTTTAATATATTTTTTACAAAGTTTTTATTTTTGATTATTGAAAAATAAGTGTTACTTCTGTATTCATGATCACTGGCAGACAATCAAAATAACTTCAAAATTATGAACTAGATGACTTTTTAAAATGTCTCATTAATTGTACACAATAAGTTATGAACCAAATCTATTTCATATATCTATTTCTTTACATCTGTTTTCTGTGATTATTTTTGCTCATTCAAACAGCAGGTTTTAAGTCAGTGCACAATGTAAACAAGGCCTGAATCAGGGATCTTTCTGACATAATAAAACTCATGGTCTGGTACAAATTGATTTAACTAATCCTTTCTCATCTTATTCCGTAAAATGAAAACAAAATAATTCCATACTACAACATAATAAGCCAGATAAATATAAATTAATAAAGTAAGTGTTTCACAAGCTTTGAAATTGAATCAGGACTGTAATCTTAGTGAAACTTAGAAAAGGTCTAATCTATTTGATTCACTCTACTTCGTCTTTTGGTCACTAAGAAATAACCACTTAACTGAATATCATGGACAATTTATTGTGATGATGTTACATGTTATCAATATACAAATATTTAAAATATTTTATCATTAATATTTAGCAAAAAAAAACTATCTTCTTAACCTTAGAAACAAAGCTTTTATCACTTTGTTTCAATCTCTTCGCAAATAGCTGATGAACTGGAAACTATATTAATTTACACAGTTGAGAAGAAGTAGTAAAAGAGAGCTTTCATTATCTGTTTAAATTACTAGCCTATGGTTTTTCAAAGCTGAGATACAGAGAATTACATCACATCTTGATGGCCACACGAACCTAAATTATACTTTAATCAAGTTACAAGATACATTAGCATTATTTTTCCTCAAAACTATTTTAACCTTCCTCTCATCAGGCTACACTCGGTTTAAGTAACACAAAGACATGAGTGATTTCATTCAGAATATGCTAAAATCAATCCAAAATAATCAGTAAGCAATTTTTCATATATGGATAAAATTTGATAAATGAAACTTTTTTGTTGAACAATTTCATCTTGGGTATATTTTCTCTTAATGTGTGGATGACATTTTTTTTTTAGATGTGATTGGGCGATTGTGTCTTCATTGGAATGACTCATCTGAGTGTGAATGTGTTACAGTAAAAAAATTAGTGTCAGTTAAAGTTCATCACAATATATATTTCTGTTATAGTTTTGCTACAAATTCCAGTTATTTTAAACTGGGAATTAATTACCTTTTACCTTTAATTTTGATGTAATTTGTTTTTTTTGCAGCCTAGACCAACAAAAGGTAAAATGCGTATTCACTGTCTTGAAAATGTTGACAAGGCACTTCAATTTCTAAGGGACCAAAGAGTTCACCTTGAAAATCTTGGATCTCATGATATTGTGGATGGAAGTGCACGTTTGACACTAGGTCTCATCTGGACTATTATTCTTCGTTTTCAAGTAAGAACCTTTTTGTAGTTATCACCGTTACGGAAAGTTCTAATTTTTTGAAGTGAGAAAACATTTTTTGGGTTTTTTATGTTGTGTGCTTTATAAAATGTGTATTTACATATTTTAAATAGAATGTGATTCTATAAAAATCAGAGATGTGAATAAGATGATGTCATGCATTGACATATCAGACTCATGGATATCAGAGGAAGTGCATTTGAAAAGGCACTTTGATTTATTTATTTTTAATAAAGATGATATAATAAAAAATTAAGTATATACTAAGTAAATGTATATAGTATGTTGGAAACACAATTACAGATTCCTTGCAAACTGAAATAATTAATATTTAATACTAAGTGTTAAAAAGCTTCATTTTACTTTAAATGAGAAATTACTTATTAAAAACAAGAAAATCTTTCACTTCAACATGAGGAGGGAAATGATAGGTAAAACAGAATTTATACAAAATAGCAACTAACAATACAAGTGGTTAAATAACGGAAGATAAAATTAAGGAAATGGAAAGAGAAGGTAGGTTTCAAGTGTGTAGTTTGTTACTTTTTATTTCAGTGTTGTAGCTTAAATTTACTAAACTACTAATTGTCTAATATATTTGATAAGCAATTCAAGTCTGCACATCTGTATTGAATAAACTCAACATTTTCATGTGTATTTTTCACAAATTTTATGTCATCCCATGTAATCAGCTGTTCTTTTTGAGACAGTTTTCACATGGGACATGAATTAACATATCCTATAACCCAGTTTCTCCAATATTTTACCAAGTGCAAACTTAAAATTTCTTGTAACTCTTATTCTTTTGGTCTAATCAACTTCTGTATTTTTAAATTTCGTAGAATGATTTTTAAGTAGTAGACTTCTGCATACCTCAAAATGAATGTCCCTTAGTTTCTCATCCATTTCATTCCCCAACCATCAACCTTTTAATGCATGTTTCATATTAAGTACATGAATATTTTATGCACTCGTTTCACTTGTACTCCTTTTGATAGTCTCGTTATGTTCACACAATTCTTTGAAAACATGTGTATAAACCAATAGTGTTCTTTTTTGTTTAGCCAGTCTATCAACTTTGAAGTTAGTTTTAAATAGACGTTTTTAACTTCATTAAATGTTTTAGGTAATAATAAAAGTTTAAAGGGATAATTTATATACAAGTTTACTCTAAACATTTCATTTTCTTCTAGAAGATTGTAGTCTTCAATTTCTGTTTCTTGTGCCTGAGGGAAAACTTTAAAATTTCAGCATTACTTAAGATTCCAAGTTAAGTGTTTTGTTATTTGTTGCAAAATCTAGTTATTGTAACTGTATGGAAATCACATGTAAAATAGTTGGACGTAAAGGTCAACATGATACAAATGTGTAAGTCATGTTAAGTTGGTGGTAAAAGTGACATATAATAAAATTAATTTATAAGATGTTTACACACTGTTTAATTTAATCAATTAGTTACTGTTCATTTGGCTGCATTATCAGAGAAAACATCAAATTAATTTTACTTGGTTTATTACTGAACAAGGCCATGAAGTAGCAAAACAAAATTTTATATATTTTTCAGCTTCTAAATTAATTGTATGTTGAATACAAGGTAGTTCAAATGTCTTTACTGTTACTTTGATTAATTTGTTGAGGGTGTATTGTTTGTGTAGTTACAAAAACTAAGAATGCAGTATGAATGCAAATTGAATAGGAATATGCCCATATTTAGATTCAAGATATCACTATTGAACAAGTTGACAGTCAAGAAACTAAGTCTGCTAAGGATGCTTTGCTGTTGTGGTGCCAAATGAAAACAGCTGGCTATCCAAATGTCAATATTCGCAACTTCTCTACCAGTTGGAGAGATGGGCTTGCCTTTAATGCAATAATCCATAAGCATAGGTAAGTAAATATTTCTATTGGAAAATTTTTCATGGATATTTTATTTACTTCATGATGAAAGTCATTGACTACATCGTGTGATATTTTATACTGATATTTTAGCATTCTCTGATTTCATGATCTCAGGATTAATGTTTTGCTGATCACATTTTCACTGAAAATGTAAGTGCTTTTTTGTTAAAATTTTAAAATGCATTTGTAAGAAATGTGTATTAACTACAGCTTAACATAGATATTTAAAATATTAAAATGTTATAAAAAGATATCAAAGTGTTGTTTTCAATTTGTATTAGAAAAGAAATGAAATCAGAATTTCCTACCAGTTAATAGTGTCCCAACTTGTTTTTCATACATGCTACTATCCATTTATAAGACAATGCAAATCCCAAGAGTAAAAAAAAAACTGATGTTGGAAAAGGAGTTGAGCTGGAGCAGAGAAAAAAATTATCTTTAATATACCTTCAGCAGGACATGGGTATTTCTTGTCTTTTACTACATTGGTCCCAGTAAACAGTGCTGATGTCTGTGTAAGTTCAGTCATAGGAGCCTAGACAAGTAGTTTAAAGACAGTAGAATTAGATATTGATACAGGGATAGTGGGTTTTTTCCATTTTTTCCAAAATGTGATAGTTTATGGTGCCTCAGATGTTTGGGTGCTTGGATTGAAGATTCAAGACTGCTGAAGGTTTAGTAGAATCTGATCTGGGTGTTTTTCGTACATAAATTCTGCAAATGATTTTTAAGGTGTCCTGAGGACAAGGTCAGAATCATCATAATTGAGTAAAAAATATTCCATTGTGAGATCTGAAGTCTAATTAGAAATGTCACAACCAATCAAGCAACTTTCTGTTTCAATGTTTTATAAGATTAGTTATTAATACAAATATAGTATGCACGTCTCTTCTTACAACAAGAAGAGTAAATACACTTTTAACAGTACTGAAAAATGTGCTGTCATGTACAAATGTAATTATGCATTTAACCTAACTTTTATGGGTTACTGCAATTGTACATACAGCTATGTTAGCTCGATTCTTGACCACACCATATATCCATAACAGTGGCCCTATTGCTCAAAACATACAGTGAACTTGTGAATAAGTTTTTTTCCATTATTATCTGGTTGCTGAAATTAGAGGGCTGGTGTCAGTAAAAAAGGAAAGGGGTTTGTTGGTGTCAGAAGGAGTGGCTAGTTTCAATAGAGAGGAGGAATGTGGTGATGAACTTAGTAACCTATGACCATTGCTTATGATTTTGAAGGTTACATAACTCGTCTGTTCACACCATCAGCTTGCCTTCTGATACAAGTTAAATGTATTCCAAATTAAAACTAAAAACCATGTTGAACTGACCTAAAATTATTGTCCAGTAAATAACTATTTAAGGCCATTACCTGCCAATTGTTTTGAAATATTTTTGGATGAGAAAGATGGCTGTTTTCATGTAAATGAGATCCAACAACTCTGCAAGAGTTTACCTTGTTGTTTTGGTTTTTTCATTGGTCAGAGGGAATAATATGGCATTTATATCATCTCTTAATGTTATAAGAGGAATGTTATCAAAAAATCACTTTTGCATACTTGTGATAGTATGGAACAATCATTTTTATTATCTAAAATCCAAAGTGCAGTGTGGGTTTGTTATTATGTTCCACAGTGGTATAGCACACTGTTCTGTACTTGCAACTAATCATACAACTGCCATATGTTACATGTGTCACCACCTATGTTCTCTTGTTTGTACTTCATCTCAGTGTCTGGCAAGTAACATTCAAACTGTATTTGAGAATTCTTCCTTGCGTTTTTCCAAAAGTTCCTTGTCATTCATTTGTTATGTCTGTTTATAAAGAGAATCATTGTTACTTGTACATTTCATTGTCACTGCTGCTTCAGTGGCTTTCAATGCTGCACAAGGCCTTGGATCTAAATATTAACAAATGTAAGTGTTCTTAGTGGTTGACAAGGCTGGAATTATTGTATGTTGCTGACCCAAACAGTAAAATTTAGTTTTACTTTGTGATATCTTTTGGTATCCAACAAGAAATTGTACTTATCAGTTTCACTGATGCATTGCTTTGATTATTGAGCTGTACAGTTAATTATGGTAATGTTTGAGTTACTCGTAATCTAAGGGTTGCAGTTCAAATCCCTGTCACACCAACCATGTTTGCCCTTTCAGCCATGCAGGAGTTAAAAAGTGATGATCAATCCCACTATTCATTGGTGAAAGAGTAACCCAAGAGTTGGTGGTGGGCCATGATGACAAGCTGCCTTTCTTCCAGTCTTAAATGCTAAATTAGGGACAGATAGCCTTCATGTAGCTTTGCACAAAATTCAAAACCAACCAATCAAAACTAATATGTAATCTTTTTGTTTTGTCTCTAACTTCTTCAATTCATGCAAGATCGATTGAGATTCAATCCTGATATACTATTTGACCAGGTAAGCCTACTTCCATCTGTTTGAACATAAATTTTCAAGCTTCAACTTCAGTTATGTATTTCTGATAGGCTAAAATACTGTTATTACCTTTTCAGCAACCAACAAATCAATTTCACCAGCCTAGATGAAATTCATTGCAACCCTTCTGTGTAGTATCGTGAAAGTGGCAGGTACATTATACAGTGAATAACATGTCAGAGTTTATACACTGAGAGCAGTTTTATATTTTTATTTTCATTTACCACTTCAGTTTATTAGTAGCAAAGATTCAAAAAGTCTTTTTTAATCAATAGACACATTGTAGTGCACCAAGACATTCTTCCTTCCACAAAAGGAAGAACATCAACATGTGCTACTCTATTCACCTTACAAAAGCCCATGCAGAACCTTGAATTTTCTCTTCTGAACAATGATGCTGGGGATGACCAAGTACCTTCCCAAGGTACTAATGTCTTGTTTTTCATTATCTACTCTTTTTCAGTGTTGTCATCATGCCTATTGTTCCAAGAATGACTGTGTGATGATGGTTTTATCAAACATGCAATTCTATTTGTGTGGTGCTGTGCTATTGCTGCCTTACAAAGACAGCCATGTGATCCCATCAAAACATCATCAAATTCCATCAATAAGTCACGAAGTTTCTATCACTGTTGAATTCACATTAAAAGCACCATTTCAATTGCTTGTGAAACCATACATTCACCTTTAGAATCAAACACCTATTGTAATGCAAGATTTCATCTACTATATGCATTTTATCTCTCTCCCTCTTTCATTTTCCAGTACTTTGTTGTCCAGAAAATAGATTAAAACCATACTTTCTTAGATGGTAAGAAACTGTGACCCAGGAGAAGGTATCTCATATTTCTTTCCAAACTTAAATTGTGTCCTCATTTCAGCTTCTAAAAGATGACATGCTTATAAATGTCGAAATGTAGAATGTACTTGTGACTTTAGATCAGTCTCAAATAAAATTATTCCTATTGTGTAAACCAAAATATGGTAATTGTTTTTAATTGTATATATTTCTGAATCTGCACAAGTTTTTAAGATTAATTTATTTGTTAATATATTTTCTTCATTTTTACTAACAATGATAATTTATCCTCAGACCTGACCTGATACAATATGAGAAACTTTCCAGATCCAATGCAATGTTTAACCTCAATAATGCTTTTAATGTAGCTGAACAAAAACTAGGCCTTACAAAGTTGCTAGATGCAGAGGGTAAGTATATATTGCATTTCTATAATATTCTTCAATTCTACAAAAAATAATAGTATAGTTGTGGTAAGTTAGTGACTGTTACTAAGAAAAATTTTGGTTTAAACAATAGTTTTGAATTAGCATGGTTACAAAATAAATTCAACCATTATTTAGAGTATAAAGAGGTTTCAAAGTACTTTTCAATTGTACTTTCTTAGTAGAGAAATATATGAATAATGTTTTAGATATTGCTTATAACTTGTAAACCAAATTTTCTTTTTCTCTGCTGAAGATGTCAAGTGTGGAAATGCATGCTCTTTGATATGAATCTAATATAAATCTACTAGTCTATTGTTCATAAGTTGTATAAGTAAACGATTGATCATATATTATTTTAATGTTATGTTGCTAGTTTTTTTTTTTAATTTAGTGCTTCAGTAATTTAAAGTTTTTAAACATTGGGTACTTTTCCCTTACACATTATAGTTTGTCACCATAGCTATGTCAAAATTGCTTTTTAACCATAACTGATAAGAGATAGTTATGTCAAAATTGCTTTTTAACCATAACTGATAAGAGATAGTTAAAATGTTTTTTGCATTGTTTCAAAAATTTTACATATTGATTGAGTTGGAGTTTTTTGGTTTTTTTTGTGTTTCTTTTCATATTGGTGAAGAACATTTTAGTAAAAATGCTTCAATATAATCCTATGCTATTTGAGTATAAAATATTTGTCAACTAAAGTAAAAAGTGCATTTTTGCCATTAAAAGATCTATAAGGTACTTAATTTCATTCAGAAAGTATAAAAATAACATTCTGAAAAGATTGACAAAACTGTCATAACAATATAAAAACATTTTAATTTTTCATATTTAGCTTCAAGAAGAAAAAACATTGAAGGCTTAATTCCACTATAGTTGGAACAAGAAGTTCATGTGAAAACAAGTTTTTACATTTTCACATCCTTTTCAGTCCAGCTTTTGTTTTGTCAGAGGGAGACAGTTTATTTTATAATGGTCATTACAAGATCCTTGAGCGGATATGATACCAGTAAGGGGTTCAGTTTAAAGAGACCTTCTGAAATGGTGAAATTTGACAATTATTAAACTAATGAACTTTCTATAATGTTTCTTTTGACATAATTTCTAGTTTTCTGTATCATTTTAGCTGATTTCTAAGAACCTTCAGAATATGTCATCATTCAACCCTTAATGAAGAAATCTGTAATGTTTGAATAAATCAATAAAGCACCAAAAACCTGTGAGTTTATCAGAAATGCCCATCATAAGGCAAGGAAGATAAATTATAGAAACAATATCCAGCAAACAGCATCATACACATATGAAAATAAAATAATATCAACTATAGTTCTAATATTGTAGCTTTAGAGAAATGTCTCAAATAGCAAATTCAAAGTTGTTTATGAATATCCCAACATCATTAAGAAATTTCTAACCTTGAATATGTTTGTACCTTAAAATAAAGAACAAGGAGTCTATTATTCACTGTCAATCTTGTGACAAAGTGAAGTGGGTATAAATTTAGATATTAGACACTCAGAATATAAAAAGGATGTTAAAATGGTCAGGCAAATAAAGCTAATTTCTTCACATGAGAAATCTTTATTACATAATCAATTGTAAATCATCTAAAATGATACACTGGAACTTGTGTCCAAAGAATAATTGTAGAAAGTGTTAGTTAAAAAACTACCAAACTTCAACATTTCAAAAATGCACTATAAACTGTGAACCCCTTCCTGATGTCATATGTTTTTGAGGGACTTGGAATGACCAATATAAAATCAGCTGTTTCTCTCATGAAGAAAAGTTGAACTAAAAGGGATGCATAGAAGTGTCAAAATTTGCTTCCACATAAACTTCTTGTTCCAACGACAGTGTATTTAAATTTTATTTGATGTTATTTTACATGGTATTTTGTATTTACTTGCCATCAAGCTAGAGGTTTCTTTGTTGTAAACTGGTTCATCATGCAGTTAGAAAAGATCTGCTAATGTATTTAAGATTGTAGACCCAGAGTTGTGTTTAGTTTTTAGTTAAACCTAAAATAAGCAACTTGCTTGTAAATCTACAAAATCAAATAAATTACAAAACTTTATAAAGTTTTTAAAAGTATATTTATTGTGCTTGAAAAAAAGAAAATAAAGAAAACAGACCCTGATAATTTTATTAAAAAGGCAAAATTTAAAGCCATTTAAGTAATTGGTTGAGTTATACTGGTAGATCTGCTTTTACATATAAGTCTGGTCAAAGTGGAAAATTTATTTTTGAATCATGGTGGAAGAATTTTTGTTAAATTTATCTTTTGTCTTAATGTGTAAAGTTTGAGGTGTTTTGATTTGTATTGTTTAATCATTGACATTGAAGATTGTACAAATTACATTTATTCTTACAACTTAGATGTGTTCGTTGATTGTCCGGATGAAAAGTCCATCATCACCTATGTTGTCACTTTGTATCACTACTTCTCAAAAATGAAAGCAGAAACTGTTCAAGGCAGACGTATTGGAAAGGTAATGAAAACTTCATAAAGTTTTTTCTTCAAACTGTATTTGTGAAAATATTTACTGTTTGGGTATTATGATTTGTTTGTTATGTGAGATATTTCTTTTAGTTTTGAACTCATAGTTTAGGAATTATGTGGTTATAAAGGTGATTGAAAGTGTATTATTGCTCAAGGACATAAAATATTTACATGTTACCTTATGAAAGATTAAATGTAATTTTGTTGCAAAACTCCAAATTGAATTTAAAAAAATTTTATGAATTCGAATATTTGTATATGTGCAAGTTATACGGTGCAAATGATTAGCATGAACCACTAGTTAGCATGCCATACTGTGGATCTGAGGTTCCTTAGTTTGTACTTTTTACCGTCATGGGTGTGTTACAACTAGTAACAAGAGTAGCCTTAGAATTGTTAGTTGGTGGTGTTGACTAGTTGCTTCCCCTTTAGGTTATCACTTCATAGTTAGAGACAGCCATCATAGATGGTATTTTAGTTGGTTTGTATGAATTTTAACAAATATCATGCAAATTGAACATTTCCTTAAACAATCTATCTGCTTGACAGCACATATTTGCTCTAATAATTATCAGAACTTATCAAAAAACTGTCGGAGTTTTTATATTCAATTCTAACATATTAACATTCTACTAAAATGGTTGAAATGTTGAGATCTGAACATTAATAAATTGAAACTGAATATTTGTAACTAAAAAATCTCAATTTTAAAAACTCGATTTATGTTTTATTAATTATATCTTCATAATGAGATTTTCTTTCTTTCAAACAATTTTCCATTGGCCACCATTACTTCTTTTCTTGGCAGACTGGCTTGAAACTTGATAGGGTTATAACTTGGTTCGGTATGCTTGTGCATTTTTTTGGGCTCATGTGTGGTTGTACTTAAAGCAATCAGTATGAAAGTGGGAAAACACGTACATACAAACATAAAAAGTGAAACATCTGTTTTTGGTCATTTTATGGTGGAGGCAAAAGGTTAGATAAACCAATAATTTTATGGGTTCTGGTTCATCTCTGAACCATATTTTGACCAATTTATGTGGGATTCAGTACAAAGATACTTTTTTGCGTGCTCCAAACAGAGATGTAGGCAATTTTGGAAAACTGTCTTTTGCTCAATTTTTCAGTGAAGAAAGCACAATTTGGAATTTTCATGGGCTATTCATTTATATATCAGTTAACTCGCATGGGATTTCATATAAAGAAACCTTTTTGTAAGCCCTAAATAGTGAGAGAGAGGTTTTTAATTTTTCTGTTTTTCATGATATTTCTGCTGTTAAAATTGGCTATGTTGAGATTGCATGATGAAGAAATGTTGCATTCACCTGTAAATGTTGGCTTTTTTAACTAATTGTAGAAATTTTTGTTATTTTATTTATTGACTAAAGTGGTATATTTGTATTGTTAATTTTTTTTACCTGCATTTGATAAGTTGTTTTATTTGTTCAGGTTGTTGGCGAAGCCATGGAAAATGAGCAAATGGCTAACCAGTATGAAACTCTGACATCAGATCTTCTCCACTGGATTGAGCAGACCATTGAAGCCTTGTCCGATCGACACTTTGCTAACTCTCTGTATGGTGTTCAGCAACAGCTTGCTGCTTTTAATACATACCGAACTGTAGAAAAGCCTCCAAAGTATGTATCTGTATTTAATATTTTTATTACCATAGTAATTAGTTTTATTTTACTATAATTTTGTAAGCTTCCATAATTTGTTTGTAGCAGACGCAAATATTTAATATGCTGGGTGGCACTTGTAACACATGAAAGAAATAAAACTAGGAGAGAGTAAATACTATTTAGAATAAAGTAACTGCATTTGTACAAGATATTTATATCAATTATTTTTCACGACTTTGTCAAAATGGGACAAAATTAAAAGTTTTAATAATAAATATATATGTCACTGTTTAATAAATTTAGCAATGAAATTACACTGTTACTGAAAATTACAAAACAAAACAATTATACTGCTTTTGGAAATTGGAAATTTATAATAGTTTATCACAACATACCCAGTTTTTTCTTCTTTCTTTAAATGAGTTCAGATAATGTTTTCTAGATAATAGTCATGAGGTCAAATATTTTTACATGCATGAGATTTTTGGATATTACATAGTGAGAGCTGGTTTTATTTTGTGAACAAACTTTGTGAAAATAAAATCTTAAACAATTTTCCTGTTTTCAAATATGCTTAAAAAATTTGAGATTTTATCCTCAAAGAAGTTGAATACTTTTATGTATAGGCATGTTTATAAATGTTTTTGTACTTTATATTTAATAGAGCTTTCTTTTCTGTTCAAATAATTCATATATATTACTAAACTTGTTACTTTTGTAAAGTCAAACTTTGGAATGTATAATGAAATTATTACATATTTTCATTTAGAATGGAATTTTGAGAATTGAGAAATGTTTTAAAAGTGTAAAAATTAATATTTTGACAAATCTTGAGAATCTTAAATATGAAAAATAGTAATTTGTAGAGTCTTAAGTTTCATGATTTCAAATATACACTGACTTGTACTTAATTTGTATTAGTTTATCTCAAGACACTATTTTTGGACATCACTGATGATGAAATAAGTGTATTCTAAGGTATTTTCTTCATCTAAATTGTAATTTTGTGTGCCAACTTCTGTTTTCACTTGCAGTCTTCATTACTGAAAGATACATAGGAAATACTTTATTAAAAAAAACTGAACTATACTAAATGTATTAGTATTTACTCCTAAAACTTGTAAAATACATTTTGGTATAATGTTATTTTACAAAGATATTTCTCTTTCGTTCATTTTTGCTATTTTGCCATGTTTCTTTAAAAATAATGTGATTTTACAAAACTTGTGGTAATTACTTCTACAGAAATTGACCACAGATATTACATTGCACTAGTAAGTGCAAAGAGAGTTTAGATGAGTAACCCTAATGTATTCATGCTGTTTGTTATATCATCCACTTGTGTTTCTATACACAAGACATACTTTTATATCATATCCATAAAAACTTAATTGGATTGTGCATTCATTATACAGAATTTACAGTTAGTAACCTACACTAATTTTACATGAATTAAGATATTTTAAGTTAATTGTACATTTTTATCATTTAAACATTATTTATATTTGTGCTTTTTCTCACAAATTTATTTATAAATTGATGCAATTTCTTTTCTTAGGTTTGTTGAAAAAGGAAACTTGGAAGTACTACTTTTCACTCTTCAGAGTAAGATGAGGGCAAATAATCAAAGACCATACTTTCCTAAAGAAGGTAAAATGATTTCAGACATCAATAAAGCCTGGGAAAAATTAGAAAAAGCAGAGCACGAGAGAGAATTGGCTTTACGAGAAGAACTTATCAGGTAAGAGTACGCAGAAGTACTAAATGATATTTTCACTCTAATATTTATTGTTACAGTAACTTTTAGTTTTTGCATATGTGATTTTCTTTTGTATGGTGTCATCTACACGAAAAAAGGATAATTATTTATGAAATTTGGGGAGTAGGATCATGTAGTTATATTAAGATAAACTATTCTTTATGTAAAGCTGTGAAAAAATGCTGAATATATTTAGCAAATTCTTCCATTTAGCTGTTTAAACTAACAAGTTTGTGTGATCCATCTCCCACTAATTCATGCATAGAATAACACAAGAGTATGTCTTATCAGTCAGTAAATGTTCTGTGACGTTCAGTGCTCCAAGTAACTTTTTATGACATAATGAATATTTTGCTTCTTGAAATAAACAATTGCTTAGAATAAAAACTGCTGAAAAACTTGCATATATTTGAATATCAATAACCTTTTGTATTGTTTGGCTACTTTTACTAGGCACGTGTTTTTCTTCTGTTTTTATATGAAGGTCCTATTAAGAACCACATGAGGCAAACATTACAATACAAATTTAATACAGTAAATACTTTGTTGATGTTAACAAATGAAATTATACTGGAATAATTTTCATTTCAACAGTAACCCCAAACTTCAGGCAATTTCTATATTACTTATCAATGATTTAAAGGGAGGATCTTGCTTGCTTTATTTTATTACTGGTACAAGTTTTTTCCCTCTATCAAGGTGGTATATACTATGCACATATATTCTTAAATGATATGTGCTGGTGAATAAAATGCATATATTATATGCACAACTTTTATTTTTAAATCATGATTTATGTAAGAAAATGCATATTTATGTAATCACATTTTATCTAGTGCACTATCTATGAGATAGCCATTAAAAGTTGTTTGGTATTATAATTCCTTTTTGCATTGTTTAAAATAGACAAACCTTTGAGCATAGGTTATTAACCATAAATAAGCTAATAAGGGGTAATTTTATTTACGAGAAGACAGTTTAAAGTTCTATATACATTGAAGGTTGATGTGAATAGCATTAATAGTAATCTGCACTGTTTATTTGAGATTTATTTACAATAGAACATATTTATATCATTGGTTTGGACAACATTTTAATTTTAGAAATTTTCTTGTGCTGATCTAGTTTTGCATCATATCTGTAAAAACAGTCACACTATTTATGTTCACCGTAGTTACCATGATAAAGAACACATTATCTTCATTCTCAGGTATCTGAATAGACTAAACAGATTACATAATATTAGATCACATTGATAAAAAAATTTCATTGATACCCAAAATGAAATATGCAGTGTTAATACTAAAGAAAGTACATGAAACTTTCAGTATTTAATGTATTATATACTAGTACTGGAAAATTAAGTGAAGTAACCTGAAATAAATGTGACAAAACTACAAAAAGCATGCTGCATAAATGACAAACAAAAAGAAATGAAGGGAAAGAGACTTAGTAGAATTGTTAACCTTGTGTAGGAAAACAAATTCCAGGCAGGATGATGACATACATAACATAGTTCACTTTAAAATGTAATAATCATGGGAATACACACCTTCAAAGCAAGTTAAGGTGAAGTGAATGTGTAACTACAAATATGATGATCAGGGAAACCGTGTGATTCACTATGTCTTGCAAAGCAGAAAAGTTTAGATATCTCAAGCCATACTTGGTAAATCTGTTCTAATATTTTTGTTAAAAAGAGAACTATATATTTTAATCATCTGATATCTCACCATTCTACTTGAACATTTTTTTAATTGTTACAGAACAAAAATTAATATACACGTTTTCTAAATATTGAATTGTTCTGTTTTAATTACATATTTTAAAGTTCCAGGTGTGAGTCTGGTATTTAATCTGTTGTCAGCTCTTATTTTTTTTACAAGATGTACATATCCACTGTTGTTATTAATTGCAATTTTAACAAGTTTAAATATCCAAGTAAACAGACTGAGGTGAATATTGTAAGGCTTTAAAAGATTGCATTCTTTGATTAATCTTGGAGATAAGTTAGCTACTGAAGACTTCAATGGAATGCTACTTAGTATAAAAATATACTTTTGAAAAAGTTGTAAACTGGGATTTTGATTTCAAAAAGAAATAGCTTCATACTATCTTTTCAAATTAATAAAAAATCACTCTACTTTCACAGTATGTTTTTGAGAGTATTCCAGTTGGCAAAATAAAGTATTTCTTGACTTCTGCATGTTTCTCAGTTAGGTTGACTTCATTTTTGTAAAGTTAAAATGAAATTGCAAAAAAGTCTTAGTTCCTAGAAATACACAACTCAGAATGAAACTATGCAGCACAGTCAAACTGTTGGAAAAAATTTATGCAAACTAACTGAAAAGTCTGAAGTTAACTCCTTTGTTTTAAGTTGGTAATGCATTTAATGTGATAACTGAAGATAATTACATCATTGCAAAAGTTTCCTTTTCACTTGTAATATGAAGCTTTCTTTGTGGGTGTATGGTTAGTGAGCTTGATGATTGAAACAGTCGTGTTTGCATGTAGCATTTCATGCTATAGGCCAGTGGTTCCCAAACTTTTTCAGCTTGTTACCCAATTTAATATGCCACATTAAGCATGTTACCCCTTTCACAAAATGTTTTCAACATTGATATATATGGCTAAATTAAACTAGAGATATATTGCACTTTATTTATTTACACTGAATAACACTTTTAATTATTGTATTTGATCATTGTTCATTTCTAATGAATATTGCCTAAGATGTCAAGAACATCAGTGGGATGGATGGAGTTGCATACTTGAAGCTAGTTTAGGAATTCTTGGCTTTGTGGTTGAAAGTGCCAGCCTGGCATCGTTTGCAACAATCAAGCGAGTCCTCTTTTTTGTTTTCATCCCTAGCACGGTTGAGAACCCCTTCTCGCACAGAAACGTTGTTGAGAATAATACCAACAACTTCAAGGCTCTCTTGGACAGAGTTGGCGAGTCAGCTAGTTGTGAAATCCAAAAGGAATCTGCATTTTGGTTTTGGAATTTGACTTTCAAGGCTTCATTTGCTCGCATTGTGATCCACTCTTCCTTTGCAGGGAAATCATCATCATGAATGGCGTATTCAGGTACAGAAAAGGGATGAATGATCCACTGAAGACTGGCTGTTTTTAGGTCACTCTCTGGAAAGTAGTGCTGCATTCTCGTTTCAAATGGTCGCTCATCTCTTTGTTAGATGGTCTGTAAAAGTGATCCAGTATCATAACTATTCTCTTCAACAAACTGGTCTTGGGTGGGAAACTGAGTGATCACTCCTTTCTCCAAGCGTCAAATCCAGAGTCTCAGTTTTCCCAGAAATGCAGTCACAGTGTGATGGGCATCAATGACAGTCATGTTTTGGCCCTGGAGTTGCAGATTATCACTTTTCAGCTCTGCAAATATGTCAGCCAAGTAACAAAGTCGAGCAAGCCACTCCTTATCAGTGAACTTGGTAGGAAAAGGAGATTATTCTTGTTTCAGAACTTCCTGAAGAGCTGTTTGGAGCTCAATGACTCGACATACAACCTTGCCTCATGACAACCAGCAAACATCGGTGTGGTAGAGCAGAACTTGATACGGCTCTCCCATTTCCTTGCACAGCTCCATAAATATGCGAGAATTCACATCCCTGGACTTGATAAAATTGACAATTTTCAACACATCTTCAAACACTAATTTCAGATTACCAGGCAGGCTTTTTGATCCAAGATAGTACCGATGAATTATGCAATGATCTACAGAAATTTATGGGTTCACAGCTTGTATGAGGCCCTGTAATCCACGATTATGACCCATCATCGACGGAGACCTAGATTAAAAAAGAAAAACTATTATAGATTGCACCAGTTAGTCATTCTTACTTATCTTTTGCATTATAATTATATGGTTTTAATTTAATTTATTTTGGTACTTTAGTATTTCAGTACGACAGGCACGATACTTTTTAGTGAATTATGTATAAAATATTAGCTACACTACAGCTACTTGTACAATAAATAAAACTATATGACTATATGCCATGTAATTCATTGTATTTATACTGATCTAGACTTTATATAAACATCTCTCCCTACCTGTTGAACGCTGTTCCAATCCAATCCATTCTTGGTAAATAAACTGTTGATGATATTGAAGATATCTTCTCCCTTCATGGTTGTCAGCAGATCTTCGCATAATAGGAACTCTTCTTTGTTCGTGTCCTGGTGAATGTAACAAATGAACCCAAGGAGAACAGCACAACTGGCTATGTCACACGATTCATCAAATTGCAAGGAGAATTTGCTATATGAGCTTTCCTTGTTCTCTGTTGTAACTTAGGACAGAATATCTGATGCCATGTCATCAACTCGTCGGCGGATTGTGTTGTTTGATAGAGATATGACACTCAGTTTCTTTGCTTGATCCTCCCCACATACCTTGCTTACCATCTCGTATGCACAAGGCATAATCAGATTCTCTGCAATAGTGTGGCATTTTTGTTGTTCGGCAACTTTATATGCAACAAAGTAAGATGCTTCGACCACAGCTTTGAAGCTTTTGGGCTTCAATTCCAGATGAACTGAACTGGATATTCTTCAGTGCTACAGCCCGGCACTGAAAATAAGCCTGATCCTCATTTTGAAGATTTGGATGGCACTTCTGGAGGTGAGCTGAGAGTTTTGATGGCTTGAGGCTTTCATTTGTCAACACTTTGTGGCATACTACACATTGTGGCCGATCCTCTCCACCAAAAGGTAAATTCACAAAGCCATAACAATCAGTGATGTCGAGAAAACCACTTGTTGAGAATTTTATATGCAAAAATGGCTCGTTTGGGTTCAGAAAATATTTTAAATAGAAGAGCGAACAACGTTTCGACCTTCTTCGGTCATCGTCAGGTTCACAAAGAAAGAGGTAACTGACCGGAAGTTGACCACATGTTTGGAAGGGGTTGTGTAACTGAGTGTTGCAATGTAGAGGGCGGGGTTAGATATTTGAATATATAATTTTATCTTTAATATTAATATAGGTATAATGGCGTTCCTTTATATTGGTTTATTTTGGGTTTAAGTTGTTGTATAATTAAGGCTTCTTTAATTTTGCGTTTGTTTATTTTTGTTTCTATATTTAGTATTTTAGTGTTTTCTATGGTTAAAAAATTAAATGTGTTCTGTGTCATCTACATATCTGTACCAGTATAGTGGTGAATGTAATGCTGTATTAATTGCTTGTGTTTCAATTTGTGTCATAAAAATATTGGCTAGAACTGGTGATACTGGGTTGCCCATGCTTGGGCCATTTGTTTGTATATAGTTTTGGTTGTTGAACATGAAGTTTGTCTTTATTGTGGTGAATTCTATGAGGGTTGCTAACTGGTTACTGGGAATGTCTATAATTGGGTTAGGGTCTCGGATATAGAGTTCTAAGGCTATCTTGCAGGCTTCTGTTGTTGGAACTTCTGTAAAGAGGGATATAACATCGAAACTGGCCATTAAGGCTTTATGATTAAGTTGATTTAGATTAGACTTGAAATTAAAAGAGTCTTTGATGAATGAGCTGGCTGATGTTGCATATTTGGAGAATGCCCATGCTATGTATTTACCAAGATTGTAATTAAACGATTCATATGTTGACATTATTGGTCGTAATGGACAATCTGGTTTATGGGGTTTGGGGATGCCGTATATTTGCAGTGTGCGTGAGTCTGTTTTACGTAGGTAGGAATAAAGTGTTTGTGAAATTGTGTTGGCTTTTTTCATTTGTAGTAGTAATTTGTTCAGTTGCATCTCACGTGTCTTTGTTGGATTTGTGTGTATTGGTTTAAATTTGTTCATGTCTGATAGGATGTTATTCATTTTTTTGTATGTATTCATTCGTGTTCATTATTACTATAGCGTTACCTTTATCTGCTTTTAGAATTTTTATGTTTCTGTCTTGTTTTAGGTTTTTAATGGAATTAATGTCTCTTTTTGTAAGGTTGTTTTTTAGTTTTCTGTTTTGTGAAATTATGTTGATGGTTTTGTAAGAAAATTCTTTGAAAAAATCGTTTAAGATGTTGTATTTAGGTGTTCCTGGAAAATATAAATTTGTAATTTTACCTGGGAAGTTTTGCTGTTGGATGTCAATAAAATCATCTAAGTTGTCTTCTTTCCGTTTGTTGTTTTTGTTTTCTGTAGAAACTATCACAAGTCTCCTGGCTAGGTCTTCTAAACATGTTTTGATTTCTATGGTTGGAATGTACCTTGGTGCTATTGCGAAGTTGAGTCCTTTGTTAAGTAGATGTGTCTCGTCTGTGTTTAATTGTCGGTCAGATCTGTTAATTATGAGGTTGATCAACGGTTTGTCATGTTGATGTCTTTTCTGTTGTTTACATCTTAGTTTTTCTAGTTTTTTGTTGTGGCAGATCTTTTTGTCTCTGTCGTTCTTAGTATTGATTTGGTTTAAGTTTCGTTGTATAAGTCCGTAAATCTCTGGTTTAATGCAGCATGCTAGTTGATGGTCTAGGTTCATTTTTTGTTTTTGTAAGTCATGTAGTTCTTTGTATTTTGTGTTCAACATGGCTTTAAGTAGTTTTTTCTGTAAATTTTGGATAATGTTTGTGTATTTATTAAAATCTTTTGAAAGCCATAGCAAAGAAAGGCATCAGAGTAGGTGCACTTTTTAGACATTTTGTTGTTTAATCTGCAGAAAAAGAAAAACTGCATAAAAAGTGTGAACAATGTGAACTTATTATTTATTTTTTCATGGCATTCTAGATAGCATTAAAAGAGCTTATTCAGCATAGAAATGATGTAATAGTAGGTAAATACTAACTATATTGCACAGGGCAGTACACATACATACCAGGTTTTGTCTACCTTGGCTGATGCTCACTTAGAAACTGACAGTGTGAAATAGAGGCAACCTCAGGCAGTGAGTGACGCGTACTGGACACGTCGATGAGTCATCAGGGTTACTGAGTGACTTGTGTTCTGAAACATACTTGTCAAAATACTTTTAGGTTACCACACATTTAGATACATATTTTTTCTTTTCTACTACTGTATATTAGTTTTTAATGTTTATTATTATTATTTGGTTTAACTTTATTACATACTTAAAATAGGTTAAATTTACAACTTTACATACTAAGACTAAGTTAACATTAATCCTAATGCCAGCTACCTCAATTTTTCTTGATTTTCAGAATTTTAACTTTTTTTCTGTCACCCCTCCATTTCCCCTGATAAATTGTTAAATTACACCCAGGGGATAACTTACCCCCAGTTTGGGAACCACTACTATTGGCAGTAATTTTAAACTTTAAAGTTGGAGTAAATATTAGTATTTCAATGCTTAGGTTATAAAATAGTTTAAAAAGTCTCATTGTTTTAAACATGTATATTCTGCTTGTACCTTTTCAGACAAGAGAAACTAGAGCAGCTAGCAGCTCGTTTTGATAGGAAGGCTGGCATGAGAGAAACCTGGTTGAGTGAGAACCAGAGATTAGTGTCTCAGGACAACTTTGGTTTTGATCTTGCATCAGTGGAAGCAGCAGCTAAAAAACATGAAGCTATTGAGACTGATATTAATGCATATGAAGAAAGAGTACAAGCTGTTGTGTCTGTAGCCAAAGAATTGGAAATGGAAAAATATCATGATATTGAAAGAATTAGTGCAAGGTGTGTTTTATGACTGTGTTGTTCAATAGTTCTTTCATGTACAATTATAAGCTTAATGATATTTTAATTTTAGATTCCATGGCAATGATATACTTTGCTATTACAATAGAGTAAAATTATGTTAAAGAATGAACTGAACCTTCATGTTGAACTCTAGCATGTGAAAATGCCAAAAAGTAAAAACTAAAGGCAAACAAAACAAATTCTCACTTGATAAATGTTCCATTCATGTTTGATATTCAGGAAAGACAATGTGCTGAGGTTGTGGAACTACTTACTGGAATTATTAAGAGCCCGTCGAGGCAGGCTTGAATTGTCTCTTTCTCTGCAACAAACCTTCCAAGAGATGATCTATATCCTTGACTCAATGGAAGAGATTAAGGTAAATTTTTTATGTTTGTGTGCTTAGAGAAGTGTTTCTTAACTTGTTTTTTTGGTTATGATGGTCCTCTTTGAAAATCTTATTCCAAGACTTTGGTACTCTTCCCCATAAAAATGCAAATATGCATACACACACATACACCAAATAATGTCATTTTGCATGTTGTTTCAGTAAAATATTCAGTTAAAAATGAAAATTTCAAAGTGCATTTTAAAGTAACAAGAAGAAACTCAAGTAAAAATTATTTTATTAGCTCCAGGTTCACAGACCCTCCAAAGTCCTTTCTTGAACCACCAGTTAGGAATGCCCAGCCTAGAGTGACCAATATTGTTTCTTTATATTAAGAAAAACTATTTTTACAGCTGAAGACAGATCAATATATGGTATTTAAATTTATATTAAGAATAATACCAAAAAAGTGTATTTGACAAGCATATAAGAAAAATAATTTATTTCCCATGTGCAATTTGTGTAGGCTCGTCTTCTGACTGAGGATTATGGAAAACACTTGATAGGTGTTGAAGATTTGCTTCAGAAACACAGCCTTATTGAAGCTGACATCAACGTTCTCGGTGAGAGGGTGAAGGCAGTAGTACAGCATGCTGAACGATACGTAACTGAGGAAGTTGAAGGTTATCATGCTTGTGATCCAAAAATCGTTCAGGAACGACAACAACAACTTGAAGCTGCTTATTCTGAATTGGTACAGTTAGCACTTGACCGACGTAGTAAGCTTGAAGAGTCTCGCAAATTGTGGCAGTTCTACTGGGACATAACTGATGAGGAGTCTTGGATTAAAGAGAAAGAACAGATATTATCTCAAGGAGATATTGGGCATGATCTCACCACTGTACAACTTCTTGTCAGTAAGAACAAGGTAAATGTGCATGTTTATGTATATTTGTAAATGTAATTATTAGTGTGTACGCTTCCATACGTAATTGTAATCCATAGAAACTGAAATGGTAAAGTGTTATAAAAAAGATTGAAAGAACCACACACAGTTACAAAATGAAAAAGAAAGAAAAGAGAGGTTTAAGCCAAAAAAAGTAAATTTGATCATCTTCTAAAGTTATAGAACTTAAGGTATTTCAATGGAAAGAAATTTACAATATATCTATCAAAAATACAGTTAATTCTTTCGAGTTAATTGGTTGGTTGAAAAGTTTCTCATCTACTTGAGGCCTGGCATGGCCAAGCGCATTAAGGCATGCACCTTGTAATCTGAGGATCGCGGATTCGCATCCATGTCATGCCAAACATACTCGCCCTCCCAGCCA
This sequence comes from Carcinoscorpius rotundicauda, assembly GCA_011833715.1. Taxonomy (NCBI): domain Eukaryota; kingdom Metazoa; phylum Arthropoda; class Merostomata; order Xiphosura; family Limulidae; genus Carcinoscorpius; species Carcinoscorpius rotundicauda. The sequence goes on along the minus strand of CM022396.1, from coordinate 74,866,411 downwards.
TGGGGGCGTTATAATGTGACAGTCAATCCCAATATTCGCTGGTAAAAGAGAAGCCCAAGAGTTGGCAGTGGGTGGTGATGACTAGCTGCTTTCCCTCTAGTCTTACACTGCTAAGTTAGGGACGGCTAGCACAGATAGCCCTCGAGTAGCTTTGTACGAAATTACAAAACAAACAAACAAACTCATCTACTTTAGTGGTTTTGTATTCAGTAAGACTGTTTATTCAAAAAAGTACAAATTGTGATAAATATGTAAGAGACGGAATTAATAGTAGCAAGAAATATTATTTGATCGTACAAAATACAAAAGGCATTTCGAAAAATAAAGCTGATACTAATGATTGCAAAAGATTAGGTATATAAAAGGACACCAAAAAATTTAGCTATGAACTAAATGTACTAACAACTTACATGCACATCGTTTGTTTTTATACTTTTTTTCTTTCAACTATTTATACAACAAATAGTATCAGTTAATTCTATGTATTATGTATATGAAGTCTTTCTTATGAATAAATGCACACATATATATTATTTTCCTTCTTAAAGCTTAACCACTGCCAAATAATTAGATATTTGGTATGGAGTTGGTTTTGTTTTTTAAACATTTATGATGTTCCCATAAATCTACAAAATTGTAGAAATTGAAAATGGTATGAAAAATGAAGGGAATTGGGCTAGTAGTGGAAAAGTCAGAGAAATACATTTTCCGTGTTACGGAACAAGAAATGTGGAATTGAAATACAGAACTTACAATTTAAAATATCATCATGGGAAAGAATGAAACATTTAAAGGTAAACTCCACCTAGTGTAGTTGTCACCTTAAAGTTAAGTCCATTATGAAAATTTAAATATTTTGCAATGTACAACTTGGACTACAGTAAACTTTAGTAATACTGAATAGGAATTGGTTGCATTGCAATAAAATTAAAATATATGTTTTATGTGTCAAACGAAATGCACTTTCAGATGTTGATCAGGGAAACTAATATACAAGTATGTGTGATAAAACTGCATTCAGTGCCTTGTATTTTTTGAAAAGATAAAAACTTGTTTTTGAATTTGCCATTTCATAGAAGTTTAAAGTTTTAAGATATTTAACATCAAACAAATTTGTAGAAAAAAAACAAATGTTTTGATTGTAATAAGGCCCTTTTTGTTTTGGTTTACCTAAAACTATAAGTTAAATATAATATCATGGCACAGAATTTGTATTGTTTTTCTTTTAAAAAAAATTATTTTGTTAATTTGATTTATCATAATTACTTGTATGGCTTATAAAGACGATAATTAATCATTAATTTGTCTTTTCACATCTTTAGTTTGTGCTTGTGTGCAACAAAATAGAAACATGATGCCCTTTTTTGAACATAATATAAATTTTGTCACAGCCTCAAATAGTTTTCTCTATATTTGATAAACATTCGTGTGTTATTCATGAAATCTTTGTAAATGATGTGAAGTGCAGATAAAATTTTAAAATGTGAACCACACAAGTAAGTGTTCTATAAATAATAATAATTTTTAGTAGCACTAACAGCTATATTTTACAGTAGATAAACTGTTGATTTATATTTTAATTTATATTAATTTAGCATTACAAGTTTGGGTTCACTGAAAATGTAGTTGATCATAACTTGTACTGTAGAAGCCAGAATTTTCTCTTTCATTTAAGCATTTAGCTTCGTGTAGGTAATTAATATGGTTGCTAAAAATTTACTTCTTTCATTATAGGCTTTAGGAGATGAGATATTTGTTCATGAACAGCAATTATGTGAAGTTATTCAGGTAGGAGAGGATCTCATTCAAGCAAATCATTTTGGTTCTGACAACATTAGAGAAAGAATTGATTCAGTTCAAAAAATGTGGCAGAACTTGAAGGACTTGTTGTTGGCACGTACAAAAAGGCTAGAGGAGGCCGTCAGGTATCATCAGGTGAGTTATTTTACATTTGTATGTATGAACTTGAGTACTTCTTTTATGACATTTCTTTATCTTTCTGTGTTGTTTATGTTATATTATAATGATCCTTACTGGTTACAGTATATTTTCAGAAGTTATATTCATCTGACAAAATAGTTGTGCACAATTTGTAACTTTGCGAGTTAACATTTACAGAAGCAAGTGAAATAAAGGCCTAAACTCTCTACTTTCTTAAAGTTCTTTGCAGATGCCGATGATATTGACACTTGGATGCTGGATACGCTTCGACTTGTTTCCAGTGAAGATATCGGAAGAGATGAAGCTAATGTTCAGTCTCTTCTGAAGAAACATAAGGTTAGTGTTGTTGCTGGATAGTTTATATCTAGTTAGTAAAGGTGGATTTTATTAGGGGAACAGGTGATCATCTTTTGTAGTAATACATTTTTATTTAAGCTTGTTGTTACTGCTTTATCAGAAAAACTCAAATTCAGTTTAAGTGCATTTTAAGATTGTTACATCTTCTGACTGTCATTTCTTTTGTGAAAAAGGGACATAGATTACTAATAACAACAAAAATACACAGTTAAATACAAATGTTAAAATTCAAATTGATCAGTTTTGGATTTTAACATGCGTTGTCATTAAACAGTTTCTTTTCTCTGCATAGTTTTCAACTTCACAACTGTCATACCTCTGTTTTTTTCTTCTATTTTTTCAAGGTTATTGTAAAAGTGTCATGAACAAGTCTTGTTGTTTCAGAGTAAGAATATGGAAGCTATACAGTAACACACATTTCTTCTTCCAAGTTTGGCCTTTTTATTAGAATGATAATCAACCTTCAGTCTGGTGCTGACCAGTATATTTAAGGCTGATAAGCTAGTTTAATAAAATGATTAAACAATTAATGAATTTTTCATCACCATGTTCTTGAGCAAAAATTAAGTGCACATAACCAATCTGAAAACATTTTGCATGAGACAGATGAATGGTGTTCTGCTTTACATTTATTCTTACAAGTTAAAGCAAAGTTGTGCTGCATTTTATTGTACATATTAACAATATGTTTTGGAAAGAAAAAAACGAATAATGGATGTTAAGAAGTGTTTAAGGAATAGAAATATATTTTGTTGACATTATTAAATTTTTTTTTGTTTACTTAGTTCTGATTAGGGCCTGGCATGCGCTTCATTATCTCAGTGTCGTGGGTTTGTGCTCGAGTCGTGCCAAACATGCTCGTCCTCCCAGCTGTGGGGGCATTATAATGGGACGGTCAATCCTACTATTCGTTGGTAAAAGAGTAGCCCAAGAGTTGGCGGTGGGTGGTGATGACTAGCTGCCTTCCCTCTAGTCTTACACTGCTAAATTAGGGATGGCTAGCACAGATAGCCCTCGAGTAGCTTTGTGCGAAATTCCAAAAACCAAACCTAGTTCTGATTATGTTAAACTGTTTGGAATAAATGTGTTTAGTGGCTCAGATGTTACTTATATTTGTCAAAAGGCTTGAGAGTAATCCAACATTGATAAAAAGTTATACTTGAATATAATTTTTTAATACATATATATATTGTACAGCAATACTTTACCTGAAGAGACTTCTGCCACAAAATGCAATACAACTTCAACATGTAAACATTGTTTCTGTAAAACATGTAATGTGTGTTAACAAGCAGTTCTGTTGTATGAAATGTGGATTGTGGTTTTTCAATATGAACTGCATGACAGTACAGCAAGGTTTAAGATGTACCATAGCAGTATCTGTTTAAAAAAAAATTGTGAGATTTGGAACTTCTTGATGGTGTGAAAGCAATGAAGGGATGGCTTGGTGTGTTCGAAAGTTTAGCTTGCTGGAGTATGGATCATGAGAGTTCATGGTTTGCAACCCATTACATCATATTCTTATATTGCACAAAGTGATTATCAAATCCCTTTGTTCAATCAAGTTGGCAGTGTTTAGTTCAAATTTCCTTCTCTAGTTCAAGTTTTAAATTAGGGATCTTCATTGTTGAAAACTATTATGTATCTTTTTAAGCCATCTGAAACAAAAATTTTTATATTTTAGTTTTAAAGTTCACAAACTAGACTACAGGCAAGTACCTACAGATACATATGTGACAAGATTTTTTAATTACCATGTCAGAATGTTGTGTAATGTCAGTTAAACATTGTGTAGTAGGCTCATTCTCCATTTTAATTAATGGACACAGTATTTATGAAACTAACAAGTTTGGCATCAGCTGTACATGTATGAAATTAAACAAAAAATATGAATAGGTTAACTTGAACTAAGCAAACATTTTTAAGGTGAAACAACAATCTGTCATTGTACACAGATGCAGTTATGTTTAGTAAGACTGTTCACATAGGTCCATCCATTTCATATCTATGCAGTGCATTTAAAAATATGCAAAGAAAAAGGAACTTTCAATCTTTTAAAAAGGCACACTAAAAATCTTACAGAGCAGTGGCTTCTGCCATTGAAACAATGCAAATTAATGGTGTAGTGTCAAATGTTCAAATGTTACCAACATGCAATAGTGTACATCCACTTAGTGAAGACAATCTGAAAACTACAAGTACTAAACATTTTTGCAGAACTGAATATTTTCTAAACAAAAGGGGTTTCAGAAAAGACAGGAAAATGGGAGCTGAAGTTGAGTTATCTGGAGTTTTGTATTGGAACTGCTGTTGTTAAATAGTACTCGCAGAATAGCATTAATGTACGGCAGGAGCTGTAGTGGTAGGGTTGTTGTAGGCTAAACTTGGACATGTGTAGATGATTAAAGTCTGATTCTCATTTCTCTACATTAGGTCATTTTTATGTATGCAGATGACCTCACAAAAGTTACAACTTATAGTGGCCTCATATCAGTAGCTAAACAAAGAATTGTCTCTTTAATGGTATTAAGTGCTTTCATTTGGATCCCTTATAAGAGAAGATGACTGCAGTGTATAATGTTTAACCATCCTAGATGAGTATTACCCATGTTGCATTTGTATCACTACATTATACATGGTATCTTCCAAAGTGATAAGTTCCATTCCACAAAGCAGGAATTACTTGGGGATAGTTAAGTAAACATAATATTGGTTTTGTTTGTCTGTCTTGGCTTCTGCAGTAGTCAATTTAAATTTTGAAGGATTTTGAAAAGTTATATCCATCTCCTACAAACCTATAAGAGTTTATTAGAAGTAAAATTGTTCATGTTCTAAGAATACCCTATGATGCCATACTGCTTTAATTTCTGCATGCATTAGTTTTCTTAAAGAGTTGGAGTTAAAAGTGTTAAAGAGTTTGTCAGTTCTTATTAGTACAAAATAATCAGAAGTATTCACTCCCTGGATCTTATCAGGTGTACAGTTAATAAAATTAATAAAATATCTTGTTATCATCAATCCTTTGATAACTGAAGATGATGTAGAGAAGAGGGTAATAAAACCATCAACACTTGGAGCTGCATAACTTCTCAATTCCAGCCTTTGCTGGTGCTTAAATTGCAGGAACAGTTGTGAGTTGTAGATGCATCTTCAGATTGAGTTTCCAAGGTCCAACAGAATGCTGGTGCATGATGGTTGGTGGGAGAGCAATCTGGGTTTTATTTCAGAGTGGTCATTTCCTAGACTAGTGGCTGTGCACAGAGCTAACAACACTGATCCTGCTTAACTAGAGCATGGATTTCCTGCTATTTATTCAGTTAAACAAAGTTTGTATGGGACAAGGTTATCCATTATCCTGCTTCTCAATGGTTTTACCATAATCTTGCTACCCCAAGACTACAGGAAGGGTAAGGAAGCCTCACAAACTCTCCATAAGCCTGGAAACAACTGGGTACAGTACTGTACTCTAGATATAGTAACATGTTTAATACATAGCTTTATCTTGTTTGTAATTTAATTATTTAATGTACTTGTAGATCATCGTAATCACGTTCTTAGATTGTGCTAACCCTTTTCGAACAGAACTTTGTAAATGCTTTTTAACTTTTTTCACTATTGCTTTGTTTCCTTAGGATGTCACAGAAGATTTGAAAAACTTTACCAACACTGTTGATACTTTACATCAACAAGCTTCTAACTTGGGAGACCAGGTAAATGTTTCTTTCTAATGGTTTATTATTAAACTTTTTTTAAATCTGTAATTTAGTTTAAAACTGTATACTTTTATTACGTTCATACAGAAGAAATACAAAGCACTCGCTTTTTTTATAATATAGTTATTGAGCCCTAAAAATAGTAGTTAACATAGAAAACATTAATACCAAATTGCATTTGGTTAAAAACCAACATTTTTTGCTTCATAGATAATTCAAAATTCACAAAAATATATTTGGGGAAAATATTTAGAATTACTTCCTGATTTTGCCTTTTCACATGAAAAATACTTAACCAAGTTGCATGGATATTAGAAAATATTGTCTGGTGTTGGCTTTACAAATGATATCATTAGATTTACTTTATATCATTATTTTTTGTTGTGAAGTTTTAAAAATTTTGTTGAGATGCAGTGTTTAAAAAAGATCAACATGGTCTGGACTAGTTTCAAAATGTAATGAAAAATAATCCTGTTTTGTCACTTTTGTACTAAAAAATACCTTAAGTTGATATTTTGCCATTTTATAATATTTATTTAAAGTAATCCACAAAAATGGAAAGGATGTTCAAATTTACATGTTTTTTTTCACAGTACTGAGGATATTTGTGTGTGAAGTACTAACCTTTTTTGTTTAGAATTTTTTCTGCCCATAAAAATAATTTGCATTTGCCAAGAAATGCTGGACTTGTTGCTCATATAATTTTCTTATTTCTCTTTGGTTTTATTAGTACAGTGTCTCATTTGCACTTTTTTATGACCCAACAAATGTGATCTGAAAAAAGCTGCTCATGAATCTCTGAAAGAACCTGTGGGTTAAGGTTAAATACAATTGGATAGAGCAGGTTATTTTTTTCTGTATCAGTGAAGAGTACATAAGTGTAGAAATATATTGTGATTCTGGGAGGAAGTAATTAGACATGGTTTATGCAGAGAAATTTAAAAGAATGAGGAAAAACAAAAAATATGAAAATGTTAGTTTTTTTAAACATTCTGTTCATTCAAGCAAATCTTTTCATGTAAATTTATTTTATTAAAAGCTAGACATTTTTCTATACCATCAAATAAGCGTAGATAGGCTTGATATTCCATTTATTCAAATATAACTCTATGTTTTATTAAATTGAATATTAAGTTTTTATCATATTCAAACAATACAAATAAATAAAGAATTTTTGTTGAAATGACACCTTTCTTTATAGTTTATAACCTGAATGGTGACTAGAGATAAAACAATACATTAACACACACACAGAAAATTGAACTTTTGCTCATTAATAAAAAAAATTAATTTTAAGACGAGGAAGTACTTGTGTGATTTTTCAAAAATCTCTCCCAACAAGTACTTTGAAAATTTCTCTGTAAAAATTATAAAGCAAAACATTTTAAATATTTGTTTAGAGCCAGTACTATTTAGTAAGTTTTGTAATTTTCATACAATCTGATTTAAGCATTTCTACTGTGAGCAGGAGAAAAAATATCTGATGTCAGGGCCCCCTCTCCCCTCCTCTTTCTGGAGAGTTAAAAGTACTTCATTTTTTATTACTATTGTGATTTTACATCCTTAAAGCTAGACAGACCAAAGGTTTTATAAACCATAGTGTTGCCATAATTGAAACTTTCAAGTATGTTAGTATTGTGTAGTATTCTGCATATTAATGCCCAATGAATCCCTTTGTCCTGAGATATTATGAATGTTTGTTTCTTTAAATATCTTGCTGGAAAATATATGTAATGTAGTGAGCAAACATATATAACTTGTAGGTAGTTTCTTGAAAATAAAATTACATAGCTATGAATAAATTTAAACTATCATTGTTGAAAAATCAACCAGTATTCTTTTTATTATTGAGCGTATTAATTTATAATTATAATTAAATATAAAGGATCGTGAAGCTCCAGAAGTCCTGGATCGCCTGGCCAGTATTGATCGTAGATATAAGGATCTTTTAGAGCTGGGACGACTTCGCAAACAACGTCTCCTGGATGCTTTATCTCTTTATAAACTTTTCAATGAGGCTGACGGGGTAGAACAATGGATAGATGAAAAGGTAAGGTCTGAAGGATTATAATGAATTTGATAATTAGATAAGTGTTAGACTTTAACTAAACACATGATTGTTTTGCATTAAATTAATTTATTCAACTATTTCTGTGGTACTTCATGAAGTTTTTTGTTGAAATTTTATTAATAAGTATCAGTTACGTAGTCCATTAAAATAAATACTTTAGTTTCACTTATCTGAGATTTTCTCATACTAAACTTACTTCATGATCTTTATCCATAATTTTTACCATTCTTAAGCTTGTAAATGTTTCATACTTTAATTTTAAAGCAGGTTTTAATTTATGTTACATTACTTGTTATTTGAATTGTCTTGAAACAATTTAAGTGAGATGTGTAATACAAGAACTTTACTCTCACTGTTTCTGTAGTATATGCCCAATGTAATGCTATGGAAATATATATCTGAAAATTTAATATTTTCACTACAGTTTCCATTATCTCCTGAAGATAAAACTTGTAGGTCATAGAAAATCACATTTTCTTTGAAACATTTACAGGTAATAACTAATTTTTCTTATATTCAGGTTGTTAGAGAAATAAAACATAAATGAATAATTTTTGATAGGAAAAGATGCTACACACCATGGTGATGAGTAAAGATATGGAGGATATTGAGGTCATGAAACATCGGTTTGAAGGTTTTGAACAAGAAATGAACTCAAATGCTTCAAGAGTGGCAGTGGTGAATCAGTTGGCTCGACAGCTTCTACAAGTTGAGCACCCTAATTCTGAAGAAATATTGTCTCGCCAGAACCATCTTAACCAGCGGTAGGTATCTGCTGAAATAAATTTTCAAAAACATGCAAATGTTCATAATTGAAGATATTTACTTTCTGTGTGTATGTGTGTGGTCCAATAGGAAGAGTTAATAATTATGTACACTTGTTCAGACAGATGAGACTGGTAGTCAGAAACTCGTCTTCATGTTGGAAGAACTGGTAATCAACATGTGTTTGAGTTTGGAGGTTTAATAACCAGAAGAAACATTATAGCAATATTTTTGCAATACTACTATTACAGTTTGTAACATGTATAAACAGTTGATCAAGTGCAACTAACCTGTGTGAGATAACTCCTAATTTTATTTTTTACTAGGCAGATATATTTTAATAACAAAACTTGATAAAGTGCCTTGTTAAATTCTTGAAATATAAATCTCTCATTTGTTGAGCAAAAATCTCAAATCCAGATTTTATTGTAGAAACATCAAACCTTCAAGAATTAATCTCCCCTTCCAGTTATTTATAATTCAGTATCTTCATTTCCCTTGTTAGAAGCAGTTTGGGACAATTATTGAGAAATGTGTTAGTAAGCTTTACAAGTTAAACTTTTATTTTCTCACACCATTTTACTTGGTTATGAGCTCAGTTTGGAGAAGCATTTAAGATTTTTTTTAATGAGATGTTTTATGAAGACTAGTTTTATTTATATCCATACTCAATTATTTTGGCAATTTATTAAAGCTGTTGATCAAGGAGCATTCCTAAAAAAATTTTTCTTTCAACATTTCAGTTGTTTTAACATGATTTAGCAAGATCCGAATGATGCTTGTTCTTGAAAATAGTATTTATATCTTCTGGAAACCATTAATTTCAGTGACCTTTACCTAATATTTATGTATATTCAAGGCAATTTAAGTAAAAATATATTTTATGGCTTACACAACATATTCTGGATCCACACAAGTCAGTGAGTAGTGGAGTTTGTAGACTGTTGTGCTGTATGATTACTTAAGTATTAAAACAAAAGTGTGAGGTCAGTTTGATATTGTCCTTTTCAGTTTATCTTTGAGTTTTAGATCATGAATACTTTTTTTTATGCACTCAAACATGTCATCAGATCCTTGGAAAATAATGTACAAGTAACGAGTTTGTAGACTGTTGTGCTGTATATTACTTAAGTATTAAAACAAAAGTGTGAGGTCAGTTTGATATTGTCCTTTTCAGTTTATCTTTGAGTTTTAGATCATGAATACTTTTTTTATGCACTCAAACATGTCATCAGATCCTTGGAAAATAATGTACAAGTAACGAGTTTGTAGACTGTTGTGCTGTATATTACTTAAGTATTAAAACAAAAGTGTGAGGTCAGTTTGATATTGTCCTTTTCAGTTTATCTTTGAGTTTTAGATCATGAATACTTTTTTTTATGCACTCAAACATGTCATCAGATCCTTGGAAAATAATGTACAAGTAACGATTTAAACCTTGGTAGTTGAAGTGTAAAGTGGACAAAATTTATACAAATAAAACCCATTAACACTCCTGATACAAAGATATCAATGTGGCCATTATGGTTACATTTTCTACTTACTGCAATTTTGTAGGGGATAATTGATTTGTGACTTTCATGCAGTATTACAAAATAGTTAAAATAAATTGTATAATTTAAATCATGACTGATATGAAATATTGGTATGTAGTGTTTTTGCATTGTTAATCAAAAAATTAAATCTTAAATATATCCATTTTTGAAAACCATTTGTTTCCATGTGGAGCATTCTAATTCAAAGCCTTTCTAATTAGAAGCAGGTATATATTAACATACTGTGGAAATTTATCATTGTTAATTTTCACCTTTCCTTTCATACATAATATTGTTTTAAAGTGTGGAGGTTTATTATTATTAAACTTTACCTTTCCTGTTGTAGATGGGCAGTGTTGCGGGAACTAGCTGATCAAAAACGTGAAGAAATAAACTTTGCACATGGCGCACAAACCTTCCACATTGAATGCAGAGAAACAATTGTAAGTATGATAAAATCTTTCACAACAAAATATACACAATTAGTGGTTTAGTACTGTGTCTGTCTCACATAATGGGATGAGAATCTTGGTTTACATTAATTTGTAAAAGAATTGAGAATGGCTAATTGAACATAAATCAAGGTCTTTCTCTATCAAACCTTAATAAAAAACAAATGAGATCACATGTTTAGAAAATTGTATGAAGAACTAACTCAACTTATTTCCAGTGAGCCTGTGTTATGAAAAAACATTTTTTTACACAATTGTATCTTTCTTTAAATTTAGAAGTTACATTTAATAAGACATGGATTTTATAAGAAGAGATAATGAACTTGTTAATAATTTAATTCTTTATAATTTTTCCTAATGTTAGAGAAGGTTTTGTAGCTCTAGACCTTCATATTCAGAAATAATTACAATTCTCTTTACTAGATCAAACTTTCAGGAGCCACAAGAATATCTTTGGATCATACATTGCCCGTTAAAAACTCAAAAATGGCATATTATGATATCAGTAATTTAGACCAGGTGTTTTGATTAGCATCATACATACCTTGTTAAAATTGGCAAAGCTAGTAACTTCCAATTCAATTTGATATTAATACTAATTTTTTTCATGCCACAGACATGGATTGAGGAAAAAACAAAAATACTGCAGGCCACTGAAGATTTGGGCAATGATTTGATGGGCATTATGACTTTGCAAAGAAGACTAAGTGGAATGGAAAGAGATCTAGCTGCTATACAAGCTAAGGTGAGACTGGTTAAAGTGAGGGATGCTTTTATTCTTTACTTGTCTGTTTGCTCGTGCTAAGACGCACATTTGGCAAAAAGTGCAACCTGTACAATTATAGTTATCAAAATATATATTAATTTTACCCTTTTGCTGATGATTTTTTCACGATTGTATTCCCCAATAGTTTGCATAATAGCATGCAACATGTAATTAGATAACTTTGTTATTAATGTATAACTTGTATGACAGAATTATTAGAGAAGGATCAAAGGGCAATAAGAAAAAAATTAAGTATAAACAGATGTAAATCATTACAAACATAAAGCTGTTTAAGATAAAGAAAAAAACTGTAATATCCTGTAACAGTTTGCAGTTCTAGAAAGAAGAAAAGTACTCCAGAAATATTTCTTTCTTTTTTTTTCTTTTTCTAGTAGTAAGAAGGTGGTTCAGATTGACTGAACACCTGTGGAGCTAGGTTATAGAAAATAACAGACTAAATATAAAGTTTTGCTGAAACAAAGGTTTAATATTGTGGACGATTTTGGGATTACGCAAATGAAATTTGAAAATTTTCTGATAAAGAAAAGTATTTTTAATATCATGTGAAAATTGTACTTGGAGCAGGCAACACTGACTGAATTTATCCAGATAAATTTCTAGAAAAAATACTTGGTTAATTTTTTTTTTCAAACAAAATGCTTATAATGTTTGAAAGTTTGCCAAATTAGTAGATTTAAAGTTTTTGTATGTATCATAAAAATGGCAAAATGCTTTTCATCTGAATTTTATAGTTTGAGGCATTATGAACTTAGTGTAAACAGAATATTACATTAATGATCTTTCTTTTCTGCAGCTTGATTCTTTAGAGCAAGAAGCAGAGAAAATACAAGATGAACAACCAGAGGTATTTTTATTAGTTTTTCATTCGTTGCTCTTTTAGTGAAGAAAGGTTGAAAGTGTTCAGTAGTGTGAGAACTAAACATTAATATTTATATCTGTTTCTAGAATTCTTGATATACAGGGTGGTCGCTAGAAAAGCGGAAAATTTGAGGGTCAGATGAGATCATGAATAAAATGCGTGCTTACTCATTTCTATTTTGATTTCTTTACATCATGAATAAAATGCATGATTTTAATAAGTTTGAGCATCTATGAGTGTAATATAACATATGCCTTTAAAAAACTTTGTAAAACTTATTCTTCATAAAAATAAATAGCTGTTTGACAAATTTTCCACTTTTCTAGCTACCACTCTGTAATAAACAATATTTTGAAAATCACAAACACGTTTTTTTAAATGGTTGCCCAAATATTTTTGAAACCCTAATTTTTTCACTGCAGTTATAAATGCTTCCAAAAGGTTTTTGTTTTCTTTAGATTTTGTGGTTTTTCGCTTTCTTCCTAACTACATATTTTATGGATTTTTTGTTCCTTAAGGAATAAAATTTGTAACTAAGTGAATCATACTAAGTTAATCTCATACTGTCCTCTTTGGTTTAAATTTATTAGTTTTTTCTGAATAGTGAATCTCATTCAGTTCTCTGCACACAGATATAGCCATTAGTTATCACAAGATTCAGAAGTATATTCCAAATTTATATTTGTGAAATGAAGGTTTTTATACAGTTTTAGAAATTCTTATGAACAGTAAAGAAAATGAAGTTTAAATCTGTTCAAGATGATACACGGTGGCTATTATTATTCCTTGTTTCTTTTTTCTAAATAAGTAATGAAAACTCTTTTGAAATTTCTTTAATGAAGTTGAAAATCATTAACTTAGATCATCTTGTACAGAAATGGTGCTGAAGGTTATGCACAGTTAGCCCTCAAGTAATTTTGTGTAAAGTTTAAACAAACTCAGTTGACTGCATTTCTCACTGACAGTGTAAGAACTGAACAGTATTTTTGTGTGTAAAGGTTATGCAAATACAAGTTGCAGACCGTGAAATGGACAAAAGTATTTGTTCATCATATGAATATCACCATGCACTTTGACTTGTTCAAGTCAGATGGATTTCAGTGTTTCACAGAAATATCTGCAAAACCTTTAATATCTCATCTAATTTTCATACAACATCCTTGTAATGTTGAATAAAGCTTACCACACTTTTGAAGATACACTTCTTAAATTTGGAATTCTAGTAACATAATGTCCCCACAAAGAAATTGATCCATTTGACTGTTCTCTGCACATTCAATTAAACCTTTTTTTTCAGAATTATGATGTTGTACTTAAAATCGGTACTTTTTTTTCTAGAGGTGTGATATAGGAAGCTATGATGTCACTACCATGTTCACTGTTTTATAGTTTATTATTATTTACAAGTGTGGTTTCATGTTGTTCATTGTACTGTTTTCTGATTGATCTATTGTACATGTACTTTAAAATTAATTTTATTTACATTTTCAGGAAGCTGAGGCAACACGTGTAAGAATTGAAGAGATAAAAAGTGTGTGGGAGCAACTGACCCAACTGGTAGGGATTATTTTGAATATACATTTTATTATTATTGTATTTTGCATTTAAAACATTAAAATAATTTTTAAAATGTTAGCTTTGTAGTTGTTTCTATAGAAGTCAAACATTTAATTTAAGCCTCTTTTTTTTATTTGAAGCTCTGCATTTATAGTGTATGAACAAGAGAAATCATGCATTATTTAGTTAGGTAAATTATGAGTTGTCATTATACCTAATATGTGGGGTAAATAAAAACTTGAAATATATATGATCATACAACCAAGTATTTTAAGATTACTAAAAACAACTGAGCTAAGCACATGTTCAACTTATGATATTCCTCATATGGTTATCTTATTGTCATTTACATACAGGGATGTGTTTTAACTACACATTATGTTACTTTAATTTCAATTTTCATGTCTACAGGAATTAAAAATATATCAAGTGATAACTCTATTGTTCCAAATGTGACATGAAAGTCATCTGTGCACTTACAATCAGAAAAGCAATTTTGTATAGAATACTGTATATTAAAAGTGTGTATTGATTTCTGTATAGACCATTTTTATGTTATTGTGCATCCAGACTTTGATTCTATAAAATACGTAAAAAGGCATAATCACAGTCGTACTGAATTCTTTCACTACCTGCTCTATTTTCTGTTTGCACACACACACACTGATTCTTATTTAACTAGAAATGAAAATAAAATTATGCACAAATATTTGTTCATAATTCTGATGTGAAATTCTTTTTGTGAATTTCTGTGAAGCTCAAAGACCGTGATGCCAAGCTAGAGGAAGCAGGCGACCTTCATCGCTTCTTGCGTGATCTTGATCACTTCCAGACCTGGTTGACCAAAACTCAGACAGATGTAGCATCTGAAGATATACCTTCTAGTCTAGCTGAGGCAGAAACTCTTCTTAATCAGCATCAACAAATCAAAGAAGAAATTGATAACTACACAGATGATTTCAATCAGATGATGAAATATGGAGAACAGGTCACAGAAGACCAGACTGACCCACAGTACATGTTTCTTCGTGAGGTGAGAGACATTTAAGAAACGAACAAATTAGAATTTACAGGTTTTAAGGAAAGCAATATTTTGAAGCTGTTTTTATTACTTAAATTCTTTTAATGTTTTTCATAAGTAGTGTATAACTATATTGTAGAATTTGATATTTTGCATAAAAAGTTTTTTGTCATCCCAGACTTAGACGCTAAGTTAAGTACTAAAACTTTTACTCTTTAAAACCTTGCCTAATTTCAGAATTCTCTGTAGTAAGCTAAATTGCAACTTTCTTCTGCTTAAGCGTTTACGAGCTCTTCAGGATGGGTGGACAGAGCTGCTGCAGATGTGGGAGAACAGGCTTCAGCTTTTGTCTCAAAACCTGAACTTACAGATGTTCCTACGAGATGCAAAACAAGCAGAAGTACTGCTTAACCAACAGGAACATTACCTTTCTAAAGAGGAGACTCCTGTAAGCACATTTGTGTTGTTGAAAATGTTCATCATAAGTAGTTGATCTTGATGCTGTCTTCTGAACATTAGAATAATTGCTTGCAATGAATATGTCATTTTTGTGTACTCTCATTTGAAGCAGTTATATGTATTATCAGTGTGGTATCGTTAATGTATCAGAGTTTGCTATGAAATATGAAATGTCGGGAGTGTTCAGATTGTTTTAGATATGTAAAGAAAGTTTACTGCCTGTATTATACAATAAACTGTGAGTAAAATCTGTCTCTTTCAAATTGCTGTTGGACCTTGTTTAGTTTACATACTTTAAATATATTTTGCATTAAACATTATAAAAGAATGTGAAAGTATGTGATACATAATAATTACTGACACTTATAGGCTAACCTTGAACAAGCAGAAAACTTCATTAAGCGTCATGAGGGTTTCCTTACCACCATGGAAGCCAATGATGAGAAAATCAATGCAGTTGTCCAGTTTGCAGAAAGACTGTGTGATGAAGGCCATTTTGAGGCTGACAAAATTTATAAGAAGGCAGAAAATATTAATGACAGGTGGGATATAGCTTAAAATTACTTATGTTGAACCTTAGTTAAGATAGCCAATAAACATTTTGTTACTACGTATTTACCATCTGAGCCTAAGAACAAATTAGAAATATAATTTTATACATATTAGTGTAAGAAGAATGCCAGTTTTTAAAACAATCTTCCATTAAAAGTGAACTGAATCCCATTTGCATTCTTAAACAGCCAATTAACACACAGAAGAATTTGGTTTGAGACTGTCTTATAACTGTGGGGAATTGTGTAAATAGTGAAAAAAAAGAAAAATAACTGATGAAAGAGAATGACTAGATTGGATATTTTCATGTAATAAAACTTAACACAAATATCTGTATTTCTTTTTAGTTACTCCACTAGATGTGTGACAAATGTGGACTATAGAAATAATACCAATTATTTGAATGTATTTGATAACTTTGTATTAATTGGCTTAAGTCTGGATTATACATGTGACTGACTGTTTTAGGATTTATAATAACATCTCTTAAATACTCCTGACCATAACTTCATTAGGCAGTGTTCTAACAGATTGATAGGAAACCTTTATCATAAAACACTTAATTGTTTGCAATTGAAATCACACCCTTGTAAATTATAACTTCTTTACATATTTTATATATATATTGAATATCAACATAAACTAATAAAATATTTTAATGCATGCTAATGTGTTTTCTAAATGTTCAGTAAGGGTTTTTTTGTATTTAATGAAGTTTAGGATAATTTGTGAAGTAAGAAGAAAAGATGTATACATTTGGAAGGAAATGCAGTGAATTGAGTAACAGGAATAATTAAACATTTATTTTACTTCATACACTCAGGTTATTTTCATTCCAAAATGTATTTGAATCTCTGCAACTTCCATCTACTCAAAAAGTCAAACCCTGTGATTTTTTACACACTATTTTCTGTTTAACTTGCATGAAGCAACAAAGACATTTTTGTTACCTGAGAAGTGAAATTTGCAGTAAACATTACGCAATCAAATTTAAGGCACATGTAATTCTTTCTGGCTGAGAAAAGTATCCACACTTTTAATTAAAAGAGATGTATTTGCTTTCACATTGTATTTCATTTTGCTTGTAATTTGTATTTGCTTTCACATTGTATTTCATTTTGCTTGTAATTTGTTCTTTTAGTGTTCAAGAATCATGGGTTTAAAATAAATAGAAATAATTGAAAACAATTTATATTTTAAAAAATAATGAACTTAAAATTGTATTTCATTTCATTTACTAAAACTTGTAATTGTATAAGCAATTTCCGAATTTTAAATATATCCCAGACATTTTATTTTTTCCTGAATGGATCTTGAAGTTTGTGAAACTTTTTTTTCTGGAACTTAGGAACATCTGGAGAAACAAGTATCTTTTCATGTTAACTTTTTTCATAATGATAAAATGTATTTTTATACTTTCTTTTTATCTATCCACAGACGTAATGCTAATCATCAACAAGCCATTAATCAGATGGATAAACTCAAAGATCAGTTAGAATTACATCACTTCTTACAAGACTGTGATGAGGTATGTATATATTAAATCATAGTTATATTACATTTTATTATATTTATGCATGTATCATGTACTAATTTGATTTCATGCTTTTTGATAATTTTGAGCAGAACTTGTACTGTAACACACATACATGTGTGCAGTTGGATAACTCATTGTATTGCAATCCTATTGAAGTATCTTAACCCCAATAGAATTAATATTGTGTTGTCTGTGAATTTGCATATTTTTTTTAGCTGTCCAACTGGATGCAAGAAAAGTACATCATTGCTCAAGATGAAAGTTATCGAAGTGCAAAGACAGTTCACAGTAAATGGACTCGGCATCAAGCTTTTGAAGCTGAAGTTGCATCTAACAAGCCGCAACTTGAGAAGTTAGAAGAGGTAATACACATGAAATTTATTATTAATTTTTGTACACTAAAGTATTTTAGCATCCAAAGCTAGGATTCAAGTGTATCTAATTATTCCAGAAACCTACCACTCAACTAAAAATATAAGAAACAAGTTATGTAAGAATTTTAATTTGTTGTGTAAGCATTTCCTTAAAATAAGTTTTAATTTCGTGTAAGTTGATTTTGTTGAAGTTTCAAGTGGTATTTAGTAAACAAATTCGCTTTCATTAGTTATTCTGTAAACACATTCAAGTGTGATTCATATAATCAGAACTAAAAACAAATTGTGAGTCATTAGAAATACTGGATAACTAGGCCTGAATATTTTTTTACTCTTGTTCAAAATAGTTTGTGAAGTTTAAACAGTATTAATTGGTAGTTGTAAAAACGAGAAGTCTAAAGAATTTTAAACCCAATTTGAGTGGCTGTATGTTGTTTTATATTTCTTTAGGCTGGCCAGGCACTTATTGCAGAGAAACCAGAAATGAAAGATGTCATTGAACCACGGATTGAGGAGTTAGCTCAACAGTTTGAAGCCTTGGAGAAAACAACGAAGGAAAAAGGAGACAAACTTTTTGATGCCAATCGACAAGTGCTTTATGAACAGACCTGTGATGATATAGATAGCTGGATAACTGACCTCGAAAACCAAGTTTTGACTGCTGAGACAGGACAAGATCTCACCAGTGTTAACATAATTCTTCAGAAACAACAGGTTAAAGCAAAATCTTGTTATAGTGATTTTAAAAAAAAGATGTTTCTATTGTTTAAAAATTGTTTTTAATTTCTAAGAGTAAGTTTGTGAACTATAAGTTAGCTGAATTATTTTGCATTTTCACAAAATAAAACTGAATTTAATAATCATTTTCTCTTAACTGAGAAAGGATGACCCAGAGTTGTTTATTGTTGTAGTGTAGGTTTTTTATTGCTAGGTTCATTTATATCGTCTTGTGAAAATAATTCAGCGTCCAGTCTGTGTAATAGTAATAAAATCCTCTATTTCCTCTTAACATTTTTACACTAATAATGCCATTAGAATTTTGTAGGCCTACATTATAAGTGATGTTAACTAATATAGAACAAACCAACTTTCTTGTACAAAAGCGACTGTGATAGCTAATACTGATTTGCCCTTTATCTCTATTTTGAAATCATTTTATTCTCTCCTCAAAATCACACTCTAACTAACCTTGTAGTGTGTGTGTGTGTGTGTGTGTGTGTGTGTCTATAATATACTTTGACACATAATAAAAATTGTGATGTCCTTAGAACATTCTTATAACTGTTGTAAGCTTACCTTATAAAACATTTTGATCTCCAAATTATATTTAAAACATGCAGTTCTCTTTAGCAAACATTTAAATGACATGAATTATTATAATGAATATGGATAGCATTATTTTAAGATTGGTTGGCAGTGAGAATTCATTATTGTGCTGTGGAAAAGGAATCTATTCTTAAACTTTCAGTCTAAATATAATAACAAACAATATCGATAGCCAAGGATAAAAAAAAGTAATATTTTCTTTTTGTCTTAGTAGTTTATTTTTATTTCATAACAGATGGTTGAAACTCAAATGGCTGTAAAAGCCAAACAAGTATTGGAACTTGGGAACCAAGCTGAGTATTTACAGAAGATGGATCCAGATAAAGGTGATGACGTCCAAACAAAGAAGACTTATGTACAAGACAGGTAAATATTGTAACTGATTAGCCATTAAAACCATGGCAAGTTATCTCACTCTCTTTGATTTTTAAATATATTTGAGATGAATACAAGATTTTACAGTATAACTACTTTGCTTTTAATACATTCTCAGTTGCGTGGCTTTGTAATGCAACTTCTTGTTTTCCCATGGGTAAGTTTATGTCCATTGTACTGTGAATGTTATTAAGTATACACTGGAGGAAAAAAAATCACTCCATAAAAATTCCTGTTTATTTAATTTGAGAGTAAGCTGTTAATAATATAAAATGAAACTTTGGTATTGACAATAACTGAATGGGGTTTCATTTCAGGACTTTTGATCAGTTTGCTAACATGCAATGTGCTAGAATTTTGAACTTGGTGGAATGTATTTCCAAATATATATTTAGAAAGAAAATCTGAAAAATGTGCTTCTGTACTTTTTTGTGTACTAAATGATTTTCAGGTATCATTTGGGGTATGGTTTCTCTTTAATAGGTTTTGGCAAATCTGAGTTACATTAAGAAAAGCTAAAATTTTGATGTTTTTTCATTATGACTGAGCTACATATAAAGACGACAGAGAATTTTGAAGAAACCAAATTTCTTGATTTAGTCAACTAATATTTAGTTGTACTACCATAAGTTTATCTTGGTTATTTCTTTTAATTAAGATCTTAGTATGACTCATTTGTGTACATTGTGAGGACTTTTGTCTACTTTACAAATATTTAAAATTGAAGAAGCAAAAACAATTCAGTTGAATTTCATTCTCAGTTAATTGCAGACTAAACCTTTCTCAGGATGATAGAACTACAAGGGCAAACTTTTAAATAATTTGAGTATATTTTCTAGCCAAAATTTAAACAATTTTTGAATGGGGCTGAACTTTGAATTTTTATTCTTATCTCTAGCAGTTATATTTCTGTCTTTTATCTTAGCTTCATATATAACACAGCTGAATTTTAATTTACCAATGTAAATACTATTTTACTTAAGATTCAGAATTGTTTAATGAGACATTATTTCATTACTTGATTTGTATACTAACTCAACATGTGCCTGCTAGATAAATGTTAATGAATTATAACAAATTTGAATTAGTGGGTAGGTTTTTAACTCTTATGGAGGTAGAGATTATTGCATTATGTAACTTGTGTTTTTCTGAATTTTAAAGCTTTTATAAAAGTTAAAACAAAAATGAAAATTTTTTTACAGTGTAGTTTAGTCACTTGCATTTTCAGTTTTTTTCTTTACTCCTTTATCAGCATTTGAATGAGAAAAACTAGTAGTGGTTTATTAATTTCTTTTTCTATTTTCACTTGTGTGACTTAATTTATGAACATCTTTTCTTTTTTCAACTTATTATATTTCTCTTTATTTTTGAAAAAATTGTCCTATTAACCCTAATTGTTTTGTCTGGTTTTGAATAATGAGGTTTCTTTTTGTAATTACAAATAACTTTTCTATTTAAACCATAAATTAGTCTTCTCATGTTTTACTGGTTATCAATTTCATTTGTAATTTTGATTTCTTCCAGTTATTTTGAATTCTGTAATCCATCTTTTGACTCATTTTCATTGTTTTAGGGATCATTCTTATAACTTGTCTAAGTCTCTGCAATAAAATTCATTCCTGCTCTTGCTTAATATTTTCATCACCGACTTTGTCACCTGTGTAAACTAAACTAAACTATACTATCGTGGCAGGGGTTCAGTTTAGAGAGAGAGAAATCACAAGAGTTCTCTCTCCAACTGGGGTGTTCAGGAGCTTTTTAGTTCCTCTTCGTCCCCTTTCGTGAGAAATTTTTGGCATGTCCGTGGAATTTTTTATTTTATTTTTAATATTTTGACACTGGAGTGGGGTATTTGTGAGTGAGAGGAAGGACGGGAAACCTGGACGAGAGCAGCGAAAGTGAGGTGAGCCAGACTTTGGCTCTAGGAGGGAGTGCGTTGGTGAAATGATCTTTAAAATTTACGGTGATGTTTCTGGGTGACGCGGTAAATGGCTCTTTTCAGGTGCGGCTGGGACCTACAGGTCCGATGCCAGAGATTTTGCTGTTCGGGGAAACGGGAGTACCCCAAGAAAACCCACTTTCATGGCCTGGGCGCCGAATGATCTACCCAGACCGTGCCCGGAAGTAGCTGGGAATAGAAAATAGAGTTAAAATAAGATTAAGAATTGATGGACTCTGTTGGTGTTTTTCGAGGAAATGTATAGCTTCAGTCTTGTGTGTCAGGTGGTAACTTCGTCTTGAACGTCTTTATACACTTGAAACCCATTGGTGCAACTGAAAAGCGTCACCTGTGTCTAACCACAACAACTTTTAATACTGTTTTACTGCATATTTCAGCATCTGTATTTTTATAGGAATTTCTTTAAGATTGCACTTGTAAAAGTAATACATAGCTGAAATAATGTGTATTACTTTTAAGTACCTTATACAAAACTTAGTGCTAAGCTTAAAGGCTTATAATACCAAAATTCAGGTTTAAATTTCTATAATTGGCATAGCAGTAAGCACAAAAACGTATTGTAACTACAGAGTAAAGCATACACTTTTTTTGTAAAATATGTTAAAAATAGTTTTTTTTCAGTATACATGTTTTAATGATTTACTATTGAATGTTGCCTACTATATTTTGTTTTATAGGTTTGAACGCCTTCAGTCCCCACTGATAAAAAGAAAATCACAGTTGTTGAAAAAGAAGGAAGCGTACCAGTTCCGTCGGGATGTAGAAGATGAGAAGATGTGGATACAAGAAAAGATCCCATTGGCATCATCAGTTGACTATGGAAATAGTCTCTTCAGTGTGCAAATGCTAAAGAAAAAATGTCAGGTGAGATAACATTATATTTTGTACCCCTGCATGTTTCAATGAGATAGTCATTTAATTTATAGCATGAAATCATTAGTGTTATGTAATGTGCTATAATTTGTAGTAATTTCTTTTACATGCTTTTATGGCATAAGGTACTAAGTTGGCAATTAAAGTGTTTGAATTCTTTTATTCAGCGGGGTGCCAACTTTAACTTTTCTTACATTTTGAAAAACATTACATATGTTTTGTAGGAATATAGTTTCTGGATATACATATGTGTATGTATGTGTATATATATGCATAAAAGCAAAACACGTGTTTATTAGCACATATGCCATACTTTAAATCTCTTGCTGTTCTATCCATGACTTGTAAATCAGTAGCTTACTGTTAATTCTTAAAAAGGTGGTAGCCCTGAAACGTTAAGTGTAATAATACATTTTTTATTATTAATATACAACTGAACTGTTTTTACACTGGGGATGATACAAAGGTCAGCTTTTAGAATGTTGACTTTTAAGTACCTCAGCTTTACTGAATATTGTTAATTTGCTTACATAGCTATTTTTGAACTGTGACTTAGAAGTTAACTGAAGATTTCAGATATCCATAATGCCTTTTCAGTGTTATTTTATTACTTATTTTATTCCAAGTCATACCATCTTTTCATCTGTTAAAATTTACTTTTCTTTGTATTTTGTACGTACTAATGGATTATTGTTAACCAGCACATTTTTATATATGTGGTATTTCTTATCTTTGGTTATATCTTGTTAAAGTTTTGAAACAAATCATTTGTCATGATGTGTGTTTATCCATCTATGTGCTGAAAGAAAATACAGCTTAGGAAATAACTCCAAATTGATTATACAAGTCCAGTATATGACAAGAAAGCTGTTTTCAAATAGGTTGTTATGGTTTTATATTTGTCTGTTTTTTGATGTTTTTTTCTCTTGAACGTAATTTCTTTATCAGTCACTACACTTTACTAAAGTTGTCCAATTTTTCGTCTAGTTTTATTGTATCGTGTGAAAATGAACTTGAGTATAAGGTAGTCGTTATTTGTGAACTGTACACCTGTTAAATGTTCACTGAAAAATGACTGGTAGGAGAAAAATTGCAAACTGTGTAGAAAGTTTATTGCCGTATTCATCCTTTTCATACTTATATTCCAGTCACTTCGTACAGAAATAGACAATCATGAACCAAGAATTTTGAATGTTTGTGGAAATGGACAGAAACTGATTGAGGAAGGACATGAAGATTCTGAAGAGTTTGAACGTCTTATTGAAGAACTGCTTGACTTGTGGAAACAGTTGATAGATGCCATGGATGTTCGTAAAACTAAACTGGAAGAATCAGAGAAAGCTCACCAAGTATATGCCTAAGCTATTCTTTTCTGTATTAATAAATATGGTCCACTGTAATATTAAGTTCAATTTCTTTTTTTTACTACCTATGTAGTTTTCTACTTAATGATAGGTGTATATTTGAATTTTAGACTGTTTTCAAGCTTGAAAAAACTGTTAAACAAAGAACTTAATCTTTTTGTGAAATGTGTCTTTTTGTGGACCAGCAGACAACAAGTTTTGTAATATTTTATATGAGAAAAGAAACAGCACATTTAAATACTTTCCATTAAATATAAATTGTAATTTTTTATGTCCAATTGTTTAATATATTTCTTTGAAACTATATGAATTTAGATTGTTGTGGTTTCTAAAGAACATAGTGTTGGTCTTTAAGTGGTTAAGACAGGCTGCATTTTGTGCTGTTTTTAAATGTTATTGAAATATAAATGTGAATAAATTAATAAACTTAACTATTTTTAGCCTCCAGGTATTGCCCCTGTGGCTTCATATCTGTGCTATAAAACTTAACTGTTCTTCACCTTAAAGTTATGGATTTTGTGTGATATGTTTGCATATAAACATAATTGAGTTGCTTTCATATTTCATTCAAAGAAGTTTTGTTAATATATATGCATATCTATGAAAATTAATTCATTTTCTAGGATTGTTAACAGTTTTTGATATTAATTGTAAAAATACTATGTAGGAAACAAGCATGGAAAGTGAAACTTTACATATTTATTTGATGAAAATGAATCCTTGATTTTCATTAGCAAATATAAAAGCACCAGAGCTAAGTTTTGATACGTATAGATTAAATTATAATAGTGCTAAGAGTACACTTTTTATATGTACAGATTAAACTTTACCCTCAAGACAACTGTGCCAATGTGTAATTCAGTTAATTACTCTCAGAATTGGTAGCATCTCCGAATGTACAATTTCATAAATAAATACAACTTCATTATTATCTGTCTGAAAGCCAAAAGCTTTGTTTTAACTAATAACAAAATTTTCTTTTGTAAAGTTACGTGAATCTTTGTTTGTGATTATCAAAACATACCTAGAGCCTGTTTAAATGAATCTTAAAAATTGAGCAAATAGTTTCATTCCCTTTCTTAATGTTGTCATAAGACAATATTTAAGCATTTACACATAAAAGTTAGCTTATTTTTAAGGATAAAGAATATCTGATAACTGGTTTTATGTTCTCTTGATGTTATTCCTAGCAGATGATGATGTCTTTGTATTTTTCTCAGTATTACTTTGATGCTTCTGAGGCAGAGGTGTGGATGAGTGAACAGGAGTTGTATATGATGGTAGATGACCGTGGTAAAGATGAAATTAGTGCTCAGAACCTTATGAAAAAACATGAAACCTTGGAGAGTGCTGTAGAGGATTATGCAGATACAGTTAAGCAGTTAGGAGACACTGCTAAGCAGCTAATTACTGATAGTCATCCATATAGGTAATAAAGTAATAAGTCTTTAAACAAAATTTAAATAGGATAAAAGATGGATGTGTTGGAACATTGTATATAATATTTTACTTTTAAGAAATTTTTATACTTAATGATACTTGGATATCAAATTTTTTAGAGTGAGGTAAAACCGAATATTGGTGTGCAAGCTTGTACTTTGCTCTAGGAACTTGAAACTTGGCCATGTAGTACAGAGGAAAACAGTGGATGCTTCATGATTAACAGGTTCATAAAGGCTGTTACTTGACAAAACTCTAGTTTTATATGTCAAGTTCCCTGGTGAGACAACAGTTAGCCTACGGATATAGGATACTAAAATCTAGGGTTCAATATCCCACTGTAGACATAGGAGATAGCCAAATGTGGCTTTGTTCTGAAACAAGCAAGCAAGTTATGTGTGAAAGTAATACCTTCAATGCAACTTACTTTAGTGGGATATTTTTTATACAATTCTAGAAATAATACATTGACTGCATGAGTAACATAACTTATCAAAAAATAATAATTTGATAAAACTAAGCAAATGTTTTACATAAATCTTGCATATTTTTCTGATTTTCTGTATGGTCTTTATAGTGGGCACGGGCATAATTCCATCATACAACCTACAAGTCATGTCAGTATACTACTTTTCTTTCTCAACTGGCTCATTCCTAAAGTATTCTCCTGCTCTTGTAATTTTCCTTTTATGTTGGAATAACATTTCATAACTTTCTCTCATAATGCCACACTTTACATTACTAAATGCTAAAATCCCTGTGTTACATGTGGGAAGAAGTTCCTATATTTACAAGTTTAACTCATTTTTTTATAGTATACACATTATATGATCAATTAAAAATATTTAATCAATTTAATTAGTTACACCATCATAAATGTATTTTTTGCTGGTTTTTTTTTTTTATTTGGCAAAACTAGTAATATTATAGTATGGTCTGTTTTTATCATCCATTGAACCAGTGGGTACCACCTGAGTGCTGTGTATTGTGGAGTTTGGGAGTTGCACTGGTTTTGGGAAATTTTAACTTTTTTTTTTCATTTTACTAAGTGTTAAGTAGATATATTTAATCTTAAGATAATTTATGTTGCTTTAGATTTGTTTATAATATTTTGTTAATTCCAAATGGTAAGGAAACTAAAAACACAGGAGAAGTATGACATTTTTACAATTCAAAACGTATCAGTTACAGGTAAAAAAAAAATTATACCAGCAATGAAAAAGTCGAAGGTGAATTATTTAAATTATTTTGGTTTGTGTACCAAAAGAATTGGTCTTGGAAAAAGGGAATTTTTGTGGATAGACCACATAAATTATATTAGGTTTTGAGATAATAAACAAGGGGTAAAAAGTACGACTTACCCAAAAGCAGATCAGATTTAATTCCATTCCTTTTTATTTATTCAATTCAAACTTGAAAATTAAGGGATGACTTAATAACAACGATGGATGGCGTAAAAGTTGGCTGTAATCATTGTTATACATAGTTTCATCAATCTACCTTCATCCAAATAATCAGGACAATAAAATTGTCTTTTTGTGTAAGTTGCAGCATGTAAACTTTAACAATAAGAACAGTATTTGTGGTATGACAAATTAGTATTCCATCGGACACATCAGTATCATAGTATTAGAAAAAATCATGAACTCAGCTGGTTCTTTTAAGAGTACAGTATGAACTTTCAGGACGCACAAGCCTTCAAATTTTAAATTCATAAAGAACTTTTTATGAATAACAGCTGCTATGTTAGATATATCTTATAGTACCAGTTTAAAAAACAACTTTCCATTCTCATTGTCTGTGTGTCCTAGTAATTAGTGTTACACTCTGAATCCAAGGCTGCATAGTTTGCCTCTCATTACCACAAAATTGTGTTCGTGCTCTTCAGGACTGTGGATGTATTGTTTTATAATAATCTCATTTTAAAATCTCAATTTTATTTAGTAGCCAAAGAATTGGTGGGGGTTACTGTTAGTTTTGTGGAAATGTTCAAAGTAAAGTAACAAAATTTATTTGACATAACCTTGAAATATTTTCACAATCGATTCCCAAGATTAAAATCAGCAAATTCATAACACAGCAAGAACTTTGATTATTAAAAAATGTAATTCCTATTTATAGTGAGAAAGCAGGAGAGAAATTTCAACAACATCTAAAGTAACAAATTATAGTTTTGTTTTGTTTTCTACAAATATATATATCTTCATACTGCTGTGTGTTTATGTATTAAATTGTTTTAAATTAGTGTGATTACCTGTAATAAATAAATTTTGTTTTAAGATATGAACAACTTAATTTACCTCTTACAATAGATTAACTTAAGACTTAATTTCATACATTTTCAAAGAGTATTTGTTTTATAATGTGCTGTTCATTTTCTGTACTTACTTTATTGGGTTTTAGCTGTTTTTGGGTCATGTTAAATTAGCTGGACACATTATGAATTTATTATTTTATAATAAATTCTGACCTCCTACAGTAAGTACAATAAATATGTTAAAACAGTACTTACCAAGCTTTAGGTACATGTTTTATAATGTTTTATAAGATTACCATCACGTTACGGTAATGTATAATAAAATTGGAAGAACTATTGTTGAATTTAGGTTTTTGGTGAGAAGAAAGTGTGCTGTTAGCATTATTTGTAAGATGTGGTTATAATGTTTTTATGGAAAATGTTTATTACTAAGGTACTCTTTCAATTTTTTTATATATGGCTCACTAGTCAGATCTAGCACTAGCATGCCTGTAGCTTGTCTTGTAATATCTGGTAATTTTTTGTTTATGTTGCATATGATAGACAAGTTTTCTTATTATTAAATATCATTTGTTTACTATATACAGATCACTTCAGTTTTTCATTAGTGAATTGTATTTTATCACAGTGACCAAATTGCCATTCGACAATCTCAGATTGATAAACTGTATGCTGGGCTGAAAGACCTTGCCTCTGAGAGACGTGGCAAACTCGATGAAGCTTTGAAACTCTTCTCCCTTAACCGTGAAGTGGATGATTTGATGCAGTGGATAGCTGAACGAGAAGTTGTTGCAGGGTCTCCAGAGTTAGGACAAGATTACGATCACGTTACGGTAATGTATAATAAAATTGGAAGAACTATTGTTGAATTTAGGTTTTTGGTGAGAAGAAAGTGTGCTGTTAGCATTATTTGTAAGATGTGGTTATAATGATTTTATGGAAAATGTTTATTTTCAATTTTTTTATATATGGTTCACTAGTCAGATCTAGCACTAGAGATTTGTTCACCTTGTCTCAATCTAGTTTAAAATAGGAATACAAAAGCATTGAATAACAATTTTCATACAATGACAAAACTACATCATCTTTTATCAGTCCAACTAGGTGATGTTACATATAATTTATTCCAAATGAGTCTGATTTATTATATTACGTATGTTACATATTAAAATTTCAAATACCTAAACATTTTAATTTTAATTTAGGCGTTAATTAAATGCACATGTGTTAAATTTATATTTGCCAACAAGATTGGGACAATTTTATTTCTGAACGTGAATATTTCAAAATACAAATAATAATAGAATTGTTAATAATGGTTATTATGTCAAATAATGATTTATATACAAAAGTTTTACAAACATGAAAACAATAGTCAGTTTTATATTTGGACTGGAACTGGATATCTTGTTGGTGGTCCAAATCTATGACAAGAAAATTAATTCCAAGTACATACTGTTACACCTTGGTTAAGCTAGTTGGTATCTGTTCTTATCTGATCTCATACCCTTATGAGCTGATTTTTATCAATGAAGATATTTAATGTCCTTGTAGAAATACTAAAGTTAAATGGATTATAATGTTCAAAACCTATAAACATTCCTTGTCAAATATCTGTTAGTCTTCTGATTAACATTTAACATAATTATGGCTTCTAAAGCTTATAGTATGTTGTATAGTATAGTATATAGCTTATAGTATGTTGTATAGTATAGTATATAGCTTATAGTACGTTGTATAGTATAGTATATAGCTTATAGTACGTTGTATAGTATAGTATATAGCTTATAGTACGTTGTATAGTATAGTATATAGCTTATAGTACGTTGTATAGTAGTATAGCTTAATAGTATAGTATGTTGTATAGTATAGTATATAGCTTATAGTATGTTGTATAGTATAGTATATAGCTTATAGTATGTTGTATAGTATAGTATATAGCTTATAGTATGTTGTATAGTATAGTATATAGCTTATAGTATGTTGTATAGTATAGTATATAGCTTATAGTATGTTGTATAGTATAGTATATAGCTTATAGTATACTGACTTGTGGCTGAACAACATTCTCTTACTGGCTCTTGGTAAGTTTGTGTACTCATTAGGTGAGACTCTCAGTTCAACAATATATGAAGATGTGCCATTTGTGCCTTGAGAAGGCATGACAAGGATTTAATTAACCTCATTTAGCTGAACTGATAAAAGCTGATATTTTGGAAGCTGCACTTCACACCTTTATGTGTACAAAATGCATTATCTAATGTGAGAAAATAGTTTTGATATTTCTTCTTTTAAATGCTTATTCCTTACTTTGTTAGTAAATATTAGTAATCTAAGCTCTTATACATAACCACTTATAATAAAATCTAATGAGGCCAAAAAATGTGAACTGAAAGTATTCATTATGATTTAACTAAAAGAAAACAATGAATTAATTCAAGCTTAATATAGCTCAACAAAGTAAAATATGAATGTTGTGAAAAATCTTTTTTCATTAATAGTTTCAAAGAGTTTGATAGATTTTACCATTTCTTTAGACACTACGAGAAAGATTTAAAGACTTCGCTCGAGACACCGAACTTATTGGTTCAGAACGAGTAGCAGTGTTCAACCAGAATGCTGACAAGCTAATTAGTATCAGCCATTCTGATAGTGCAACCATTGCAGAATGGAAAGATACTGTCAATGAAGCTTGGGCTGACCTATTGGAGCTTATTGACACACGAACTCAGATGTTGGCTGCTTCGTGGCAGTTGCACAGGTTCCTTCATGATTGCAAAGATGTTTACTGTCGTATTTTGGTAAAAACAAATGTCTTTTTCTTTCAGAATATTGTTTTTGTCTCTTATCTTGTTAATTATTGCTCATTTTTTAGAGTGATACAGCAAAATCTTAAGTGTTCACTGTTTTAAATTCAGCTCTGAACATACCAATTATCTAGAGTATATTATTATTGTTTCATTTAATTTAAAAATATCTTTTCATTATCAGGTACAAGTTTATATAAAATAAATTTAACCAATGAAAGAAATTAGCAGTAAAATGAGAACAGGTTCAGGAGCAGTTTCGTATAAGCTATGTTATGATTTTTTTCTTAATTGTTAATTCCTTGTAACTTTTACAGATGTATTTGGCAAAAATTCTGTTTTTGTGGCTGCATAAATCATGTAAGGAATCACTTATGTTTGGCATCGCATCTTTTTTATATATATAATTTTATTTTTGTGGAGTATTTTAACCATTTTTAAAGAAAGTCTTAAGTTCCAGAGGAAACATAAGTTTCATATCTAAGTTTTAATTTTTTTTTTTTTTAAATTGTAAGATAAAAACAAGTGTAATTTCCTTGTAAGGCTAAAATTTATTTCTTTTCAAGTTTTTTTGAATTGTATGTTATGATGCTGTATTTATCTAAAATACTAATCTAGTGAACTCTTGCATATACAGGAAAAACAAAATGCCATTTCTGATGAGCTTGGTCGAGATGCTGTAAGTGTATCTAACTTGTTGAGGAAACATGGGAGTTTTGAGCATGATTTGCAGACACTTGAAATTGCAGTAAGTGAATTGTCATACTATTGTTAAAAGAGATTTAGTGTACTTATATGAAGTACTTAACTGGAAGAAATAAACCATATAAATTATGTTTTGTCTAAATATCACTAGCATTAAGTTAAATTTGTCTCTTAAGATTTTTTCCTTTGTGTGTATGATAGGTGCAACAGATCAAGGAAGAATCTACAAACTTGCAAGCATCTTATGCAGGAGAAAGAGTACTTGAAATTATTGGACGAGAAGCAGAGGTTATGAATGCTTGGCAGAAGCTACTCTCAATGTGCGAGACTCGACGTGCAAAACTAGTGGACACTGGTGACCTCTTCCGCTTTCTCAACATGGTTAGAGACCTAATGCTGTGGATGGAAGATATTGTAAGGCAGATGAATACCAGCGAAAAACCAAGGTAAATTATTTAAGTTTCATTTAAAATAAAGCCCTGACACCTAATGTCATTAAAAAATAAAAGTTATTTTCAAGTAAATTTAATAAACTAAGTACAGCAAGCGTTAGTATACTGCTAGGTGAAATATGTAACACCAGTTACTGTTAGTGAAGAGAAAAAAATCTTGGTATGAAGTTTAACATAAAAATAACTGATCTGACAATCAAATATCAGTCATTGTCATTAATAGCTTACAGTCATCACTGATTAAATAAACATTCAGAATGGAAGGTATAAACTAATTTATAATTAGCATCAAATAATAAAACAAATGATAAGGTAATTGTGTAGGCTGCCATCCATAATGAAAGATTTTTTTATAACCATTAATTGATAAACTTAGATGTAAAGTTTCTCAATTATAACATTTCATAAGAAGTTGAACTGTTTTAATCATTATTCATTCTTAGGCTGATCACTTGATACTATTGTATAGAAGTCATGTAAAATAAGAAACTTCAACTGTTGTTAACAGCCTTTACATTCACCCAAGTCAAAATATTCATTAGTCATTTTTAGCCATAATATAGCAGCTCATGGAATGTATTTTTGTTTATCTTTCATGTACAAATTTTTATCTCGAAGCTTTATCTTTTGAATAAATTCAAGATCTAATTACAGTTTTAGACTTGGGTGCTCAGACCTTATCGATTGATGTATTTGATCACACTTAAGATCTCATAGGTTAATTTACTGTAATCCTACCTGAAAGAATTTCAATTTGAGGGTAGGCTGGTTGAGATCCTGATGACTAATAAATTTGAATGGAGTATCCATGTGTCCTGTGTCTGGTATTGCTGATGCATGAAAATGCAGCTAACAAAGAGGAAAAAAGATCTTTTAAATTAATTGACTCTAATCATGTCTAAAAGTATTTTGAAGATTCTTTCATTTTATAATACATGTGTAATAACTAATACTTGGCAACAAAATGACAACAAGTTAGTTATTAATGAGTAGACGTGATCATACAGACTAATAACCATGACAATATTGATACCCAATTGTTACAATTTTACTGTTACTGTAAGTGCTAAGAAAAGTTCTTTTGTTCACTTAAGTACAGAAATCAAACTATAGGAATGGGATGTGGCTTGGGCTTATGGTAGACCTGTGTATCTTGAAGCTAGTAAGCCAGACTCAGTCCTATGTAATACAACAAAATATTTATCCACACTTCAAACTGAGTGAGTTGTAAGTGGGATCCTTAGGATGGATGGGATGGTGTTGATGTTCTGCATTCCCTCTGGCCACAAGTGTAAAATTAGGGACTGCAGCGAATAATATTAATAACTTCACCATCAGTACAAAGATACCAAGGACTGAAATGTTACTATACAAGTTTTCAGTACTTAGATACTGCAAATACTTTAAGGGCACACTATAAATCTGAAGTAATAAATTATGTTCAGAGCCAAGTGTTTGGGCTAGTCCTCATCACATTTATTTCTTAATTTGTCACAACTATTAACTTTTAAATTAGGATTTATCTCAGGGTTGCAAGTTTGAATCCCTGTCACACCAAACATGCTAGCCTTTTTAACTGTGGGATCATTATAATGTGATGGTCAGTCCCACTATATGTTGATAAGAGTAACCCAGGAGATGGCAGTGGGTGGTGATGGTTTGCTGCCTTCCCTCTGGTCTTACACCCCCTAAATTAGGGACATCTAGCACAGGTAGCCCCTGTGTAACTTTGTGCAAAATTTCAAAGAAAACAAACAAATCATGATTTATCATGATAAATATGAAAAGATGTTTAGATTTCTCACATCATGCTATAAAACTAACAGTAAAGAACGAAAGCCGTTATATATATAGCTTGAAACTTTGCTCTGATTTTTTTTAAATCACTTAAGCTTGAACATTGTTTCATTTGTTTTCATATCTGTCCAACATTAACTCGTGTTAGAAGGTAAGGGCAGGAGAATCTCTGCAAAATACATGATAGTGGTAATAATTTATATGGTCTTGCACTCATTTGATTAGCATCCATAAAGCTACAGAAAAAGCACTTTGCAGAAATAAAACTTCATGATTAAAATTAATTATATTACTGTAGATTTAGCAAAGACAGTAAGGAGCTTGTTTTATAGATTTTATGTTTAAAAATTATTTTACAATATGTTAATATGAGGCAGTTTTGTTTTTTTATTTTTAGAGATGTTTCAGGTGTGGAATTGTTGATGAATAATCATCAGAGTCTAAAGGCTGAGATAGATGCTAGGGAAGACAACTTGTCTGTTTGCGTCAGTCTAGGAAAAGAACTTCTAGCCAGAAGTCATTATGCATCGAGTGAAGTAAGTCAAAATATTGTTGATTCTAGTTTGCACTATCTATTGTCTGGAAAATTTATCTCTTGTTCTTCATGAATATGCCTGAACAGAATTTAACTAAATAAATATTTTTATGTTTGTGTATGTCTTATTTCTTGAGTTCAGTACTGTGTGAATCTCTGAAGGTTATGTTGACCACTTCATGTGGAAGCTGGCTACCTCCCAGAAAGTAGAACAAAATTTTACTGGTATTACCAGTTACCATCTTACTGTTTTCCACAGCTATGTCTTATGGCATTTTATTTTCTAGCAGTCTCATTCCCTCTGTGTAAAAGGAAACCTTTCATGTTTGCTCTTTTAACCTTGCTAATGTAGAGGTGACCGATACCCTGCCACTAGAACTGTGCCAGATTTGGCCTTGGGGCTTCTCTTGTGAGCTTCCTCTTTTAGCTTTACTTTTGCATGGCCTGCATTGAATATATAATTTTATCTATAATATTAATATAGGTCTTGTTTTAGGTTTTTAATGGAATTTATCTCTCTTTTTTTACATTCAAACATCTAATCCCGCCCTCTACATTACGACACTCAGTTACACAACCCCTTCCAAACATGTAGTCAGCTTCCAGTCAGTTACCTCTTTTTTTGTGAACCTTACGATGACCGAAGAAGGTCGAAACGTTGTTTGCTCTTCTATTTGAAATATTTTCTCAACCCAAACGAGCCGTTTTTGCATATAAAATTTGTTTCCAAACCTCTTTGTGTTTTTAGGTATGTAATGTTTTATCACATTTCAAATAAACTTGATAATAACTTTTGTTTTCATAGTTGATTTTGATTCATTACAGATCAAAGAAAAACTGTTGGTCCTAACAAACCAGAGGAATACCATGATGGAACGATGGGAAGAAAGATGGGAACACTTGCAGTTAAGTAAGAAGAAGAATTATTTTTTTTGCTTTGAGTAATCAGTTGATTCTTATTTCACTATTTATGAAGCTTATGTTGTTTTTAGGCCTTTTCTGTCATCCATGCATAAAATATTGTGTAAATCCAAAAACATAAATCATTATCCTACTTCTATTTGCATTAAAACAGTTGTCATTTCTTAGAAATCTTATTGGAGGAGAATTAGGGCTTAGAATGTGTTTTGGCCTTCTGTCATGTATGAAATTGTTGTGTTTATAAAATTCATGAAAGTTGTACAAATTTTTCACTTTCATGTTAAATCACAGAGTTGTGTGTATGTTATAGATTCATAAAAGCTTTGTTTCACAAAATGCCATTTGAATTAGGGAAATAGAAAGCTAGTTAGCAGGTAACCAACCATTGAAATAGTTTGAGCATTAAAACCATTTCACACTTGCAAAACATCCCATAACTTCAAGAATTTTAAAGAATGACCAACATGTATAAAATTTCATCACAACGTTTCTTAAGACTCGACCTGAAAAGAATCTTTTAAAACTCAAATGAAAATGTTCAAAAAATTTATAGGAGAAGCTTAAAAGGACATAAATCATTTTTTTGTGTGGAAAATGACACTAACTGCTATTGAAATGCCATATTTTTGAGGTTATAAGTTTCATGTGAAACTCACCGTGTTATTACTCTCTTAAAGGACCCAGCATGGCCACGTGGTTAAGGTGCTTAACTCATAATCCGAGGGTTGCGGGTTCAAATCTCCATCACACCAAACATGCTTGCCCTTTCAGCTGTGGGTGCATTATAATATGACAATTAATCCCCCTATTCATTGGTAAAAGAGTAGCCCAAGAGTTGGCAGTGGATAGTGATGACTTGTTGCCTTCCTTCTGGTCTTACACTGCTAAATTAGAGGCATCTAGCATAGATAGCTCTCATGTAGGTTTGTGTGAAATTCAAACAAAAAAAACTTTCTTAATTGTTTTCATTACATAGCTTTAAGTTTAAAATATTCTTTCAGTTATTGCTTATTGTTTAACTGTTTTTCAGAATGGCTGGTATGGGTATTAACACTTTCAGCCATTTCTGTTTAATTTTTACATCTTTCACATTTTTGAATACTTAGTACTCTAAATAAAGTTGCTCATGAGGATTCAGTGAAAAATCTCTGGATTTCTATCGTTAAAATAAAAGTGGTGGGCAGAACACAGATAGACTTTTGTGTAGCTCTATGCTTTTGATCTGATACTTCCCTTTTTCCACAAAATTAGTTTTTTGCACTTTGTGCTGTCCTGTATATGAGAACTTTCTTATAATGCATGCTACAAGCCTTGTACAAGCCTCTATTGAAATCAGTGTTTCCAATGTCTATCATGCAGGTCATCATACATCATCTTTCCACCCAAATGAGAGAACTATCATCACATGATGTATGTTGCTCCCTTCATGTGCCACAACCAAACCATCACTTCTTATTTGGCAGTGCATTAGTATACACTTCTTTCTGTTCTTTCCTTACTTCTTGAAGTGGTGTAATTTAATTTACTTTATTTCAAGAATATTTTTTTCACTTTAGATTTGAAAATGTTTGATTTAACATATTTTGCTAAAAAAATACTGTTTGTTTGTTATTAAGCTTAAATTTCAAATAAATGTTACGACTGTGGGTGCATCTCATTTTGATAATGCAATTCAGGACACAAGTTTGAGCATTGGGGGGATCTAATGGGCTATATTTCTAGTGAGATTGAGCATTGTATGGGACAATCTTTGTCTCCTGCTGTTACTTCACTTCCTCCAGAGCCTTTTGAACCTGGCCTCCCCCCAATCTTATTTATTTTTTTCCATCTCCTGATACAGGGCTCACACTGTTAGGTGACAGCATTAGTATGCCTTTTCCCCCCACATGCTTTGGATCAGTTTGCCCTCTCTTATAATGTTGATTATTTACATATGGACCAAAAGTTTAGGTTTGGTTGTGCTTAATTTAGGGGTAGGACCTGAATCTCCCCTTCATGTTACCAATGTCCAGTATTGAATCTTCTCTTTCGGGCCTGTGATAATTAAATTCACTTAATGGCATGTCATCTATCAGGTGCTTTCAATCTTGTGGGAGTTTGTCTTTCCCAACCCAGCCTGGTTTCCCTGACAGAGTGATCCCTTTGTTTTTTTGTGCCTGCAATCAGTGATGTATTGCTCATATTGGTGCATTTAGAACCTACCAGTTCCAAGCTGTTGGGATAGATGATCATGGAGGCATCCTGCTAGATTGGTTCCACATAGGTGATTGTAATCATTCATTTCAGAGTATGGTGACAGTTGTGTGTTGTTAGTGTATAATGTGTGCTGTTCTCTAGTTTGAGGGTCACGTACGACAGAGTGAGGCGTCTCAATACATGTTTACACAGTTAGGTTTATTTTCCTGACATCTCATTCACATGTGCTCTCTTTTTCATCATGTTTGTTCCTAGCTGGTGCTTGCATAGTGAGGAAATACCTGTTCAAAAGTATTGTGGTAACCCTCCTCTTGTCATCTGATCTGTTTCTCTCCTCTACAGAAGTATCCTATGGATGCTTTGGAGGAGTATGTCTATTCATCCCTCGCACCAATCTCTCCTCCTTTTCAGTGTGGAAATTCTAGCTACTCTAGAAAGAATGAAGTACTGTATTGGAAGTTGTAATTTTTCTGTACTTAAAATGTATTTCCAATAAATACTTCCCTCTTCTCACACTTTCCACCCTCCTCCCCACAATCTTCCAGTGGTTAAGTTGTCTCCCAATCTTCAGAATGATGATGAAGTGATGATTCAGTAATGGTGTGTACAAGGAATCGCTTATATCACAAGATGGTGGCACTCTCTTATTAGTGGAGAGATCAGATATGATGATTTGTGTGAGAGACAGTTTAGAATCTTTGATTCCAGTAGTGAGATATGGAAGGTGTATGGCATGCAT
Source organism: Carcinoscorpius rotundicauda (assembly GCA_011833715.1). NCBI lineage: Eukaryota > Metazoa > Arthropoda > Merostomata > Xiphosura > Limulidae > Carcinoscorpius > Carcinoscorpius rotundicauda. The sequence continues at coordinate 74,828,684 of CM022396.1, read as the reverse complement.
TAGAAAAATTTCACATAGGGAATAGAACAAAATGAGAAAAGCTAATCTTGTTAGAAGAGGGAAATGCCTGTTGCAGATTCAGTTACAGTGAAAAAGATAGTTTGAGTTGAATGCCAAAAACTAAAATTTCTCAAAAATAGGTACTCATAAATTTGTACAGCAACTTCAGTCAACAGTTAAGATAGGAAAACAAACATAGTTTTGCAATGACAATACATCAACTTGTATAACACGTCAGCACTAGTGCTTTTGAAATAAATGTCAGATAGCTTTATAGACACTGTTTAAGATGTGGTGCTGGTGGACTTGCGTGTACTTCGTGTGTAATGAAACAGTTTGTGCAGTTACTTTTATCATGCACAAGAGGGAGATAATGAAAACTTCGGAACACAGAGTGCAAGTACCTTAGATTTTTGTTTGTCTGGTTTATCAAAACAATACAGAATGAAATTGCATTATTTAGCCCTGATACAGAAGAAGAATAATTTTATTTAGATTTTGAACCATTTTTTATAAATATTATGTACCATTTTCAGTTTAATGTTTTAATTTTATTTCCAGTCTTGGAAGTGTATCAGTTTGCCAGAGATGCTGCTATTGCAGAGTCTTGGCTAGTAGCCCAGGAACCATATCTCCTGAGTCAAGAACTTGGTGTAAGTTGTATGGTTTGGACAGAGAAAAATATGGAACTGTACTTTTTATTAAACAATGAACTTAATGCAAGTTATTTTATTTGAATTAAAATTAGAAACCTCATCAGATTTTATGATTGGCCTTACCCCAAGCCTGAATCCTTTCTGTTTACATTTCAACTACTTGTATCATTTGGCTAAAAACAAAGGTAATTTACTATTAATCAGTATAGTTACATGAAGTTTTGCAGTAAAACCTGTAATACAGGAGCAAAATTGCATACAAGTTTTTAAAAATTAATTTTTCTATTGTATTTAAAAGAAAAAATATTATGAAAACTGTTGTTATTATGGCATAGATTATACTTGTAACTGACATACTTGTAATGAGGCATGGGTTTTTCCTGTGGTAGAACTCTGGTGAGCAAAATCCAAATCTATGAGATGTGAAGTATTTTTGCACTTTAGTCTATGGGTGTGTCATATGAGTGGCAGTTAGTCCCTTGGCTTTGATAGTAGGATGCTATTGGCTGATTGTCTTCTTTGTAGTCAGTAGTTCAAAGTTGTTAGGGATGGTAACAGATAGCTTTAGTAGTTTTGCCATAAATAAAAATTTACAATACACTTCTAAAGTTCATATGGAGCAGACACAGGTATATTTTGGACTCAGTGATGTCGAGAAAACTCATTAGTAGAGAAATATATATGCAAAAACGGCTCGTTTGGGTTGAGAAAATATTTTTCATAGAAGAGCAAACAATGTTTTGACCTTTTTGTAAACCTGACGATGACCGAAGAAGGTCGAAACGTTGTTCGCTCTTCTATGTAAAATATTTTCTCAACCCAAACGAGCCGTTTTTGCATATATATGTTTTGGACTGTTGAATAAACATATAATGAGTAAATATATTAATAAAGTAAACAAAAATTGGAAGTTTAATTCAGTCATTAGAATTAACTAATGAAAATATGTATTGTTTGTAGGCATACATTTTAAATGAACACTTCTGCATCCAAAGTTGTGTAGTAATTTTCTGTAATCCTCAGAAGCATCAAGGTCTGCTATTTCTATTCTAAGCACAGATTAGGAACTTGCTTTTAAATATTGCCAAATGAAAATATGTTTAGATCTTTAGTTATTGTATTAAATAATTTAGGGCTATTTTATTAAATGTGTAATTGTACTGTCTATACAAAGATCATATCTAAAAGCAAATGTTCACTTTGTTATATGAGAAATTTAAGTTTTTTTCTTACAAAACATTCTTTTGTGCTTTAAACAGGTGTTTGAAATGTCAATTTTATGTTTAAGATAAAGTAGAAAAACATTTTAAGCATTTCAAAAATCTTGATTAATAATGAATTAAACTTTTAATTGTAGACTTCTATGTATTTGAAAGTATAATAAAGTGTGACATTAATTTAATTTAAAGTAAACTATTGAATTTTTTATACTTGTTTTGAAACTTTAAAGTAAAAACAAGTTTATTTAATCATCACATCATGTGAACTAGTGAATTGTTTGTTTGCAGATGACAATTGATGAAGTTGAACAGCTAATAAAAAAACATGAATCTTTTGAGAAATCCGCAGCTGCACAAGAAGAACGTTTTGCTGCTTTGGAAAGGCTCACAACGGTATTTTTTATGTATTCTAGTCTGTTCAGTGTATTGATAAATTCATTTTTAACATACTGTTGTCACCTCACTTTTGTTTAATCAGTCTTACTTTGTATTTGTTGAATATTATTATTTGTTATTAACATTTTTTCTATCACAATTACCTCCAAGTCATGTTTAAATATGTAGTGCATATTTTATGTTCTCTTTCTTAGTTTCATCCATAGTACTTGTCACTCCAGTTTGTTCATGTTCTGGAAAAGTAATTTATATTTATATTCATTGAATATATAAGTCAACTAAGCCAAAATATTATCCTTTTGCTCAAAGCTTGAGTTGAGAGAACAAGAACACGACCCGACAGACCACGTAGTGGAACGACGCCGAGCATATCGTGCTCTGGATGATCACATGCGCCTTTCAGGCTACTATGAATCGGTGAATTAAGAAACAAATTGCTTTGTTTTTTCAGAGCTTGCATAACCATGTGTGTATTTGGAAGATTATTAACAAGCATGAACTACCAAACAAAATAATGTTACTTGCATGTTTTATCTGCAAAAAATGACAGGCATATTTTTATTACAAAACTACTGACTCTCTTTTCAGTAGACTGTTTCTACAGAGTGTTAAGAGTCAAAATGTCTGACACTTTTGCAAGTTCACAGTTTAGTTTAGGGAAGAAAATATATTTTAAATGAACTACAATATCCAAATCATTTATGTTTACTGGACATGCAAGAAAACACATCCTCATAGTCATATACATCCCCTTTGTTATCTCAATGTCTTAGCAGAACTGTAAAGTCTGTTTTAATTTCAATGACTATATTCTTTAGTTGCTGAAGTAAGTTATAACAACAGATGATGGAGATCTTGAAGTTTCTAGCCAAACTTCCTTAATGTATGTGTTTTTGTCAGTTTTATCTGCGTTAACTGTATGAAGTCACAGGTATGCAATGCTAAGATCCATCAACAGAAAACATGTAAAGCATATTTATTTGTTTAACACCTCCATATTCTTTCCCAGTGTCACAATAGTAAGTCTGAAGGCTTATGATACTAAAAACCAGATTTTGATACTCTTGGTTGGCACAACACAAATAACTTATTGTGTACTTTATGTTTAGCCGAAAACAAATAATGATTCATCCACTCGTACAATTTTAACATCATAAAATGGTTGATGCGGTGTCAGTGTTATGTGTTCTTTTCCAGATAAAAGTAAAGTTCTCAGTGATTTCATTAACCTAATGATGGAGATGCAGCAACAGTACTGTTTTGTTATGGAAGAGTGGTAAATAAACTTAAACATTACACTTTTGTGTCATTTATGTACTTAATGCATTCTTCACAGAGCAAATGTAGTTAGTCACGTGTAGATTTTTAACAGTGTGTCCCATTGCAGTTAAAGGACATACCTTTACATTTTTTCCTGTTTTATTTTTAAGCAAGATAAATAATTAGCTGTCTTTAATATATCAGAGTTTCTGTTATTTGCTGTAAGCATGGATAAATGTACTTAACATGTCAATCAAAATGAAGTATGAAGTGGAATATTACTCAGCTTTACTTGTAAAGTTCATTTTAGGTAGTTTCAACCTTTCATTCACCTGTATCTTCATTTGGTGTTTCATGTGCCTGTAAGAAGTAATATCACCTTAAACTTTTATCCATTACTATATAATTAGAGGACAATTGAAACTTATAATATTTTAGCCATGATAGCTATGCCAAGACTAAAGTCAGTGCTATAAAATATTGTTAGTTACTAATTTACGCTCATATTTATTAAAATTTAACATCTGATGATCTTCCACTGAATCTGGAATGTAACTGACTAATCATCCTACATTCTTAAATGTAGAGCTCTTCATCTTTATTGTTCATGATGTTTCAAATTCAGTATTCAGTGTAGTCACTATAAACAAGTTGCATGATTGAAATCAGTACTGATAAAATCAATGGCACAGGACCTCTGGGAGTTCCTGAGTTTACAGGAAAGTTTTCATGGTTTTTAGAAATTAAATAATTAGAATTAAAAATTAAAATTCACTATTAAACGTGCACAATAGAAGTAATACCTTCTGATTTACGAATAAAACATAGTTGATTGTGTTTAGCTTTGTAGTTTCAACATTGAACATGTATGGCTCAAGATGACTGATCATATTCAATTTTTACATTTTGTGCAATGAACATTTTCACATAATTAAAAAAAACACCAATAGAGTATCTTGATTATGAAACTCGTAATCTATGCTATTTCACAACCAAAATGTGAAGTAGTAGAATGTGGCATGTGTTTAAACATACGTTCAACATTTGTTTGCTCCAGCCACAAAAGCTACATTACTGTAACTAAAAATGAACTCAAAGCTTGGTTATTGTGTATAACCAGTAAAGCATCATTGAAAGGTGTGTGAAATAGCATGGAAATTTGGCAACATAGTAGACAAGAGAGTCAACAGCATATGACACAACAGCTGACCACAGCTTGCTGATCTAGCTGTGTTAACAACTGTATTTCTCTTAAAAAAAAGAAAGACTGGAAAACTGGAAAAGCTTGCAGTCACATCGTGAGACAATTGAGTGTATGTTTACGTCTTTAAGAAGAAGATTTATTACAAAGCTGCTTCTATCTGCTTTACCCAAAACCCCATGTGGAATTGGAATGTTGATATCATCATTCTTCATAGAGAATGCTTTATTTTTAAGAAGTTTAAACATTCTACTAGGCATTCAAACAAACATGGCTTGGATGAATTTCATCAAATGTCTCTCTTGTTCACTCAGACTGTTGCCAAGTTAGGGTTCTTGCCAGAGTGAATTCTTCAAATTCAAATTAATATAAAAAAACAGGTTAAAAACTATGATTCAAGTGATTAAAGCAATCTACTGGAGATTTTCAATGATTAAAAATGCACAACATCTGTTGGACTTAGAGAATGGTGCTAACAATTTCTAGAAGAATTTCTGTAGTGACAGGTGCTCGTGCTTTGGTTTTTGTAAACAACATGCTTCAATGTGTATCAAGAATGGTCTTTAAACTCCAGTTTTGTGAACTGTGTATATTTGTTTACCAGAATAATAGCTAATCTTATTATAAGTGTATTCATGACAGCTATGCATAAGTAACCCATAATTTACTAGTTGTGTACGTAGCCTCCACAAATTAATAAATATATGAACACACACGTGTGTGTGTGTGTGTGTGTGTTAACCTGCATGATTATACTTCTCGTTGGTGATTGTTCTGAAAGAAGCACTTCCAGGACATCTTTAGACACGAGTCACCTTGCAGGAAGCAATGCGTCTCCACAGAGCATTTGTGATATATGCATGATGTGCAATGAGCAAACCACATCTCTGTTCTGAAAATATATTTTTAAAATAGTAATTTAGTTTTTTTACCTATTAGGTTTAAAGCAGGTAAATGCTCAAGTCAAAAGGCTTTATGATGTGGTCCTAATTACATGAGACACTTAATAGCACTGTTCCATGAGTACTTATTCCTTTCCACACCATACTTTCTCAGCTGTTGTGTGTGTCAATTTCCTGTATGAAAATGTGGTTGGATCTGGTCCTATTTTCTCTAAGTGAGTATGTGCCTGCTGCCTGCTGCAAGGTAAAATGTGATGCATGTAAGAAAAATATTGCTCCACTGGACATGTTTTTCACACCATTTTGAGTTAGCAACTTTGTGTTTTCAGTAAATGTAATACATTTCATTGGACATCTGACATAAAGGCTGTCCTTATTAAAGCTGTATATAACTAAGTATTCTGATATAGGGTCTAGCTGTAATTTTATACATCTGCTTTAGTCTTAAAGCAAGTTTCCTCTGACTCTGGAAACTCAGAATCGACAATTAGCAGTCATCTGCTTGTGCTTTGGATGATGGTTTACCTCATCAAGATGTCTAAACAACTGTCTTGGAAACTGTTCCAAATTCTTCTGATTACATTTTTAGTAGCCAGTTACCATTTGTCTGACTCTCTGAATGAAACATCTTTAAAATATAGCACTGAATTGCTTTATGAACAGTTTAAAATACTTTAAATTATCTTGCTCACTTTAAAAGTGACAATTGTGTAAGACCAGCCAGTTTATACATCAAGGCTAAATGACCAGTTATTTGCATTTCAGATCACATGACTGATTACTAGTGCCAGATTTGCAATAGTGGTAATCACTTTTTTGTAGATATAATATTACAAATATTTTATTATTCTTTACATAAAAACAGTCCCTGTCAATCGAGTTGTAAAATTTATGAAAATTTAACCTAAAACTAGCCAGATGAAATACTTTTCAGTTGGGAAGGAACAAATGCCTCAATATTTTGAATGAAGCTGGCAGCACGATTTTTCAATGAAAGTATTTGATTGCTACTAAACTGATTAGTTGTGACAATTGACACGTTGGTAGTGATTATTTGGTTTTTCTTTATTGTTTCAAATCAGTCTAACCAACTAATGGCTTTTACAGTTTTAGTCCATAAGGTGAACTTGGAAATTAGAAGATAATAAGTAGATGTTGACTAATTACTGTTAATTGATTTATTTTTGTTTCAGAGTGTATTTCAAATCTACATGTATTTAATATACATTTGTTTTAATCAGTTATGTAATGAATATTTTTAAGTAAAATTTGAAATGTTATTTAGTATTCTGTGAGGACCTAAATGATTAAATGCGGTGAACTATATCACGAGTCATTATTTGGAGAAAGTAGTATACATATCAAAATATGAACTGTTAAGAAATTCAGTACTCCTTTAATTCCAACCAACTTGGTATTAAAGACCAGTTTAAGTGTTTTTGTTTATGGTGTACAAACAATAACTTAATCAGTAAATTAAAAGTTATATGTTTAAAAATTGATAAATTTTTAATGTGTATAATTTTTTTTAATTTTCTGTGTTTTACATAATTTATTGTTGAATTTTATTTTTACAATGGTAATGCTTAGAGAACAAACGGTAGCTTGAATGAAAAATTAATAAACATACATATAGATATTATGCAAGTACAATATAACATTTTATAAACATTAGTTAGCAAAATAATTAAATTTGGTCTCAACTGAAAACAAAAATATTAACTCCCTGAGAAATGCGAGAAACATCCTGGTCTAGTTATTCATTCAAAATCTTGTCATAAAACAAGTAACAGTTGAGCATTGAGAAGACCAAAGTATCAACATAACAATAATCATTACAATTACGATGGAAGTTGTCAAATTTAGCTTAGCAACTTGAAAAACCACAAAGAATTGTTGTTATTACTATTATTATTATTACATCAACAACAATAGAAAAGTGAACTGGTTTAGGAGTGTACATCATGTTGCAGAATTTGGTTATACTTAACTTGGATGTCATCAGAAGTTAAAGGATTGAAAAGTGTTTAACTGTGAACTAGCTGATGTTGAGTGTTTATATTGAGGTTCCAAATGTTTTTGTTTATTGGTGGCTTTTACTTGTCTTTACTTTACAGTAATGGTAGCATAAAAAATTATATTGCTAAATTTTTCGCTATTTTCTATTTTTGGGTATTGTTTGGGATTAAAAGACAGTGCATAGAGAAGCAATTTAGTTTCAGGGTTAAAACCCAGTAGCCAAAAAAGGGTTATATTGTAGTTGAGGTTTTGTTGTATATTATGAAAATAAGTGCCTTATAGTTCACTGCTCATTATTTTTAAATGTGTTTCTTTTATCACAAATTAACTAAGTGTGATGGCGTTTTAAATTTAAATACAGTTTGAACTAAAAGAACAGAAACGAAAAGACGATGAAGAAGCTGAGAGAAAAAGACAAGAGGAGGAGTTGGCCAAACAAGCAACTGAGGAACCAGTGATTGAAGAACCTGACACTAGTCCTGAAAAGTAAGTTATTAATGGAAATAAAAGTTTTACATTTATCAAAAATATGTATACGAAGAGCTTCACATTTACAGACAAAGACTTGTTAAATAGTTTTGTATCTAGTGTAGCAGTGCAATAAAGGAATTAGAAATTAATTATGGAAAAAAAATTATACAAGAAGGACATGTAAAGAAATATTACTAACAATAGTTTACGTTCACTATAACAGAACAAGTTGTGACATGCTCACATCTTCATTAGTTGAACCTTTGTACATGAAAATTAGACTTAGATAGTGTGTGTGGAAAATAATAGATCTAAACCTTATTTTAGATTACTGTACATAGCATTGTTTATGTACTTCCAATATTACTAATTTGTTTAAAAAAAACAGCTAATACCTAACTTTAAAATATTAAGTAATTTTCTTCTAGGCTACAAATAGTTCTAAACGTGAACATTACACTTGCATGTCAGATTTCAAAATTTAGTAAACAAAACATTCTAATTCTATTTTGCCAACTTCTAACAAACAGTATGAAATAATATTGTTTTTTGACACATTGTAGATGAAGTATTTGATCTCTCTAATTTCAGTTAAATATTACATAATGTTATTAACAGTGTTCATTAGAAGAAAACTATTTTTTGAGGGAAACTTTTTATCTTTTGTAAGTTTTTTGGTGAATGTTTTTATGTACTGGTGATCTTATAAGCATAATGAATCAAGATCTTGAATAGCAGTGGAATGAAAATTGTGAATTGGAAATATAAACCCTCTAAATGCCTTTTATAATAATTAAGAACTTAACATTCAAATTTGCCTTCATCATTACAAATGAAAAGACCAGCTGTTAATCTTTGTAATTTTGAACTGTGATAACAAGTATCAAAATATTCTAGAAAGTCTAAGCTTAATTTCTAAAAACCAGGTTTCAGTACTTGTGGGCACAGCATGGATATCCAATCATCTAGCTTCTTGCTGAACAACACACACACACACACACACACACAGACATATCTGGAATGCTTGAAAATAAAGTTATTCCCATACATGCAAGTAGTTCAAGGTTACAAATTCTTTGTACCATAGTTTTTCCATTGTTATTAATAAAAACACTGAAGTTAAGTTGGCAAGAAAAGTGCTTGTCTTGAATGTATGATAACACTGTCAGTCTGATTACACTGGTTTACAAAGACATTGAGGCAAGCACAAAAATAGCTGTTTTAACCTAATTTGGGGGTGCTGAATTCAGATTTTAAATCCGTTTTTACTCATCGCCTCTAGTTTTTTAGATATGCATACTGTACATAAAGGCGTATATGCGTTCAGGGTTAATTTCTAATATTGTATGACTTATGTCTTCTTTCTTAGTTATATGCAATAAATGTAAGTGATAGCATTACATTATTATATATATATATATATAGCTATATATCAAGACGGATTTTGGCAGTTAAGCGTAGCCAACACGTCTCAATCAACAGCCAGTAGTGCACTGGCAGTCAGCTTAGGAGGTTGGTGTCACTCGACAATTGTGTTACACAATCTTTTGGGTATATATTTGTCATTGGTCTTCTTATGGGTATGCAAGCGGGCTTCACAAAGTACTGTTGCTTTCTCTGTCTCTGGGATAGTCGAGCTGTATCCCAGCATTACAAGCAGAAAGACTGGGGGTCTAGAAGCACTTTCGTTCCTGGCGAACACAGCGTCAAGGAGAATCCTCTGGTTGACATGAAGAAGGTGCTTCTTCCTCCTCTTCACATCAAGCTTAGTTTGATGAAGAATTTCGTGAAGGCCATGGACAAAAATGGTGCTGCCTTCCAACACTTGTCTACTGTGTTCCTTGGTCTCAGTGCTGCTAACCTCAAAGAGGGAATCTCAAATCTGAGAAGTGCTGAAGGATATTGATTTTGAGGAGCTTCTTACCTTAAAGGAACTGAAAGCATGGGAAGCATTTAAGTCAGTCTGTAGTGGCTTCCTTGGTAACACATGGGTACCAAATTACCAAGCCTGTATTGAGAAGTTGCTAAAGACTTATGAGGATATGGATGCCGAATGTCACTCAAAATTCATTTTCTCCATTCCCACCTCAACTTCTTCCCTCCAAACCTTGGAGCAGTGAGTGATGAGCACGGAGAAAGATTCTACTAAGACATTACGAAGATGGAGAGCAACTATCAAGGCAAGTGGAACCCCAGCATGATGGGAGACTTCTGCTGGATGCTCTTGCGTGACATCCCGGGGGCAAAATACACCAGATCATCTGAGAAATCACACTTCTAACTGTCTGCGGTACTATGAATTGTACATTGTGTCATCCAAGTATATTTATTTCGTCAATGTTCTTTATCTATCCTGTTTTATCTGTAATAAGCTGCTGCAACTGTTGAAATAAGCACGTATATACTCTGTGTATACTAAAATGAGACTATTTAAAAGCCAGAAAACTAGAGGTGATAGAGCAAAACTGTTTATAAATTTGAATTCAGCACACCCAAATTAGTAAAAAACACCTATTCACATTCTTGCCTCAGACAAAAAATATTTTTTTGTAAACCAGTGTTATAAGTTATTCCTTTGAAAAGTAAATGTAAACTCTTGGTTGCAACTGTCAACAACTGCTGGAAAACAAGCTTGATTAATCCAAGTTCATTGTTTGCATCAAGTAAGTTAAGTTTGTTATTGTAATAACTCTTCCACTCAATGTACTTCTAGGGAAAAAGTGGAGGTTTCGCCTGTTGAAGAAAAAGAAATAGTAATTGATGGGGAACAGGAGACTGTTGTAGAGATGGAACCAGAAGGTAGGCTGTTTGTCATCATGTGCAGAACAGTACTGTTCTCAAAATGTATGACATTTATAGTTACATTCTGTATAATCTGAACATGTGTTGTTTTTTCCCTGGTTTTTTCATGGGCATTAAGAAAGTGTTTTATTGTCAACAATAACAATAAAATGGCAATTGAGTTACAACTTGAGATTGTGTTAAATGATCTAGATTTTGTATTAATATCACATCACTAGTAGAGATATGGAACTTGAGAAATATTGATCATTCATCTTTGTGTACAGTTCTTGTATTCAAGCTGAGATTTTCGTTAGTCATTAAATAATTGTGGCTACTTATCATTTAGTGTAGACTAAAATTATTTTGTGGATTTGATTAAAAAGTAATGCATTATAGTGTTAACCATATTATTATTATTATTGTACTTCTATTTATTGATATAATTTATGAACATGCTGCTTTCAAAACAACAGGTAAATAAAGAAATTAAGAATTTAAGTTCTGATTTATTTTTGGATTGAATGCAAATTTTATGCAGTAAGTAAATATCTTAACACTTAGATAACTTTAGAATACTCTAACAACAAGTTTATGAAACTTTTTTTTTCTTTCCTCTTTCTTGGGTCTTAAAGCTTTTGTGATGTTATAAATAAAAGCTCTGTCTGTACAAGTGGTGTTTGACAAGAACTGGAACTATGACTTTTTTCTTATGGGTACTTTGCTATTAGTTAAGGGTGTAACACTTGCAATATTTACTAGTTGTTAAAGTTCAGGTAAGTCCATTTCTCTTAATTTGTTTCTTCTTGCTTCTAATTGTGCACCTATACTTTACAAATTCCAGTAACATCCTATACCGTTTATTTCAAATGTCGTCTGTGATTAATACAAGTTGAATGCCTGTATCTATTTTGTTTTTCTAATTTTCCCTCTAATTGTGCATGTACCCACTGAAAAGTCCTGCATGATTCTGTTGCATTAATTACAAATGTCCTTAACTGATGAATGCCACTTGCAGTAAGTAAAGTGGAAGTTCTCTGTATGATACAGCTGTAAGAGAGCTGCCTCCTCAAGTTATCACAAAGCCTCAATCAGCACCAAGTAGTAAGTATTTTTCTTGGCATTGTTAAAATTGTATCTACATTAGAACTTCAGCAAATTATAGATGAAAAATTTTGGGATAATGAAAACATGTTTTTTTTAAAATTTCATTTTGATTTGTTCTGTTATCATACTGCCTGTCAAAAGTTTCATGGAAATATTAAACAAAAAGTAGAAATGGTTATAAACCTTACTGAATGTGTGGATTCTTTTCTGTTAAAGAACTAAACTTGATACAAATTAGAAACATCATACAACTTTATATACATTTAACTGAAACTGAAGTGTCAGCTAAAACTGTGAGTTTACCTACTGATGCGAACATTATTTTTATAAAACAAAGCTTTTTATTTTTTTATTTTTTTCTCTCCTTGCTATCTTTACCTGTGTGTTTTCATTGCATCCAATGCTTGAAGTTAGCATGTATTATCAGTAATACAGTATGATTTTATTTACTCAGTGTCAGTTTCTATATTTATTTTAATATTTTCTGCATGCTTTGTGTCAAACTAACAAGCATGAATTTTTAAGCTCCATCTGAAAGCAACAAAAAGCAAAGATTTCGCTCAAGGTCTCCTTTTAGTAGCTGGAGGAAAAAGAAAAATTTACCAATGGAAGAAACTGATGCTGCCAATCTCAAAGAAGGTATTAGTTTTTCGCATTAAATCACATTAAGACTTAAGTTGACACAAACTGTAATGTTGTTCATCCAAATAATGTCTTATCTAAAAGCCAACTCAAAACTGAGCCACACTCTGTACAGTAAACTTCTAGTGCCTTTGGTTAAATGTAAGTAAAAAGCATTTTTATTCAAATCTGTATCCCGAAAGTACTTACGGGACATTGTTGAAAACATGATTAGGTAGTTTTTGTGCAATTGGAAAATGAAATGTTTCACATTCAAAGATAAATGAAGTTATATCATGATCTAATGAAACTGAAAGTTATATTATGAACATCTGAATTCATAATTTGTTTTACATGATATTAAAACAACAGTTCCACTGAAGTTTAGTGTTTTTCAGATGTTTTTTCCTTACATAAACAGAGTAGTTTTAAGTACAACTTGACAGCACCACTAGGTGGTTTCACGTATGAAAGTCAAAACAAAAGATATTCTCTTCAAGTTGTTTTTATATTACTTATGTTCGTGAATTTTTTAAATCTGAAAGCAAATATTCATTTATTACAGTTTTAAGTGAACTTTAATGACCATTTTATGATTCATTTAAAAAGTATTTAGATGTTTATGTACACTTAAGTGATGGGTTTTATCTCTAAGTAAGTTTAGTTTTGTCTAGTGTTGTGTCCATCCCTTTTCGTAGCTGGATTTATTTGCCACTTGCTCAAAATTTATTTATTTTTGAAAAATACATGTAATTGAAATATATATTCCAAGAAATTTATTTCAATGTTTTTGTTCTTGTTGATGTCAATGTGACACCTGTAATTTCAGGTATTTTCTTGATTGTAGTGCAATATATGGAAAATAACCTGAAGATTATCATATTTAGACATTGATGCACTGTATGTTATCATTAGTGAACTGGAAAATATTGAATAATAGTTGAGTACATTTAAGAACATTCATTTGTTTGTATCTAAATAAATGTACATTTTTCTTCTTGCTCTGGATGAGCAAAATTAGCACTTTTTCAATGGCAATAAAACATGTATTTAAGTATAAACAAACGAGTGTTCTTAAATATTCAAGCACATGTTGTACACGTAGTAGTGTCTCGGTAAACTGTTAGTCTGTTGAAAAGAAAAATACAAAGGATGCCTACCACAAGTATTCATTGGGCTTGTACTTGCTTGCCCTTGTTTCTTTGTTATGTTCTCCTTGAGTGAAGTAATACTCTTATTTCAAGAGATGGTACCGAACTGCATACAAACTAGCATGTATTGGGATTTATTTTCCTTGAAAATGTATAAGGAATCTGAAATTGTAGAATACTGCACTAGGATTTTTGTATCATTGAATATTGGTATTAAATACTTTGATAGATATTCTTCTGACATTTTCCAGCATTTAGATGTAGTTCACAATGAACACTGAAGCTGCTAGTTTAGGTAAAAGCCCTAGACTTATAAGAATTTGGGTTTTTATTTATTCTTTATACTACTTGTATATTTTCTCTTATCATTACCTAAATCAGTTATGTATTATGAATATTACTGACTTGTGCAAAATCATTTCTAACTAATGCATCACAACACTGGCAATATATAACTAAGAAAATTTAGAAACCAATCTTCACATTAATTGTCAACAATCTGGAACAAAAAAGAATTGATATTGGAACTTGTGGGTATAGGTTTAGATAAATGATATATATCCAATAAAATTACTGCTATTAGTTCTTTCTTTTTAGGCTGTTTTGTTGCTTGTAATGAAATTGAACCTCAAGGATAATAACTTGTGGTTTTAACCAGGTCTACAAGACTGGTAAAATTGTAAATCTGTATGCTACACCATACATAATTCTGTGGCACTTTTTTGTTGTTTTTATAGAGCAATTTATTGTTGCTTTCAAATTAATTTGACACTATTGCCTGTGATCATAAAACATCTGTCATTTTGATTAACAGGCAGTTACTTTTTCAGGTACAGAGGATAATTATGAAGTGTTATAAATATGACATATTTATCTGTTAAATTTTTTCTTTTCCTGGGAAAGTTATTTTTTGCATAACTGGTGAAACAGTGAATTAAGTGTTGTCCACTGAACAAAGAACCGATGCAAAGTTTTTAATGTGGTGCCAGGAACTTAAAAATAGATTATGCAGACATGCTTATAACAATAAAACAGTACTGCATTAATATCAGGATATTTGTTTATGCATAATAAAATAGTTTGTTTGTTTTTTTATTTCTGCAAGCTTTTAGTTCTTTTACTGTTACATTAGGTGCTACAGTGTTACATGGTATGGAATTCAACAGTACACTGAGAAATGTTCACAAAGGTTTCACATAGCACGTACTGTAACCAAAGCATTTTAACTTTTTTTTTCCCATTATATAAAATGTGGTACTTTACAACCATTGAGCTTTTATTTGCCATCAGGTCTTTACCTGTCAATCTCAAATGAATTTTTTGAAAACTAGCTACATTAATTGGTTGAAAATACTTATTTCATATCATTACAAACATTTTGTAAAGATTAATTCCTTAGTTAAGGAGATCCGACAAGAAATTACATATAACTTTTACATATTAATTGAATAAATTTTTTACAGAAAAAGTGAGCCCAACGAGTCCTATAGCTAGCCCACTTGAAGAGGAAGCGCATTTTGAAGGAATGCTTGTTAGAAAACACGAATGGGAAGCAACTACAAAAAAGGCTTCAAATAGGTTTGTTATATTATCTGTGAGGAAGAACTTTTAACAAGCTATAAATTCCATTTTTAATATTAATGGCAAAAACTTCCATAAGAAATATTTCATTAATATTAAATGTACTAACAAATACATATTTTTTACTCTTTTTATTGTTTGCATTTGTAATGTGATGTAACCACCAGTAATATTGTGTCAAACTAAGTAATATGAAATACTACTGTTTGGTTGTTTTTGAAAGTTTATATTAGTCACTTTTAGTTGAAATGTCTTCAACTTATAAGCACCAACTCAATGATTACTCTAAAGCTTGAGCACCCAAATAAAATGAACTATGGGTTCTCAGCTCCCAGTGGCTTAGGTTTTAAATAACATTATATAAAACCTCTTGGTGAAGAAAAACTAAAAACTCCAATCAAATTTGTTCAGTCTCAATGACATTGACTTCACAGGTGCATTCTGACTTGTGTCAAGAATGACCCATAAGAAAGTCGTAAGCCATAAAGGGGCAGAATCATAAGAAAAATGAGTCAGGTTTAAAGGAATAGTGCTTTCACTAGCTCTCTAGTACTCCTCGTGACTCTTCTAAAATAGTGATTTAGAGAAAATATAAAACAAATATTGAAAACTTGAACATTTTGTTGACTGGCTTTGCAAATGTTGCTTAGATTTTGTACTCAATTGACTTTTTATGATTTCCATCAGAGGTGAGTGTGTGAACATCTGTCTGCACATATATGCCAAATTTGGGATTTGATTATAAAATATACTATGATGTTTCATATGTTTACAGTTTCTTTTAACACAAGCAAACTGAACCATGAATGACCTCAAGTATAGTTGAAGCTCACTTAACATTCAAGCTTTACTTTAAAAAATTTTATATTATTCACATCTGTTTTTTGTTCAGTTGTATCTAAACAGAAAATAGTAGATAAACAACAATGTACTGTTTTGGTCGTGTTATTGTCATGATGAAGTTAGTTGTTTTATTGTATATATACAACAATTCTCCAGCTTGTGTGGATTTGAGATATTTGTAAACATCGTAGTTTACTGTTTAAGAGGAATTTGAAAAAAAAAACAATGCATATTTTAGTAGTTAAGCACAGAGCACTAAATTAAATAAGAACAGGTGCAAACTGTTATGAGCCTGTTTAGAATAAATAACTGATTTTCTGTTAAAATCTAGGCACAGATAGCCTAGTTACTTTGTGCCATAAAATACCAAACAGACTATTAAAATCTGTTGTCATTTTGAAATTTGTTTATCATAAATATTGAATATGTTACTTCCATTGCTTTATCATCTTTTGGCATTTAACATTAAATCATTAAACTTCAACACCATCATATCCTTCATGTAATTACTTTGTAAGAAGATCTGACTTGCACTATATTTCTCTAAGTTAGTTCTGTGAAAGTTATATACAATGTATATATATCAATAAATGAACATTCACACAGATATTAAAACATTAGCACTTAGTCATTCAGTTTAAAAGTTGACAGCATCCAAAGCACATACTAAGGTTACATGTATTAACAAACAAAATGTCTTCAAAAATTATAATCTGTGTTTTAAATTTTAAAATTTTATCAGGGCAAAAATGGTTGTTATAAAATTTATACATGTTACATGCATTTATAACTTTATGAATTTGTTTAAGATTGGTCAATTTTACCCAGATATTGATTGGTAAGTAAGATTTCAGTATATTTTCACAAACAACTGTGTATTTCTGGTACATTTTAAACTGCAGTTTTAATTAATCTCTAAATTGAATTTTACCTAAGTTACAGTTTGTGAATTGAGACTAATGCACATTTAGCCCAATACTGATGTAAAGATCTTAACAATAAATTATGTAGTTATTAATCTTGGGAAAAAACTACAGTTCAATGCATGTGCCTTAATAGTATATTTTGTTTTATATTTACAACCTTTTCTTTAACTTTACACTAGCATGTAAGTGTTTCTGTAGAATAGATAAATCTCGTATAGAATTACAGAAGACAATTTAACTTCAGAAATAGATGTTTCGTTAACACAAACTCATCTGTTCAGCTACCGTGTTCGAACTAGCAGTGTGCAAGTCTGCTGAGATGCTTGAACAAATCACTGTGTAAACAGTATTGTCATCACTAACATTACTTTTTTGTTGCTTTTATATTTACTACAAAAATAGAACTGCCATTGTATGTGCTCTTATAATAATCATTAGTCTGACAGTCAGAAATCAGTTCTGGTTACTGTTATATTCTCAAAGGCATTGATCTGGTTGATTTATTATATTTTATGATAAAATAAAGGTAGCATCAATTATGTTTCAGAATAAAATACTCTTTTCAACAGATCTTGGGAAAAAATCTATGTCGTTCTTCGAGGGAAGATGCTCTATCCTTACAAAGATCAAAAACACTTCAAACAAGTTAGTATCTGAAATACTTTCATTCAATTAACAATTACTTTGGTGTTGCGTCCGATACTTTCAGATACCAGTTTGTGTTTGCATTTGCTTGAGAATCTTTATAATTCCTATTTTATACATTGAAATTAGTTTATGAACCAAGTTATTAATTTGAATCCAACATTCATAACTTACAATTTCAAGTGTTTTTTCTTCTACTTTAGGAAGTTTAAAGGTGGAGGTTAGGAGGATCTTTCAGTAGAAATATTTATAGAGCATTTTTTGTTGTTTTTTTACACTTTTAATATTAAAAGAACTTTCCATGACTACTAGCTGCTAGCAGTAGGAGTTAACACTTAGTTTTGCACCTTTATTTGATTTTCCGTGACTACTAACTAGTTTTTCACCTGAATTTGGATTTTGTTTCAGAGAGAGAGAACATTCTCAATGCTTTTGGGTGCAATCAACGCAATTTATTTTATGATTTTAAAGCTATGACTGAAAAAAATGCCAATGGAATTTGAAAATAAAAATGATTTTAAGTTTTAATTTATTTGATCCTCTGTCAATTATTTCCGTGCATTTTAAAACCTGGAGTGAATTTATTTTATTGCTTATGAAATGATGTAGTGGCTTAAAATTTAAATTACGAAACTTGTTATGGATGTTAAAAATTATGAAATGTCTATATTTTTAATGAATACTAACAATGAAAGTTTAAAGTAGAGCTTCCATTTTATAATGAACAGGAACCAGAAAACTATTTCCGTGGGGAACCGCCCACTGATCTCCAAGGAGGTGGAGTTGAAACAGCAAGTGATTACACAAAGAAAAAGCATGTTTTTAGGCTGAAGTATGTTTTAGTTTTGTATTATTTTTTATTGCCTCTTTTTTAATGACATGAAAGGATGACTTGTGTTTGGTACTAAAAATTGAAAAGTTCTTATACACAAACTAAACTTTTTGTACATAACCTAAAAGGAAATGGATTAATCACTGAAAATGATATAGGAAGTGTACTTTCTGTTAACTTAGATTAATCTCAAGATAACCTGATGAGAAGGTCAAAATGTTGTTCTGCACTTTATTTTAATTAAATTTTTAACACTTATACCAGCCATCTTGAGAATACACTTTTGGTTCAAGTAAGTTTCTCGTTCATGTATCACAAACTACTTTGACATGTGTAGCCAAAACTACTTGTAATTTCTTTGTCAGTGTCAGATTTAGAACTGAAATCAGGGGTTTGGTTTTCCTTGGTGGACTCAGAGCCTAATGTGGCTTTGCTGTAAGAAAAAACACAAACACACACAAGTGATAAAAATAAAATTGAATGAAAATTTCTCAGAGGTATGTATGTGAATTGCACATGTTATGCAATTCAGTATTTTGTTTACCTTAACTTGTACTATGCAGTCATTTGTAAATTTTGGATGTATTGGAGAATACATGCAGGTTTGTTTTTTTATTATTTATTTATTTATTTTTCTTTTTTGTGGTAGAAACATACGAGTCATGTATTTTGAAACTATTTTCATTTCTCTCTTGTCTTTCCAATGGAAAACAAGAATATCACTTTTTTTATGGAAAGCTGTTTCACCTTTTTCCATTGTTTAATGAAAATTTAGCCTTTAGGCTTCACATCAATTCTCTATTGACTCTGATTATTCTGCATAATCTTGTTTAATGTTCTAGGAACAGGTTTACAGTGGAAGTACTATTGTAATAACTATTCTGGTATACTTGATGCCATAATCGAAGATTGGGAACAAGAATTAAAAGAATAGTTTCCTACAATGTTTCTCTTCACTTGTATAGATCTCCATGTTGAAAATATAACTAATGTTACTTTCACACATCATTCTCATTAGCTGGTCATGAATCTTTGGCATCCTCTCTATGGAATTGCCCTCATCCTAGTGATGACCGTTGCCTTGGTTTGTACAGTGTCTTGAATTTATTGAGGAAATAATCCAGCACTGTTTGAATGTTGAAGAACTGCCTGAAGACTCATCCATTTTCTGATTATCGTTGAAATATTAGAATGCTTAAAGCTGTTCAAATCTGTTTCAGCTTGTCTGTGAAAATACTGGGCTAATCTAAAGAGCATCTGTTGACCAATAATCTTTCTAGTTATGTTTCCTTGTCTGTCCCATTATTATAATCAGGCCTAGTATTTTCCTCATGTCTTAAGTGTAACTTCAGACCACTGAGGTCCTGTTGATGGCGTATTGTTTCTCTAGTTTGATTATGGTAGGTATACACATCCTGTAAAACATTTGAAGTAAGTGGTTACCAAACATAAACTTTGTCATGGCAGCAGCACTTTTGGGTTTGGGTAAAGTTATAGTGTCCCTTGAATTTCCTTCAGACATTTCCAAGTTCAGTGGAATATGTATTTATTTGTATTTCACTATGTAACACAGATTTTGTTTGTGGATAATATCTGTTATTTCTTAATTGCTTATGTTGTAAAAGTACATTAAATGGCCATTATGACCTGGATAATGAAATTTATAAATTAACCTATTTTCTATGTAAAAATAGGCAAATTTGCACATTTTCATTTATATAAGGTCTGGATAAAACAACATATGAATCAAGATTTACATGTATTTATACTAAGTTATGCAAAAATGTTTAGAAATGAGTAGTTTTTTTGAGATTTGCAACTGTAATGTAAATCACTTTCACGTAATAGCCCCCAAATATAGTCTCCCATCATGTTTTTGTTATACACTCCCAGGTTACAAAAGCAAAGTTGAAGAGAAAAATAGGTCTTTTCCATTTACTTTATAAATAAGCAATTAGGAAGTAACACTTTCTGCCAAGGAACAAGAAAAAGTAAAAATTTGTTACATATTGTTATCATTATCACTACAAGAAAAAATCACTAAAAGGAAGATCTGTAGAATCATCATCACTTTCTGATTCAGGATCAGTTGAAACCACAACTCATCTGTACATTTTTGTATCATCTCACTTCTGATTCAGGATCAGTTGAAACCACAACAACTTTACATATCTTTGTAGGTCTAACAACATCACTGTAGCTGGAGTCAGTCAGAATGATCCGCAAACACATCTACATCAGAATATTCACCTTCACTTGGAAGATCTGATAAATTATCATCAAATAGTTCAGTAATCATCTCGTTTTCACTCAGTATGTTATATTTTCTGCAAAACACCATCTATAAAAACATGGGTATTGTAAGCAAAAATTAGAAAAATAATATTTGTCCAAAACAAAATAAAACATGTCCAACTCCTTTCAGACTTAACATTTTAACATTGTGCATGAAACACAAGTAAACTCGTGACCCATGTGCAACATGTTAAGATAAAAATAATGTTGCACCCAGACTAGTCTGGCTCAAATTGACTGAAGTAAATTGAGAGAGAAATAATATTTATTAGAAATACTTCATTAAAAATTCTGATTCTTTATATACAACATACTTGTAATGATTACCCAAAGCTTAACAAATTTGCATAGATACATTAAATAAATTTATAGTCTCGGTCCAATAGATTAACATTCTGTTACAAGGTTGAAATGTTCATAAAAGGATAGTAATTACTCAAGTGTTAAAATTTGATCTGTTTATTATTGGCCTGTAGGTAACTGCTACATATTTTTGTTTTATCCACAGGTTGCCTAATGGTGGTGAATACCTGTACCAGGCCAAAGATGATGTATGTAAACTTTACAGTTTATTCCATAGTATAGTATTACATGGTTCTGTAAAGTTGCAAGTTTTGACTTTCAGCATATTTAATCTTATATTTTCAAATATTTTTGACCATTGAACTTATTATGGTATGTAATACATTATGCTGGTGAAGCATGACCAGAATTGATCTTTTTAAATAATGTGAAGTGTTCTTGGATACAACTTTTATACAATTGCTATGATGCAGATGATCTATTGTCACTAAGTATGGTAATACATCGTATGTAGAGATGAGCCAGGAAAATAATGGTAGCATATTGTGTATTGCTTATTGTAGTCTTACATCTCTAATAACAATCTAAAAAACTTTTATAAACACTAACTTAGGTTTTTGAGGTTTTGAAAGCTATTAATGCTTTCAATTTAGCGAAAATACATATCTTAAAGTACAGAACTGACAAGTACTGTAACAACCTTTATTTTATATTCTAGTGTCAGAACAGTTAACTCGCCTATGCTTGCAAGTTGTTGCAGTGACTTACATGCCAAAACGTTGCATTTTAATTTGGAAAGTGCAGAAAAAGCATAGTTTCACTACCCTGTAATGACTGTTAAAAAAAGCTCATTATGCAAGGCTAAAACTGTTCCTTCATAACTGGCATTCATAATATATACACTGAGTCATTGTTACAGTTGATGAGAAGTTACTATTGTAAAATTTTACAGCATTATCCAGTTTAAATGCTGTTATTTAAACATGAATTCAAGCAAATGAAAGAAATCCAATACTTAGTTACAGATAAGTTTTTGTTGAAGTATCTGGCTACTTGTGAGGGATATTTGTATGGTTTTGTGTGTTCATCCACACCATGAGTCTGTGCTTGTTGGCATTGAAATACCTGCATTATTTTTCATGACTTTAAACTTAATACAAATTATGGTTTAGTCTGAAACTGGTTTTTATTATGTTGAATGGAAAAATAAGTTTTTAAAATTTCTAACTGTCTTATGAATTGGATGGAAATAATAGTGAATAGTTAAAACATTTCACAAGAAACTCAAAATATACTGAAACTTACAATTGCATGTTGGGTAATAGGTTCTTTAGAATATTTTGCAAAATGGTATCTTATTTCCAAGTCTTTTGCAAACATTTTTACATGGATTTTGTAACTAAAAATCCATTACAGAGCTTCACAGTTCAGAACTGGGATGCCTTTAGATCTTCATTGTGAAATTAATGAGAAGAAAATAAAATTCATTGTGAAACTTTATAAGCTTTTTTATTCTTACTCAAGATTCATAACCTGTATTATATTGTGGAGAATTTAAGAGTATTGCATTTACATGCAAGTAAAAGCAAATGTATCACACATTACATCCAGATCAAGTTTCAACAGTTATTTTTTGTAATGAATTTCTCTTTTCTATACAGCTAATTATAATTTTTCAAATAAATTAAAATCACTGAAATGTTTGGTTGATATAAACTTAAATTGAAAGTACATAGTTTTCTGTGGTTTACAAAAAAAAAATTAAATGTTTGTAGTAGTTAGGAATTAAAATATGAAATGAGAAATCAAATTCTGTCATCAAGTATTAGGAATAACTTACCCAAATTTAATGTTTTAGGATGAGATGAATGAGTGGCTCCAAAAGATTAATATAGCAATTGGAGAGAGTGAGAGTTCTGGTGGGCCATCTCGCTCTCAAACCCTTCCTGCCAAACCTGAAGGAGAAAAGAAAGAGGAACACAAGAAGAAAGGTTTCTTCACACTCAAGAAAAAGTAACTGGGTTTTCCAATATTTGTTCACCTTTGTTCTTCATTCTAGTAACTGCCTTGCTGCTTTGGACATGATTAAAGGAGACAACTTGTTTGAATAATGACCTGACTTGTAGTTTGTTTTTTGTTTTCATGATAATAATGGTATGTTGTTAAAGGCAAAGCACTTGTCTGACTCAGAATAGCATAATTGAGGTTAGTTCTTGTTTCTGTTTGTTATAGGGTGACACTTGACACCTGTGAAATATGGGCACATCCTTTGCTAACACTTTTCATATAATATTTTTGTGTGGTTGTTTGTTGTGTGCACAATACGAAGGGAAGAATTTTAGAAAAGCTAATGGTATGGAAATTGCCCATGGCCATAAACTAATACATCTCCCCACCCATATGTGATAGTATAAGAACACCTATTCCCTCCCAGCCTGTAGCTGTGGATGCAGGAGTTAGGTAGCTAAACACTGAGCTGTCAAACAGTTTGCCACTGCCTCAACTAGCAGTTAACATTCTGTTCACAGCCCTCCTCTCCTCAAACCTGACTTGCATGCAGTTGAGAAGAACTGGTTTGTGGAAATCATCATCATTCTTTTCATTTACATAGAGCAGCTTTAAAAGTAACTATGAGGTGTATAAAAACTTAATATTTAAAAATTTCTATGCTGTAAAAGTTAAAATATGTTGTTTTGGACAGCATTTTAAGTGTTGTTTCTTAATTTGTATCTCTTATAAAAAATTTTACTTCATCAAATTTACAGTTAAGGTGTTTAGCTATTTGTGTATGTATATCAGTTGATTTTTTGCTTGATTTAATTATTCTCCAGCTATTGAAGTGTTCAATCATCCTGTGGTTAGTGTTTCATCAATTGCCAATAGTCAAGCCAGATGGGGGAGCCCTCTGCTACTTAGTAATAACTTTCTTGGACAAACAGTATTTGATGTCAGCTTTTGTTGTAATTAAAAAGCATGATTTCAATCACCTTGTTTCAACTCGAAACACCAGTGGATCTATTGTAATTGTTGTTTTATTGTTAGATTTGTTTTATCATAATGATGTTTGGCTTAATATGGGTCCTTCAGTATTTTACAGTTTTGTAGATATAACTTTAAAGATACAGTATTGTTATGCTTGCAACTTACATAAAGATATGAATTTTATAATCACATTGCACTAAGTGTTGAATGAATACCAGGTTGTTTTTTTTATCAATAGTAATTAAATATTTAAAATTTTTAAGTAGCTAAGTTCAAATATTTATTCATTTTACAATCTTTTTAAAGTTTTCTAGAATCTGTTTGTGTATTTTAGTAAGCATTAAAATAGAAATAATTTATTTGCTTAAGTTGAACTACAAATTTGAAATATAGCATTTGCAGTTTACAAGTTTTTAAAAAGTATGATCTGAACTTCTAAATATCTGTTAAATATTTTATGTAGTAACAAACCTTAAGATCTTGTCTCGTTGGATTGACTATTTTCTTGTTTTAACTTGTGTTCAGTGCAGCTTATGTATTTGAAAAAATAAATATTTTTTCCTGTCTTGTTGCCCAGATTCTCTTATGATTCGTAGTTGATCAGATAATTTATTTACGGCAGACCAGGAATTATATTAGGAATTCCTCTACAGTTAGGTCCAGTTATATTGTAATGATATTTTATCAAATGTTGTGTCAGCAAATTATGCAGATTTATAATAGTGGCATTACTTGGATTTAATACGATAGCCAGCTTTGTATTTTGGCTCAAAGATGCAATAATTGGTCATAATTTACTCCTAATCTGCAGAAATGTGTTTTAAGTCATTACTCACAAAGTGTTATAAAATTGTTTGTAATTATCAATTAAGAGTTGTATCCAACTATACAGTTTACCAGCATTATCTTAAAAAAATATATTTTTTTTATAATTCCTTGTTTCATTCACCATTTAGTTCATCTGACTTTCTTTTTTCCTAGATGTTAAAAAAATTTAAAACTGCTTGAATTTAAACATCCAGATAAAAAGTGACTGCTTGAAGATTTCTCAGCCTTATGTTAATTGGGGATGTTATTTGTACTCATTTTGAACAATATTTATACAGCTGTAATTCAGCTCTTATTGTTCACTTCAGACTTTATTAAGAATATTTCAAAGTAAGATTTACAGATGCAGGAATAAAATAATATCCAATACACAGAAAATGTTCATGGGGTTCTTTGTTTGAAAATGGGTAGTTTCAACAGTATATCCAAACTCATAGAGAGTTTCTAAGGTGGTTTATCTTTCAATATAGACTTTATTGGATTACATTGAAACTGTTCTTTGTTTTGTTTTCAAATAACTAACTATTGTTAGACAAGTTTTTAATATCACATTTAATGATAATTTACACTTACAGACACATTTAAATATACTTTATCAAGCTTTATTAATTTGTTAATAAATTGGCCAAATTTGACAGACAAGTACATTTTTATTGATTATATATGTCAAAGAGTAAAGTCCACGTTTAAGCATTTATTTTCTGGAACTTAGGTCGTAGTCTCAGGTATACTGTATCTCCTTAAGAGTAATTGGGTTAGATCTGCAGAATAATGTAGGTTTAATCAAGAAGTTTATCACTCAGTAAATATGAATGATTTGGCTGAGTTTAGTCTGGGTATTAACGTTTTTACCAAAGTAAAGCAGAGAAAAATATTTCGACCTTCTGAGGTCATATTCAAATTAACAAAGGAAAAATTATCAACAGAAGAAATGGCATTTATTTTGTTCAATAATGGTGGAAGGAAAACTAATTCCTAATTTTGTGAAAATAAAACTATCCAAGAATTTTAATCAGTGAACAAACATTATCCATAATTTACAGAAAACTACTAAAGAAAATGTGAAACTTGAAATATGAAGAACTAAATGACTTGCAAAAACAAAAAAATGAATTTAAACCATCAACTGGCTTGCTGCATTCAACCAGACATTTATGAAAACATCAATGAAATAAATAGTATGAACAACAAGGAAAAGGTCTGCCACAACAGAAAAAACTAGATAAACTAAGGTGACAACATACTGAACCATTAACCAACCTCTGTAATTAACAAAGATGACCAACAATTAAGCAATAGAGATGCATCTACTTCACTCTGTAGTAACACTTAGAAACCTCTCTCTATCAACCTGAAGATGACCTAAGAAAGTCAAAACTTTGTTCTCTGCCTTATTTTGGTAAAAGTAATAATACCTCTACTGGCTATCCTGAGGTATATTTTTACTTCAAATGGGCTTCTCGTTATCATGAAATATAACATTACAAACAAAATGATAATTCTGTTCTTCTCAGATTGTATGCTACCTGCATCAATGTAGGTAATTTCCAGTGCAAAGTATGGGAGATTGTATTCTCAAAATATCATTTGACTTATGAATGAGATCACTGTCAATCTTCACCATATTCAATTTTAGGAAGGCTTTATCTATGAGGAGGTGCATGTGATGCAATTGATACTTAAAGCAAAAGGAGCTTTGCCACTTTCTTGAACAATGTACTGTAGATAAAACTGCATACACTTCTGAGAGGGTTTTGAAACACTGAGAACGCCAGAGACGTAAAACGCCTAGTATGTTTTGTATCTAATTCTTAAAATAACCATGAAGAATTTAACATTTTTTCATATTTAAATACTCAGTTATAGTGCTTTCACAAATATGATGCTTGTTTTTTTTCACTATTATTTTTGGAACAAATTGAATTTACTAGAAATTACGTATGTATGCTAGTTATCTTTTTACCTTCATTTACTGCAATTAATATGCATCTGCTACATCAGTGTAAGTCTAGTTTTCATGTTACAATCCAATTTTCATTTTTTTGCCAGATTGATGAACTGTTAATGATACATTGTGTGAGTGTGTGTGTATGTATATATTACCTTATTCTGGTAATGATTATATTTTGCATGTTTAGGGCAAATTCACACGAAACTTGGAGATTTATAATTAATATTTGTAAATCACTAAGTTTACTGAGAAAGAAGTAATAAACAATTTTGACCATTCTGATACTTTTTAAAAAATCATTTTTCGAATGAAAAGGTTATAACTGTATCACGTATTAACTTGTTATTCGAATAAGTAAATTTTATCTCGTTGGTTTAAAATTTGCGCAAAACTACTTGAGGGCTGCATGTACTAGCCCTCCCTAACTTAGCAGTGATAGACTAGATGGAAGGCAGCTTGTGATCAATACCCTCCACCAACGAATAGTGTGACGAATCGTCAAGTTATGACGGCTGAAATGAACGATCATGCTCGGTGTGACGGAACTCGCAGATTGCGAGTCAAGTGCCATAACAATCAGCCTAAGTAAGTAAACAGTGTTATAGGAATGCTTCAAGTAAGCAGTGACAATATTAAGACTTTCTATTTTTGAAAAAAAAAGACCTCAAAATAAAATTCACTTGCATCAGATGTGCACACGCAGATTTGATGTCCAACTACACGAACACATCTTTGCTGTACAAACGATGCGTGTAGTGTGTTTATACGCGTCTTGATTACCTACAATAATCGGTTTACTTTTAAGAATTGTTGAAATAAAAACAAACCATCTTATATACTGAGAAAATATAGATCCTTGCTTACTTTTAATTTGAATTGGAAATTTAAAATAAACGCTACTGATAGAATAAAAACAATAAAGATTGTGGTAACCCGTGAGGCAAAACTTTTCGAATGAAGTAACAATTCGTGATAACAAAGTCGGTCACCTCACGTCGTCAACCCTATTGCACTTGAAGGAGTCGCTAAAACGAGCAAGCATTCACTTATGACCGCTCCATTTTATTTTTATACTTCAATTACACGTAATTCTTTTGGTACGAATCTCAATTAGTAAGCTCTGTGATCTTTGCTGCATCACTTTGGGTGGATGAGTGATTTCATCAGCTGACCTGAAGTCAGTAGTCCAGCATTTACTTTATTATGCTGAGCACCGCCAGGTCCTAGTGTTGTTTTATACAAACAGTAAATAAAATCAATGTTCGAATAATTCTGTTATTTAGTAAATTTCCCTGTTTCATTTTGTTGCATTTTTAGAGCGCGAAACTGTAAACAATGTTCAGAAACACAAAAAAACTGGGCCTACTTTGTGAAAATGTGGTCGATGAAACAAATAACAGTGAACTCGTGCAGTGTTGATATGGAATATTTGTTTGTTTATATACTGTTAAGCCCAAAGCTGAACAATGAATTATTTGTTCTGTTCAGTTGAAGTATTATTCGATACTAAACTTTTGATAACTATTTTTGAACTAATTAACCGTGTTTATGACGCTGTTTTCTCACATACTTTGTAGATAAGAATAATTACTTAGTTATAAAAGAATGATTTGAGGATACACAAAATTCTGCTGTTTAAACTAGATATTAGGCCTGTTTATTGTTGACCACAAAACTAAATACTGGTCTATCTATACTGTATCCATCACGGATATCGAAACCTGATGCTTAGCATTTTAAGTCCACAGACTTACTTACCAATGTGCCACTGATGACAGAGTTATGAGGAACTTGCAATCCAGATATTGTTCAAGCAACATTCAACAGATAAGAACTATTTTGTTGGGCGTCAATGTGCTAACGTTACGTATTTTTACCGAGCCATCCACAACATCTTTCTCTTTTACAAACGAGACATTTATTTATGGGTGATTTAGAAGAGAGAACTTAATTACCAATAATGCATTTTTTTCTACTATTTAAACTAATTCAAAATTTTATAAATTATTTAGTGACAAGCTGATTGTACTTAGTCAATAATTTTTCCTAATTAAGTATAACTGTGGGAGTTAACGCCATTTCCCGAGGACAAGTACCTCAATTATACTGTAATAAAATAATTAATTAAGGTAGTAAAGTTATTATTGCAGTTTCTGTTAAAACCCTAAACATAACTGAAAGCGAAAGGTTTGTTTTAAATTCGGTTACAGTCACATACAAACAGAAAACTATAATATTAAACTGCATAATTTTCACTTTAGTAGATTCCAGGCCAGGTGGTTAAGATACTCGACTCGTAATCCGATGGTCGTGGGTTCGAATCCTCGTCACATGAAACATACTCACCCTTTCAGCAGTGGGGGCGTTACAATGTTACGGCCAATTCCATTATTCGTTGGTAAAAGAGTACCCCAAAAGTTGGCGGTGGGTGGTGATGACTAGCTGCCTTCCCTCTTGTCTAACACCGCTAAGTTAGGGACGGCTAGCACAAATAGCCCTCGAGTAGCTTTGCGCGAAATTCAAACCAAACCAATTATCTAATGGTGTGAGGGAACTTTTAAATATTTTGATCAAACCTGTATAAAAGCCAGTATATAACACGTCACGCTTGATTTCTCGAAATAGCAAGAGCAAAAAATGTAAAATGCATTTATTCAGATCAAATAGTTTGATTACTATATGCGCATTGAGATTTTAGTAACAGAAGAGCAAGGGAACCGTGAGGGTGTGTGTGTGTGCAGTGAATGTTGGTATAATAAATCTAAAGTAAGCACGTAAAGCAGAGTCACCTTGCTTAGAGTAAGTTACACAAAATTTATCATGAAAGTAAAAATATCGATTCAGTTTTAAACTTAAATCGTTTCTGAACAAAGCTTTTTAAAAGTACAATATCATGTGTAGCTTTGCGCTTAAAAACAAACACGCTAACTTTGAATTTTGTACCCAAAGATGGTAGTTGTAAAAAATAAACATTTTTGAAATGAAAGCCCCCCAGTGGCTCAGCGGTATGTCTGCGGACTTACACGCTAAAATCCGGGTTTCGATACCCGTGGTGGGCAGAGCACAGATAGCCCATTGTGTAGCTTTGTGCTTAATTCAAAACAACAACAACATTGAAATGAAAATAGCTTTCAATCAAATGGAACAATGTGTTGCAAATACTTTTGTAAGTCATACTCTCACAGTTTATACAGTAATAAATTTCGTATTTTGGACGATTAACATGAAAAGTTACTAAATATTGATTGGATAATCAGGAAGAAAGTTTTACTTTTTTCTAGTCACAGTAGGACTTCATCAAAGTATTGTTTAATACATATATTGGTACATGTTTATTCATATATTTTAAAGAGGCAAAGCAAAATAGCCTGGTACCACACGTAGGCAAAGCTATCCTTAATCTAGAACTACTCACCAAGTAGAAGACAACAGTTAGCAGCCTAAACCATAACTTTTAACTGGTTATCCAGTTAAAGCTCTAAAACCATAGGACAGTTGTACTGATTGAATATGTATTAGGAAAATTATAGAAATAACTGAAGAGTAATTTATTGATAACATAAAAGAAAACTATAATTTCATCTGTACCATCAAAGTGGATAATGTATTTGACGCACACATCCACGTTAGAAATCATGAAGTTAATAGTAACCGTCTACATCATGAAAAGACAAAACCTCAGGATCAGCTTTTCACCATATACTCAGACCGAACCTGACCTCTTTCAACCGGATCACTCCACAAAAAGTTGGTTTCGACCCGTCGAAGCCATTCAAAATGGACCTCGCTTTACCCAATCAAAAACGTTTCAAATTGATCTGGTGCAAGAGTGTCGGTCAAAAATGACTTGACCAAACTGTAAGATCTTGAACTTATTCGAAATTTCAGAAAGAAAGCCGACCAACGTTGCATAATCAGAAGAAAAAAGACATGAGAAAAAAACGTTGAGTCTGAAACGATTTAGATTATGAATTAACCAAGTATAGTGCAACTTCAGTCACATAATAGGATCACTGATATTAGATAATCAGTGTGAGTTCAGTTATAAAATATGGTTACTGATATCAGACAATCTGTGTAAGTTTAAACTTTATCTTTGTTAACCTGAAGATGACCTAGGAAGGTGAAAACGTTGTTCTCTGCTTATCAATAACAGTGTTAGTACCCATATCAGCCGTTCTGGGATACAGTGTAAGTTCAGTTATAGGATATGATTACTGATAACAGGTTAAATACAATTTGTGCAAGTTTACTTATAGAATAGGGTTCCTGTTAATAAACTACTAACTTAGCTCTTGCGTGACAAGACAGAAGGTAGAAGTTCCATGTATTTATTTTTAACTGTCTTCTTGCCCAGTTATGCTAATCGTTCATCTACATATTTGTCATTTTATTTTCGAACTTCAACTGGATATCCAGTTACGAATAATGATTTAAGCTGCTATCTTCCACTTGGTAACCAATTCTAAATAAAGAAAAACTTCGTCTATGTGGGTACATGGTCTTTTAGCTTAAGTCCTTTATCATATCTGAATAAACAAGTGCAGTGAAATACACTAAAATATGCATTTTAATACTTACTTGTTATCACTTTTATTAAAAGAGAAACAGTCAGTAACCAGTAAAGTTTTATATACATATATCATTATAGCTTCCGTTACATTTCATCTCACAGATGGTCTCAGAATCTCACAGAAAGGTCAGAAAATTTTCGACCGGTATAGTTCAGGTTAGAGTAGATCGAAGGAAAACAATTTCAAAGTACTTAAGAAAAAAATTAAATTATAATTGGTTTAAATCGGATTAATAATTTATAATAAAAAGTTTTTATATGTTTCTTGAAAGCTGTTGTTGTTATTTTGAAGTAAGCACAAAACTACACAATAGGCTATCTGTCCTCTGCCCACCACGGATATCGAAACCCGAATTTTAGCGTGTAAGCCCGCAGACATACCGCTGAGCCACTGGGGGGCTTCGTGAAGGCATAAAAGCAATTTGACATATTTTGAAAAAGAAGGTAAAATAGATTTGAAAATTTAGTATGGAAAAATGAAATAAAGGTGCAAAGTACAATACATAATATTTATCTATACAGTTAAGACTTACACATTGGAAGGAGAGCTGATTTATAATATGATAATAACTCTTTGAATTGCCTATTTGTTTGTTTGTTTGTTTTGGAATTTCGCTCAAAGCTACTCGAGGGCTATCTGTGCTAGCCGTTCCTAATTTATCAGTGTGAAACTAGAGGGAAGGCAGCTAGTCATCACAACCCACCGCCAACTCTTGGGCTACTCTTTTACCAACGAATAGTGGGATTGACCATAACATTATATGGCCAGCCTTCCACGGCTGGGAGGGCGAGCATGTTTGGCGCGACGCAGATGCAAACCCGCAACCCTCAGATTACCGCACGCCTTTACGCGCTTGGCCATACCGGGCCTTTGAATAGCCTAAAGTCCTATTAAATACGAACATACATTTGCTTTAAAAATGTTATCCTTTCATTTTAACATGCGGCATTATCTTTAATATATCGTTTGGCTGTCAGTTTGATGTCAGTAAACTGATTACTGATTTTGTTTTTTTGTCTAACAAGTTGGAAATCGGTTATGATCTGTAAAAAAAATATCGCTCAATTTTATGCTCCACCCACGTGTTGCGACCGTGAAGGGGAGGAGAGGATCCTGGTGGTTAAGGTGTTCAACCCGAACACACCACTTTGGCCTTAAAATCCTGTAGACGAGCGGCCTTAGGGTGGACCCCTATGGTCATTCGCCTGGTCCACTTGTATAAGGATAACCAAGTACCAGTACTGGATGTTCTCAGCAGGCGTTGTTGACATTGTATCTAATGTTGGTGTTTGTGTATAATGCTCACGAAACCCTGGCATTGCTGCTATTGTTTAGCACTGTAGTCGATCCTCTCGTAGGGCTCCACAGTGGGTGGGGTCAATAGGCACACAAATATTCTTTCTTTATTATGGACCCTCCAAATAAAAGTTTAAGTAAAATAGTGAAAAAAAACAGTCCACAAGTAAACGACTACGTCTTGAAGACTCTGAACAGCAATCTTTAACCGCTGTAACAACTGCACCTAATTTTCTTATACTGCATTCTCTTTCAGACAAACCTTTAGGGCAAATGCTTCCCTTTCTTATTCAGGAGGGACTAAAGGGAATTGCTGGCTCTCCTAACTCAGTCAGAAAGCTTCACTCTGATGACATATTGGTGGAAACATTTACTCCAATACACAATTAACTCTTCTTGCATTCAAAGGTGATTGGGGACATCCCCATTGATGCTACTCCCCATGCTACTTGGAATTCGTCGAAAGGAGTTACTGTTGAGAGAGATTTGAAGAACATCCCCAACCATAAATCCTTGCTGGTTTATCCACCTGAAGAGTTTCTGCAGTAAGGCGTATCTCCACTCGAAAAGGTGGAATTATGATGCCAACCAATGTTCTCATTTTGACATTTACATCACCACTTCCACCTGCCACCATGAAGGCAGGTTATATTAATTGCAAGGTACAGCCATATATTCTGAACCATCTCAGTTGTTTTCAGTGATTCGGTCACTCGAAGACATCATGTTCTGGTTCCTTGACGTGTACGCGTTGCGGTGGCAAGGACTTCAATGCCTATGAGTGTCAAACGGACCCATATTGCATTAATTGTAACGGCTCTCACCCATTCTACTTTCGTTCTTGCCCTAAGTGGTTGGAATAAAAAAAGAGCTACAGCATTTGAAAACGATTCAAAACATTACTTACCTTGAGGCTCGAAAGTTACTGTCCACTACTTTACATCGTTCTCAAAAAATCGTTCTCAAATCGTATGAAAAATCTTTTGACCTCCATGGTTAATAAAGTTGATGAATCAACGTCAACACTCATTTCTGTCCCTAACATTCATTCCACCAAACCCCTAAATCCACTTTCTTTAGTTCTGGGTAAAGGCATTTCCTCGAGTACATCTTATTTTCCCGCCCAAAAATGCAAAACGATCATTCATTCACGTCCTCAGTCGCTGGAATCTTCTTCCCACGACAGAGACTTGCCAAATCGACTCATGGTAGGGTCCATAGTCGATAGATCTCCCTCAAATAAAGAAACTAAAAAAGACGTGATCGAAAACAGGAGGGCTATCCACCCAATTCATCTATACATAAATAAAAATGGCCACTTTAATACAATGGAACTGTCGAGATTTACTTTCTAATCGGATGACATCCAAGCACTGATTACTTCCTATTATCCTGTACGTCTTTTTTTACAGGAAATATTTCTGAAATATACCGATACAATCACCTTTCGGCAGTTTCCTTTGTACGGAAATGACAGGTTGTGCGATAGATTAGTGCATGGAAGGGTAGTACTGTTAGTCGATCAGCAGGTGCTCACCTTGCATTGCCACTCGACATACCCTTGGAGGCTGAGGCTGTAGCCATTTATGTTTCCTTGGGTCATACCATCACTGTTTGTTCTCTCTATCTGTCTCCAGAAGAGACCTGTTATCAATCAGACCTTGATACTCTCGTTGAACGGTTCCCGTCCCCCCTTTTAATTCTGGTAAAATTTAAAGGACATAATTTCCTCTGAAGAGGTGCTGATATTGATGGAAGGGATCGCTTTGTAGATTGTATGCTCTCAGATCACAACTTTTCTCTCTTAAATACTGGTTATTTTTGTTATGTTCATGTATCTAGTCAGTTATTTACTGCTATTGATCTCTCAATTTGCTCCCCTTCACTATTCTCCCACTTTTCGTGGAGGGTTGACAGTAACCCACAAGGCAGTGATAATTTTCCTATCATTTTGAGAGAGACTGGCCGTGGTCGATGCTTCCCGTTCGGTGTGAATCGGTGGAAACTGGTTCAAGCCAACTGCCCCTCTTGCACTAATCTCACAGAACTTGATTATGCCATTGTCTGTAAGCCATCGATAGACGACCGCATGGCAGTAGTGACTGACTGAATTATACAGGAAGCTGCTTTATGTATTCCTAAAATTTCAACACGTTTCTAGAATATCCTCTTCTGTAGTGAAATCCTGCCTCCCACATGGCACGGAAGGCTAAAAAACGTAGGTATCTCAGACTCTTTAACCCCCTCGCTTTCCAGAAGGCCCATGCACATTCCTGGCAGCTAAGACGCCAAAGCCAGAAGGAATCCTGGATTAAATTCACAAACAATATCTCTTCTACCACCAGTTCCAAAGTCATGTGGGACAAGATTCGAAAGGTTAGTGGGCAGTATAATTCTGTCCTTCTTTCGATCTTGCTCTCTAATGGATAGAGCATCGCCGATACTCAAGGTGGAAGCTTTTGCCGTGTATCTAGCACTTCTGCTTCATTCTTCATCTTCTTAGTCATTAAGGCTCTGGCAAAGCGACCATTTCTTTCCTTTTGGACTGATCCTTTCTATAACTATAATCACCTTTTTACACTGGTGGAACTCAAACTGGTCTGGCAGTACATTGATCGGACCTCATTATATACACTACAAGATTCTGCGTCATCTATCTCCTGCTTCTCTTGCTATTCTTCTAATTGATTTCAACTGGTTTGGAGGGAAAATGTTTTTCCTTATGTCTGGCGCCAGGCTATTGTCCTACCTTTCTCTGAGCCTTGGAAGGATCTCAAAATTCTTTCAAATTACCTTCCAGTTTCTTTGACGAGCTGTCTCTGTAAGACCTTAGAGAAAACAGTTAATGCTCCTCTTGTTGTTTCCTCGAATCAAACAACCTCCTCTCGCCCACCCAGTGTGGGTTCCGACAACAATGCTCCACCATGGACCACCTTATTCGACTTGAAACGTCAATCAGAGAAGCCTTTCTCTAATGTCAATCTTGTTTCAATATTCTTGGAACCTTGAGAAGGCTTATGATACTACGTGGAGGCATGACATTTTGCGAGACCTTTACTTATATGAGTCACATGACTATTTGCCCATTTTTATCAATATTTTTTAATGGGCAGGCGAATCCAAGTTCGTGAAGGTTCGACACTTTCTCGTTCTTTCCTACAGAAACTTGGAGTTTTTCGAGGTTGTGTTTTTGACTGTCACACTTTTAAGTATAAAAATTAATACCATCACTGAACAACTTTCTCTCACTGTTGCAAACGGGCTTTATGTCGACGACTTCCACATCTTATATCAGCCGTCGAACATGAGGTATATTGAGAGGCAGCTACAGAGTGCTCTCAGTCGTTTACTGCAGTGGACCACAGCAAACATTTTTAACTTCTCTCTCTATAAAACCATTTGCATACATTTTTGCCGCCAATGAGGTGTTTACCCCGATCTTGAACTCTGTGTCGGTGAAGTTGTGCTTCCAGTGATCGCTAAGACAAAGTTCTTAGGGCTTATCTTTGACTTTAAACTAACGTTTATACCACACATCAAGAAGCTGCAAGTCGAATACACAAGAACACTGAACATCCTTTCTGTCCATTCTTCCTCCACTTGGGGAGCAGATTGATGTTCTATGTTAAAGATATATTGTGCTCTTATTCGATCGAAACCTCACTATGGGTCTCTAGTCTATGGCTCTGCCAGGACTTCAGCCTTGAAAATGCTGAACCCTACTCATGAACCTCCTCTACACCTCCACCGTTTACAACTGTCTTTACTGTATGCCTCAAAACTTTGATCCTTACCACAACATCCTACCTGGGAATGTGTTTTCCTTCCTCGGTGTGTCATACTTTTACAGAACAGACGATCTGATATTGTGCATTTTAGCTTTCATATCCAGGCGAAGTTGGATGAATTGCCTGTGGATTGTTCCAATCCTCAAATGTAACATTTCTTTAAGTCAGCTGAAAAAAGTGAATGCTCCCGACTGGAAATACCGTCTGTTATTTACTGAACATCTTACAAACCATCTCTCTACTCCCGTTTATACAGGTGGTTCGAAATCAGTTAACTGCCATGATTTGTTGTGGTTCATTGGTTGTGCACAGAGTCCTATTTACAATTTCTGAGTTTACTATCGAACTTTATATCATTTCTCTTTCACTGAACCACACAGAAGATAAACAGTACTCGAAATGCTTTATTTATAGTGACTCCCTCAGTTCTCTACTGGCCCTAGAATTGCTTTACGTTGGATCTCACCCTGTTCTCGCTGATATTCAAAACTGACTGGCCCATTTCTCTTTAACATCTACTTCTGTCCATTTTTTTCTGGATACTAGGCCACATTGGTATTCGCGGGAACGAGTTCGTCGACACCGCAGCTGAGTCTGTGTACTCCAGTGCTATCACTGCTGTGCCTGTTCCATACATGGACAATGGTCCTGTATTTAAGACTCGACTCCGTGCCATTGGACAGCCAACTTGGAGTGAGCAATGTGAAAACAAGCTTTTCCAAATAAAACCCTATATTGGACTTTGGCTGTCTTGCTTCCATAAGGATCGGAAAGAGGAAGTTGTTCAAACTAGACTACGCATTGGTCACAGTTTTTAACTCATCGTTTTCTTTTATTTGAGACTGATGCACCAATGTGTGGTCTGTGTGACATTCAGGTCACAATAACCCACATTTTATTGTCATGCCATCGTTACAACTCGTAACGACGGCACCATTTTAGATATGTTTTGTCCTAAGGTTTATTCCCAACGTTGGACAGTGTCACTGGTAATAGTGACACTATCCACCTTATAAATGTTTTTAGTTTTTAAAGGGCATTTGGCCTTTTTAACGCTATTTGAGTTTTTAATTCAAAAATTCGATTTTGTTTTTGAACATGATTCCTTTTTACGATTTGAAGTAAAATCAGTTCAATACGTAATTAGAAAATGGCCGTGACGTCAAATAACTCGAAACCAGGACCACAAAGGTCAACTTTAGATGATTGATAGGCCCGGCACGGCCTCGTGGGTTAAGGCGTGCGACTCGTAATCTGAGGGTCACTGGTTCGCATCCCCGTTGCGCCAAACATACTCGCTATTTTAGCCGTGTGGGCGTTAAATTTGACGGTCAGTCCCACTATTTGTTGATAAAAGAGTATCCGAAGAGTTAGCGGTGGGTGGTGATGACGTAGCTGCCGTCCCTTTAGTTTTATACTATTTAGTTAGTGACGGCTAGCGCAGATAACCCTCGAGTAGCTTTGCGCGAAATTAAAAAAGAAAGAAACATAAACAAATCAAATGACTGACGCTGATGTTTCTACTTACTCGTTAGTCATCCTGAAGAGTTATAATAATTAAAATCATGCCACAGGAAGTATTTTAAAACTTATATTACTTTACTTTCTCTCTCACTGCTGTAAGCTAGATTTAAAAATTGGATTCAACACTATTTAAGTTTTTAGTTCAAAAATTGAACTTTGTTTTGTTTTACCTTGATTACTTTTTCGAGTTTTAATAATTTTACTTTACTTTTATTATTTTTTTTACTGGTTCTTTGGCGCAAATAGCCTAATTTCTTTCTGTCATAAAACGCCAACCAACAAACTTTTTGAGTCATCTCAACTTCTTCAGTTGATGAATTCTTCTGCGATTGATTTTGTTCCACACTACGGCTGCTTAATGCAAAGTAATTTTAAGGGGATAGTTTATTGGATTTTGTAGAAGCTTGTTTCTTATTTTTCTGCTGCCGTATAATGCTAGAAATTGAGTTTCGATACCTGTGGTGGGCAGAGCATTGGTAGCCCATGGCGTTGGTTTGTGTATAATTGCAAACAGTTTTATACTTAAACTAATAATCTTACGGAATCTGAGCCTATGGACATAATTTCTAGCTGTGTCAAAAAATATAAAATTAGTAATTACTTTATTACAAGTAAAAGAAATGTAAAACATTTATCTGTTTTCGTCATAAAAGTGCTAAATGAAATTGATATGTATACCTTGTTTGTATTTCAAAGACAGAAAAATGTTTATTTAAACAACTTGTTTGAATTTCGCGCAAAGCTACACAAGGGCTATCTGCGCTAGCCGTCCCTAATTTAGCAGTGCAAAACTAAAAGGAAGGCAGTTACTCATCACCACTCACCGCCAACTCTTGGGCTACTCTTTTAACAACGAATAGTGGGATTGAGCGTAACATCATAACGCTTCCATGGCTGAAGGGCGAGCATGTTTGTTTCGACGAGAATTTGAACCTGCGACCCTCGGGTTACAAGCCAAACGCCATAACACATCTGGCCATGCCAGCGCTGTTTAAATGATCAAATAAAGTATTGAAAACAAGGCGTTCTGATTAAAATGGCATCACAATTTTTCAGCACTTGTTTTTACTTAAACTTTAAAGATCTAATAGTAAATTGTCGAGTTTTTCAGTTTATGCTTAAAATTCAATTTGCCAGTGGTATATCACTAAAATACCTTCAGATTTACAGTAATTCAAGAGTTTCTGCATATTTTTCTCATTTAGATCAGACTTCATTTGTTTTGGTAAATATGATGGAGTTTAAACTTTGTACGACCCTCAAGAGATAAGGTCAGTTTGAGTCACAAGCTAGGAAAACAATTTTTTTCACCACTTCTTAGTGGAATTATATTTGAGATGTAGCTTTATTAGAATGTGAAGCCCCCGACTTCAATTATAGTTGATTTGTTTGTTTGTTTGTTTGTTTTGGAATTTCGCACAAAGCTACTCGAGGGCTATCTGTGCTAGCCGTCCCTAATTTTGCAGTGTAAGACTAGAGGGAAGGCAGCTAGTCATCACCACCCACCGCCAACTCTTGGGCTACTCTTTTACAAACGAATAGTGGGATTGACCGTCACATTATACACCCCCACGGCTGGGAGGGCGAGCATGTTTAGCGCGACGCGGGCGCGAACCCGCGACCCTCGGATTACGAGTGCACGCCTTAACGCGCTCGGCCATGCCAGGCCATAATTATAGTTGAAATCCTCTAACTAGCTTATTTTGCAAGACAGATTTGTTAGTTTTTCTGTAGACATAATGTGTTCTAGACTGATTATCATGTAATTTCAATGTCGCTTTTATTTAAGTTATTAAAATTACGTTAATAATTAAGATTCAATGCTCTACTTTAGTTTTAATATTGCGTAAGGTGAACTAATTGTGAGTTCAGCAAGACATGAATCGGCATTTATCTAAATTAACAAATCAATTATTATTTTAAAATAATTTCAAATTTTTGTGTTACCCTATAGTCTTTTTGTATTTATAGTGTATTTTTTGAAACTATTATTACATTTTTTTAAGTTTCTGAATTATATTAGGTTTGTTTTTTTTATGTGAAAAGTATCAAATTTACCATTCCCCTGTGTTTTTTCAATAGAGGGCGATTGGATATCATAGTCGTGTTCAAATGGTGGTTTAGGTAGTTAATATAATTTGTTTGTCTAAAGAAGTTGCTATTAAATTTTTATGGTTTTTATATAATGATGATTTTACACGACATTACTTATTTGTAGTTATCGTGTTGCAAATATTCCATTCTGTAGATTTGTGTCAGAAAGATCTATTTAAAGTAAGTTAGTCGTTTAAAGTCTCACGATCCCACTTTGACTCCGTCTCGTTTCTTCTTTTCCACCTTTAGTTCGTACTTTAGGCAGTTCTAATAAAACTGAAAAAAAGCCTCAAAAAACACCTTTTCATAAGTGAAATTTAGTTCATATATTTCTGTACAGAAAATAAGCATTACGAAGTTCTAAAGCTAGTCCTACCAGTGTAACCAGGCAGTAGATATTACCATTTTTGGAAAATGGAGACGATTTTTCATGAAAAGGTAAGCCCACAACAGTATTATTTACAGATACAAGTAATTTTTGTTTTGCAGTTCTGTTAGGCAGCGTTAAATTTGTGTTGCCGATTTTGCTTCACCAGTTGTAGTTAAATTATTTCAAATGTATCACTTTGTTAACCACAGTGAAATAACATAATCTCTAACTTGTTTAATTTGAAAAAAAACACCTTTTATTTGTTATTGGAGTTAATGTAATTAAGATTGATCTAAAAATTTGCTTGTTTGTAAAGTAAGTCAAAAATGAATAAAATTGCATGTACACGTATATTTGTCCACTTCATTTTTATAAATTGTTGTAGTAGCATTAGTCTAATAATTTCAGTGATGTATTAACATGATTTTTTTTATTATTATTCACATAAATCTTAATAGCCTGAGTTTTTCAGTCAACTTTTATATGGCTGTGTGTACCAGTATGAAAATTAGATTACAAGATGTTTGCTTTAAAATGTAAAAATTTTTGTGCTTGCATTATATTAAGATCATGTTTTAATCAGTGTTTATAACATACTGTTGGAAAATTTTTAAGATCAGATAAAAATATTTTAGATATTTTAAAAGTAGGACTAATTGGTCTATACTTTTAGGGCAACTGAATGTAAAAATGTTTTTTTTGTTTGGTAAATTTTTTGTTTTCAATTTTTATATGTGAAATAACATTCTAATATTGTGTATTAATAGTGATTCCGTGGTTTAGACTACTTACAGTACATTGCCTTAGTAGATATTTTTGGACACTTCTTTCATAAGTTGTGTGATGTATAATTTCTGTGAGTTATTTTCAAACTGAAGAAATGTCAAACAATCAGTATAAAAGGTTAAAGCAAAACAAGTTTAAAATAAATTATTCAAGTGAAAAAAAAAGAATGAAAATTCACAAGTATTCAAATGGATATTTTTGGCTATTTTTATATTAGTTCCTTTATGTTATAAGTACAGTGTTTATCATCCTTTCAGCACATTATGTGAAGTGTCATTCTTATATTGATTCCATAAATAGCAAGTTCAAATATATATAAATGTGTATTATGTTTTACTTACAATGTTATGAATGTTTTTACATCTTGTCTGTGTTTTTTACTTGTGACAGTTGGTCTTTGTTATTCTTGAAGCTGGGCATGTGGATAGAATTTTAATTCTTTTGATTAAGTGTTAAAATATAAATGATCTTATAAATTTTTGTGCTTTATCAATAGTATCTGCTGTGGTTTTATTCTTTTACATTTGTTTAAGTTGTAACGTGTATATAGTGTTTTTCTTTTTGCGATATGGCACAGTTAAAGGACATGTTTGGTGCAGCACAATTACCCACACTAGATTTGGTATGCAAGAAAAGTTTTTGAGTATCTTACACTGTTATAAAAGAAAAATATTGCTTAATATTTCAAAGAAAATCAGTATTAAGTTTCTTTATATCACACTTCAGTGTTCTTTCACAGATGGACTTAATGATTTTTTGTTGTTTTTGTGTAACTTGTTTTATTTCTGCCAGGTAGCCTGCAATTCATGATATTTTTTGTGCATAACCAGCATTATGTATCTCACCATACTTGGTGAGATTTTAAAATACACCATTACCATTGATAAACAAAGGTGTGCAGCTCATCTTTAAGGGCTAGTTTTTTTAATTTAGAAGCTTGTTGAAATTATATTTAAATTCATCATCTCATAGTTTGTTTGTAAGCATGAGGTATGCAGTTTATTGAAAGTAAAATTAATATGCATCATCAAGCAATGGTATTCCCTGATGTAATTTCTAAATCCAGTCTTTTGTATATCAAGCAAATCTGGCCTTAAAAATAGAATGTTTAATTAAACAGTTCTGGTTTTCTTCACATTTCTGATGAGACAATGTTTGAAAAGAATTTGCCACTAACTTTTGATAAAATTTGTTTAGTGGGTGGTCAGGAAGCAATGAAAAAAGATTTTTTTAAGAAATATAACACAGAAAAAACTGCTAGAAACAAAAACTGGTTGATTTTATCTTCGTGTTATATCTACATGTATTTAAACATACTTCATAAACAGTGAAGAAACGATGCCTACTTCAACTTGATATCTGTTATATAAGTCTAGAAAGAGAATCTAAGATAAATTGCAGTTACCATAGCAATCATTTTATATGTGAAAACACTGACTTTATATTTTACTTAATATTACTAGTGCTAAATGTATTTTACTACCTGAAAAGTGCTTGCTTCAACCTTTTTTGTTAAACAACACAGAAATGTAGATCTTGGATATGAAATCTTCAGAAAAGTCACTTGTTTATGTTTTCAATTTTAAATTGAAAATAATATGAGCATTAAGGAAACATAAAGTCATTAGTCTGTAGTCTTTGCTACACCACATTTTGTGACTGAAAATTGTGTCTGATAAAACATTATAAAAAATGAAATTAATACAGTTTAAGCACAGAATGACAATATCTACAATATAGTGGTTACAAGTTGAAAAGTAAACAAATTGAAATTAAATATGTACAAAGAAGAATTTTGAATACACAATCTAGGTTATTCCATATAGACACAAGAACCACCTTTTATAGTTATTATATAGGCCTATTATTATGTATCCTTTCAGTTGTTTAATTTGGGTCTGCATGTTGGACTCGTGTTCTTGAATATTTTAGTCATGTCCAAAATATAATACTTGTTTATAGATTTTTTTTTAAGTTGATTCACAAATAGGAAATATTGACTTTATTTTGTGTTTAACTTATGTGTACTTGTGTTGTTTGTATTTAACGATATTTAAATTACATTTAATAATGCATGTATTGGAATTTATTAAATTCATAACAAATGAACAAGTATATGATTTCTTTTAATGCAGCAAGAAGGTTCACTCTGTGCCCAGCATTGCTTAAACAACTTGCTACAAGGTGAATATTTTACAGCTGTTGAATTAGCAGCCATTGCAAACAGCATAGATGAAGAGGAAAGGAGGAGGATGGCTGAAGGTGGTACTAATAATGAAGATTATCGCAAGTTTATTGAGGTATCCTTTTGCTTGTACTTTTTATTGTTCTCATCAAATGGTGTTAGATTTTTAAGGTACTTTAAAATTGATATAATTTGTTATGTTTGTTGTATTCATACTGTTTTTAAACGACCTGGTGAAATTAATGTTTAGTCCAAGTTAAATAATAAATTACTTTTTTCTTACTTTACTGTTTTTGAAAGTTTGAATGCTTGTAAACTACCGTGAAGTTTCAAATCGGCAAGTACAATGGAACTTTAAGTGCAATAACAAGCAAGATTGAAATGCTTCATGAAAACACACTGACTAGTTTAGTTTTCAATTTTAGAGAGCTATAACTTCCACAACTATTTCAAATTTGTAATCTAGCTTCAAATGTGCAAGGAAAACTTGATGTTGGTTTCGAATTTTTAGGTGTTCTACTTCCTTTAGCTTACAAATAAAATATTTGAAAAGTGTTAGTTCAGATTTTATTGTGATTTAATCATTTCTTTGATATATATATTTGTGGTATATGTTCAGTAAACAAAATCTGTCTCTCTTAACACCAATGATGTTTTCTTTTAATGGCACACTCAGATTTGAATTGTAAATATTTTTTTCATTGTCTTATGTATAAGCACTTTTATTTAATAAACAAGAAGTTACACTTATAAAAAGCTTACACTTATTTATTTTTATTAGGGTGATTTTTTTTATTGAACCCCCTTGTTAATTTGCCATTCTGCTATCCATTTGTCAAAAAATAATTTATTTTTTAATAATTTTTAAAATCTTCTTAGGACAAATATTTTATTGTTTCCATTAAAAGAAATACTAACATTTTTAGTCTGAAGAAACTTAAAAATAAACCATTGTAATATTCAAATTCACAATTAAATAGTGAATAAAATCTAAGAATCAACATAATGTATTGAACTGTGAAAGGTTTACCCAACCAATGATATTTTTCATGTATATTTCAGTTTAAAATAGTAAACATTATTATGTTGTTTAACTTATGTTCAACTGTGAAAGGTTTGCCAAACCAGTGGTATTTCTCATATATATTTCAAAAAATAAAATAGTAAACAATTTAAGAATCAGCATGGAAAT
The DNA here is from genome assembly GCA_011833715.1 of Carcinoscorpius rotundicauda. NCBI lineage: Eukaryota > Metazoa > Arthropoda > Merostomata > Xiphosura > Limulidae > Carcinoscorpius > Carcinoscorpius rotundicauda. The sequence goes on along the minus strand of CM022396.1, from coordinate 74,783,904 downwards.
ATTTTAATGAATAGTTAACCCTCAAGATTTTCACATATCGGAGTTTATCATAGAATGTTTTCAATTTTTCTTTCCAATATAAATACTTCTTTGATATGAAAAACTGTCAAATTTCATTCCCAGAATTGAATAAACCTAAATTTCTACATACAACTCCTTTATATTTTGAAATTAAATTTAATATGTAGAGTAGAACTGTTTGGTTGTGTACATTAGATTAGCAAGGTATACTTTGTGCAGTGGTATCTAAGCTCTTATCAAATACTTGTATTAAATCTGTTTAGTGTTTCTGTTAGAACATTGTTGTTTTTGTAGTAACTTTCTCAGTAATATTTTCTTAAATTTTATTTATTTCTCCAGTTTGATTTTTATGATACTGCTTGAGAACATTAGAATTATAGATTGGAAAAGTTTATGGTACTGCTCGAGAACATTAGAATCATAGATTAGGAGAGTTTATGGTAATGCTCAAGAACATTAGATTCATAGACTAGCAGAGTTCTACATGTACATGTGGTGGTAGATACTTTTGAAGTTTTACATGTGTGATTCATTCACACATAATTTTTAAAAATGCTTGTGGTATTGTATGCTGTTTTATTACAAAACTAAATTATAGTTAGAATGGTTAAAAACAATTCATTTTAGCACTACTCACCCAACATCATCTATGATTTCACAAATACAGTCACATCTGAAATAAGTCCGAACTGTATTTGAGAAAAAAAAACATTGAGGACTATTCTTATATTAGTTTGAGGCAATATGTACATGTAATTTTATCATACAGTTTTGACTTACTTGAAAGCGACTGTGCTTGTAAAATTGTAGCTGATGACATTTGTGTATGGTACTAGTTTTTATCCAAAATAACTATTTAAATTTAAGTACTAAGGCCTACAATTATTTTATGTATTAGGAAGTATGAAAAGTTGCTTATAATGTATGCTGTTTATAATATTTTCATATTGTGCCTATCTACACATTGTGTAAGTGTGTAAAATTTCAGCAGTGAGCAATATTTTTACACTTTGTTTTTCAATCACAAATCTTAGATGATGAAACTGAATCGTATTTCTTGTTTCCTGAACATAGTAGCAGCCCTCAGGAAATATGGATGATAGTGGTTTTTTCTCTGTGCAAGTTCTAGCCAGTGCATTGAAAGTGTGGGATCTAGAGTTAATACCATTCAGCAGTCAAAATCCTGTGGCTCAAGCAGCCCAAACAAACCCATAGTGAGTAGCAGTATTCATTCCATTGCTTGCTGATATGAATCATTTCACAAATGATTTTAAAAATGCATTATACACTTTATTTCTTAATATATGCAGCATAATTTGAAAAAAAAAAACGTTTCATTACTTTATAGTATAAAAAACACTTGTAAATATTTGTTTTATATGTACAAATATAAACAAAAACTATAGAATATTCAGACTCTCATTGGTGACCATATTTGTTTGTACTTTTATTGGCTATTTTGTATGCCTGTGCTACAGTTTCCTGCCAAGTACATTGTAGAGTAATAAATATAAGCTCAAGTTTAGTGCCAGAATGGTCATTTATAAGTTCTCGTGTGTAGGTCAGTGTATACTTTAATGTTTAAATTGTTGTTATTTTTGTCACAGTATGCTGATCTGCACATAGCAATAGCTCATTAAGAGCTTGTCTTCAACTTTCTATTAAATTACATAATAAATATCTTGACTTTCTACCACATGTGTTACCACTAAGTTTTTAATAATGTAAATAATTCAATTTTCAAGTGCAACATATAAGTATCACCACTATTTTTGTACCTTTCATGATATTGTTAGATTATAACAACAGATATTCAAAAAAGAAAGGTGATTTTATAGGGGTTGAATATGTGATATTGAAACAGTTTTAGAACCTACCATTTCATTACAGTTTATGATGTCATGCACTGTCTGTTGACTATATATCTTGGTAATAGTCCTGCATAATAGATTCAGTTGCAGAAGGATCTGTCAAAACTGTTTTGTGAAAGATACACAACTTTCTGCATGATTTCTGTACTCCATCTAGTTTGTAAGGGTGACAACTGTCAGTTTCAGCAGTCAGAACATATATTTATAGGATCTAAAATGCTTTCATTTGAAATAGCCCCCCAATGGCTCAGCGGTATGTCTGCGGACTTACACGCTAAAATCTGGGTTTCGATACCCGTGGTGGGCAGAGCACAGATAGCCCATTGTGTAGCTTTGTGCTTAATTCAAAACAACAACTTCATTTGAAATAACATGAACCTCCATTTCATTCTCTGGATGTCCGATGTATGTGAAAGTAAATTCTGTGCATGCTACTTGTCACTTTTTCAGAGATCCTTATTGATTTGGTTTCATACTGTTTGCCTAAGACCGATTTTTTTCCCACTGAATTGTGTGGAACCTCACCTACTGCAAGATGCTGCAATTTTTTTTATTATGGTTGGGATGTTACAAGTCTCTCTCTGGATAGTCCTGGTGTTTCAAGTTGATCCATATTTCTTTCTTGACCAGTGCCATTAAGTACAATTTAAAGTTCAAAATCTCTTGTTTTAACCATACCTTTGATCGGGGTGATGTATCGATATTTTGTGTTGGAAAAGGCTTCATAGCGTAAATGTAATCTGTTTTGGGTAGTACTAGCATTACACTACCTTTGAAAATGTGTCAAAATGTAGTTTTGCTGCATGTCATTCCACAATCTTTATATTGGCTGTGGTTGTCATGTGACTTGTTGATTCACATATTCAAGATTATTTTAATGTTATGTACTCAACCTTCTGAATAATCTGTAATCCGAATCGTTTCAGGCTAGATTGGAGACAATAAACATGTATCAGTGATCATGACAATGAAACACTGCTTTTTACTGTAGTTAATTGCAGTAATTTCCTTCTCCATTTCATCAGTTCGTTAAAATTCAGATATGATATTAATAATCTAATTGCATACAGTTGTTTAGAACAATGCACAATGCCTTTGAAAGGGTTAAAAGTAAGAGTTAAATCACAGAGTGCTAGGTCCAGAGAAGATGAGATGGGAAAAGACTGTCCATTTGTTATACATATATACATGATTGTTTTAATTTATTGTGAGTGTTAAAGTAAGTGATTTAACACACAAGAAGCATGTAGTTTGCAGATTTGTTTACATGACTGTATATGAATCCCACATTGTTGTGGTTTGTTGCTTGTATTTTTGCATCGTATTACAAGAACCTTCTAAAATTTTCTTGCTGTTTTGATTTATTATTATTATTATATCGCAATATCTTGTAGTGTGTGGAAAGTTCTGGGTCTCAGACAGGCTATAAATATGCATTAAAATGTTTGTCTTTTAATGAACTTGTATGCATTGTATCAGGGATATTAGCCAACAGAGTTTGAATGTACATCAATTAATGTTAAAAGTACAACAGTACAGTGTATGTATAACAGAGAACAATGATATTAATTATTTGATCATTAAGAGTCAGAAGTGTAGCAGGTGGACAGTAGACATAGCCTTTAGGTTCAAGCTCACACAAGCTACAAATGAATTTATTTAAATATAGGTTATACAGTTGTGGGTTAAGCACATAAGTTACCAGCTTGAGGCATTTATATGTGGAATAAAAAAACTTACTCAGAGATTATCATATATACAGAAGTAAGATTTTTATTACAAAGTATTGATTAGTTCCTTTCCAAGGTTATCTTGAAATAATTCAAGATCAAAACTATCAAACTCTGTTTTAATATTATGTTCATTAATCAGATTTTCTACTATGTTCATCATCATGGGTATTTCATTGAATAGAGTATGAATCGAAGTAACCCAAGAAATTCCTTCAGTCATAGTTTGTTATTCAACTACAATAGTGAAACTCCCATTATTAGTATAGTTTGGCTGTACCTTTACTATCTGGTGTAACAACTTACATCTATGATGATATACAATATCTAAAGAAAGGAAAATATTAAATATTAACTTATAAATAGCTAACATTATTTTGTTTATAAAGAGTTTGTGTGACATTTTCTCAATCATTTTTAAAACAGCCCTTCTGACTTCTGGAGTATAGCAGGTCCACTAGTAGGTCTGGATTGGCTGGAGAGAGATTTCTCCAGAGTTGAAAACACTGTTTTATGCACTATTTTTGTGTTATTATGAGTTCTCAATAAGAGCAGTGGATCTAATTTTACAAGTAGTTCCTTAATCTTAATTAATACAAGTGGAAGCTTTCATCAAATCAAAACTCTAACAATCTGTTAAATGGTTTGCAGAGATTCCAACTACAAGGTGGTCGCTAGAAAAGCGGAAAATTTGAGGGTCAGATATATCACAAGTTACCCTTCAAAACGCTACACGAGCTTGGATTTCTAGATTAAGATGCTGCTCTGAAGTGTACGGACGACATTTTGAGCATCTGAGTGTAATATAACATATGCCTTTAAAAACTTTGTAAAAGTTATTCTTTGTAAAAATAAATGGCTGTTTGACAGATTTTCCGCTTTTCTAGCGACCACCCTGTATTACGATTTGAGCATAATCATTACGATTTTGATGTATACATTACGACTATACACACATACAGACAAATATTACGACTTGTTGCAACTCCCAAATTATTATATATTATATAGGCCTATACAATAAAGTGATAAATTGTTCCCCCAGGGCTTGAAAGGGGTGAAAAGAAAATTTCTATTGAAATACAAATAAATTTTGATAATAAATAAAAGACATAGTCCAGATGGCTACTTGTGACAATCATGTTTGTGCTTGAAATAATAAAAAAAATATTTCTATCTCCAACATCTACCAATAGTTTGAGTGTGGTGGTTCTCCATACTGGGTACGTGGGGCAAATCCATAGTTATGTCATCAGTGCTAGTCACCAAATCAGTGCTCACGTAGATGGGTATTTCTCTTTTTCTAAGCTGCATAGAAATGCCAATGCGATTGTTCACAAGATGGGAAAAAAAAGAGGCCTCATTCACCAGATTGTCTTGTTTCTGACAAATCTAAAAGGACTAAAACTGTGAAAGTGTTCTGTTTACAATCATTACTCTCAGTCATTTGAAGTAGTTGGTATCTCTGGGTTTCTACAGAACTGTCTCTTGATATAATTATTCATTGACATTTGTGTAAACATCTGGGATTAATAATTCAGAATGAAAAGAGACAAACTTTTTTCACTTCAGTCTTTTCACTTTCACCCTTCCACTTGTTGATTCTCTTCAAGATTCTTTCATTTGGTTTTTTTATGAAGTTTCTTCCTATAATTATGATTCTAATATAAACGTACATTGTCTTCTCTAACAGAATTTTTTTTCAATGCTAGTATTCATAAATGTTAGTTTCCATATTTCTTTGGTAATGGCTGGGAATGTATGTTTAACTAACTTGTGTTTTTCAAGTTTTTTCCCATCCTAATTTGTTAATGTTGTTTGCTAGTTAGTGTCTGTGTCTTTTATGACTTCCTTTGGTCTGCTGTACATTTGGAGTCATTTTTCTTCACTTGCATAGAATACCTGTAAATACGTGGCTATATAACGGTTAGATTTAAAGATTACTCGGATGTAGAGACAACACTGAAGTGCACAATACTAAAGCAAATGCTATGTTTATGTTTAAAGAAAATATAAAGATTGTTTTATGTTACTAAATTAAAACACCTATCAGCAGTGGTAAAAATATATAAACATGCAATAATAAATTTGGAAAATTATGTGGTGATATATTGGATATCATTTAGTTAACTGTTTACTGTACTAAATATATCAGAAACAGAAATATGTAAATATTTGTAGGTTAACCTCTGACTGAACTGTTCTAAAATAGATGGTGCAATAATTAAACTTTGTTTTATTTTATATGGTCATTCTAATTATAGATTGTGATTATTTGAATATTATATCTTTAATAATCATTTGTTGTTTTGTAAAGTTTCAGATTTTTCAGTTAAAACATAGTTTGTAGTTTTGAATGTGAGAATTTCATTTTTGTGGCATAAATAGTATTAATTCGTACAATTGTAGTTATGAACCTTCTAAAGATTTAAAATACAAACATGTTTTGGATTGCTTATTTGTCATGGGTAAATTTGTTTGTTATAGTTTGCAAAAGGCTTACATTTGTAACTATCGTGAACACTGGTTTGCTGTAAGAAAGTTTGGACAACAGTGGTTCAACCTCAACTCATTATTGACGTACCCAGAATTGATTTCCGAGACATATTTAGGACTCTTTCTTGCTCAGCTAAGACAAGAAGGTAAAAACATGGTAGTTATTAACCCAACAATAGTTGGTTAGATGTAATATTATATAACTCTTTCCTCTACATTTGTTTCTGTGGTAAACTTTATTCCACAGAAGCCTTATATTAGAACATGTTTACCCTGTTCTTGGTTTTCTCCAAATGTTTCAGAAGAATTTTACCGAGGGTTCACTGAACACGTAAAGTTAAGATGTTTCTGTTATGGCTAACCTCAAGAGAATTGTTAAACACACCAGAGCTATTAATATGGCTTTTCATTGCACTAAAGTGACACCAATTTGATATTGTTTCTTTTAGTGGATTTATCAGTCTATTTGACTAAGTTAGCAAGAGAATGTTAGAGTTGTTTAGGATAGAGAACTGGAATGAAACATTACAGTGGAAAATACTTGGGCAATGTTTAAGTTAATTAACCACGGTGACCTGAAAATACATTATTATTAATTTATTGTTATAAATTTTAATTTGTTTTCCAGATAAAAAAAAATAATGAATTTGTAAACATTAAATTCAGTTAAGATTTCTGTGTAAACCTTTTTGTTTATGTGTTAACCAAAATGTGTTTTGTCTTTATTTGGATGTTAATGTTTCTGCTTAATCAACACGACACTTATTTTGTTTCAAAGTTTACTGAAAATATTTTGTATGCTATTTTATGTAGCTAAGACATGGAACTAGATCATATAGTTTAAATATGTAACTGTAAATAAAAATGAAAATCATACTCTTCCCTCTTTGTTTTAACTTGAACAAAACAACATCTATCATCTTTGTACTTGTCATTTTACAACCTGTCATGTCCCTTGCTAGTACAGGTGTGGGTCTACAGATTTATAATGCAAATATCAGGGGTTTGATTCTCCTTGGTGAGCTCATAAGAAAAACACACACACACACTCACAACCTAATATGTTGATAAGTATATAAAACATTTCTCTGTAAAAACTGAAGTAATGTAATATCCTGTCATTACTTCAAAGAAAAAATGTGATGATGATGACTACAATTATTAAGAATTAATATGGTTCTTTCTCGTATGTTCATGCATATATTTGTCTTTTACATAGTCCTTAAAGTGCTTTCAAAAGGAGAAATTATTATGTATAATTATCTCAAAGTTATTACTTTAGTCCTTAATTATGCAGTGATTACTTAGTGTACCAATGTAAAGTAACAACTGTTGTTTCAAACCAAATATAATCTGCAAAAATCTCTCATTTTCTCTGTAATACTTGAAAGGACATGCAGTATTAAAAATATTTTTTGTCAATACTAAGAGATTGAAGTTAAATGTGTGCCTTTCATGCTTGTGTATACAAATGTGATAATCACAAGCTAAATGAAAATGTTTATTATTAGACTTATGTAAACAAGTATCTCTGAAAGTTATTAAATTAGAAGTTTATTGCTTTTATTTTTGAAGGTTATTCTATATTTGTTGTGGTTGGGATATTTCCATCCTGTGAGGCAGATAAAGTGTTAAGTGTGATGCCTGCTGTCCAGATTCAGAAACCTTGTCTTTTATCACAAGCATCTAAAAAGAGTCAACAGGCAACAGGTAGGGAAACTGCCCAACATTCTAGTGTTTTTGGCTCTTCCCAAGAGTATCAGTGTGATGACGATGAAGATACTGCTTTGCAAGCAGCATTACAGATGAGTCTGGACTCTAGTCAAGCTAGTGAAGCAGCACAGCTGCAAGCTGCCTTGGCTTTAAGCTTGGAAGCAGAGAATCATTGATATGATCTAACTACCTTATATGTTATAAGGTTCTTTAACATTTTGTTTACAAAAATCTGCCTTAATTGCTGTCTTATCTTGTAAATTATGTTCATTAGTTGTGGTTTATGTGAACTTACTGTGTATTCTTGTGAAAAAGGTTTTTTACATTTGCATGTTAGAATTTGCAGTTAAATCGTCGATCACGATGAAAGCAGAAGATAGCACTTTTTTAATACATTAAATTGTTTCAGTTGCAAAATTGTTAATGTCTTAAAATATATTTAAGTTCATATAAGTAGGAGCTCATTTGTTTGCAGTCATTTCTGTTTAATCATTGTTTTTTTTAAAATGTGAATAATACAATCAAGAAAAAAGTCTATTGACAAAACTATCAACTTCTTGACATTAGTAACTAGGAGAAGTTTCATCAATAAATAAGATTTAAAACTTGTAAGAATTGAGAACTTTAATTGGCAAATTGTTTGTTTTGTGAGCTACACTTAACTGTTGAAGTTAAATGCAGAGTTGAAGGTACAAACTTTTTACAGTTTTCTGATTTAATTTGTAACTTCAATAAAAATTTGAGAACTGGTGTTATTCAGCTTGGTTTCAAATAAAATAATTTTCATATTTATCATACAAATGTGCCAGTTAGGCAAACATATAAATTAAACCATTACTGATTTTTTATTGTATCATTTCTCTAATTAATTATCCATTTATTTTGTTTAATGAAAAAAAAATCAATTTTGTAAATAAAATAATTCATTTGAAAGCTAATTCTTTTAGGTGAAGTTTTTAAAAAAACTGTAGTATCTAGACTGGAATCATATAAGCACAATGTTTAATGGATTAATGAAAAAAATAGTTCAGCATAATGTTTCAACTTTCACTCTTGGCTTTGTCATGCAGATATTCATTTCATAGTGTGTGATCATTTATAAAAAAAAGTTAGTTATTTTAAAATTTAAAAGTAATTTCTGAAAATACAGTATACAGTAGAACCCCTCTAAATGGCTACCCCTCAGATTCAGTCACCCCTTGAAAGCAGCTATTCAATCACAGTCCCTTTTTTCTTTACATAATCCCTTATTATGTACAGTGGAGCCCCTCTAATCAGGCCAGTTTGTCTCAGTTTCAGAGGTGGCTGCTTCAGAGCAGGGTTCCACTGTATTTTGAAAGACAGACAAGTGACTATGAAAGGATATATATTTTTTTAATAATTTAACAACTAAAAGTATCATTATTCAAGTGCTGGAAATTTACTTGTTGATTAAATGATGTTTGTGTTCATTATCTTTATATTAATTTTTATTCCGTACTTATAACAGATTTATTACAAATACAATACAATAGAAATTATAATTAATCCAGTAGCTTTTATATCATTCAGGCTTACAATATTTATTATCTAGCATTAAATTTAATTAATCACATTCAATGTAAAAATTTCATTTCACGGTATGATCATGTACAAAATAAATTTCTTAGTTTTCTAACAAATATAAAAATAATTGCTGACAATTTAGTTTGTCCTTCAAATATATTGTGATTATAAAGTGTATTTAATATTAAGAGTTTAATTTTAACAGAATGCAGCCTACTTGTAAAAATGGGTATACATGTTTTCAGAAGGAAGACGTCAGTCATGCAATTAATTATCAACTTTAATTAACCGTTTTTTTTTCCATATGAAACTGACAAAAATTAACAATTTCTAAGTCTAGAGTAAATTAATATCAAAATAAGAAATACATAGATAGGAGCTTCTAAATTTCTCAATATACTAATTATGATTTTAGTCCAAAGTAATGTAATCTGCAACGTTCTTATTGGTATTGAGTTTATTAGCTGCTTTGCTTTTTGGTTATTGTCCTGTCTCTTAGCGAGAAGAATTTTGGATAAATTAACTTGTAGAACAGTCAAGCATTTGAAAGAATTTACATTGGTGGTTATTTACATCGAGTGCATTAAAATATGTCAATAAAGGTAGCACACTTGGGTATTCCAATGAAAGTTTTATTTTATGTTGTTGTTGTTTGTTTTACAGAACTTCTGTACTATTTTAACCATAGAATAGCGGATACTGGATTGAGAAATGCTGATAATTAAAGGTTGGCTTAACATAAACTAATACCTGAACATTTATTTGTATAATTAAAAACTGGATACTAGGAACTTTTTGTTGTATTTCCTCACTTGGGTGTTACATCAGCTACCTTTCAAACTAGGCCATTATGAATACTCATCTAGAGTTTGTGGTAGCCTGTGGTATACACTTTCTATTTCTGTAAACATACATTTTTATGTGTGATAACATGAAAATTATGGGTCTTTTAATGTTCAAGTAATATAGATTAATAATAAAAACCCTGACATTATAACTACCATGTACCCCCACTTGTTGAAGGGTAATGAGAATTTTAGATGTATGATTTTACAGCGTTAAACTTTTAAATTGGGTTGAAGGAAGTGAGAGATCAAACAGTCATTTTTATTAGGCCTCTGTGTGCAGAATAAATATTCATACAATAAAAAATGCTGTAACATCTATTGAATGTTAACAATAAAACTGCTAATGACTCCAGAACAGACACATTATATGAAGCCACAAATGCCACGAGTGTGAGCTTGGTAAGGGTACTTTCAACTACAGACTTTATTCATCCTGTACCTATTGTATATATGGGTGGGCACTATACATGGCAACATTTAAATGAACATTTGAAAGTATAGTCGTTATTGTTGTAGAGCCCAACTATAACAAAAGTTATTAATGTTATTTAAGTAATTTAGTTGCTAATCAACATAAACTTCCCTGTCACACCAAACATAATTGCCCTTTCAGCCATTATAATGTGACAGTTAATCCCACTGTTTGTTGGTAAAAGAGTAGCCCAAGAGTTGGCAGTGGATGGTGATGACTAGCTGCCTTCCTTCTAGTCTTACACTGCTAAATTAAGGACGACTAGTGCAGATAGTCCTTGAGTAGCTTTGTGCGAAATTCAAACCAAACCAAGATAAACTTGGTTTCAGCATATTAAAGGTGCAATACACCTCCTGTGTATAAACACTGCTTAATTTATTATACATCACACCAGTTTTAAAATGTAAAAGCACAGTCTTCAAATCTGCACAATGTTTTTGGTGTCAGTCTTCTGAAACAAATATTTTGTAGCTTGTATTAGAAAAGATAAGCAGTCAATATATTTTATGGAATTCATTTATATGGAAAATTTATTTTGTTCTGAAATGTATGAAGGGACTGTTGATAATTGCTAATTTTTATGGTGGCTATAAAGAAAAAAAGGAAGTTTATAATTTTGTTAAATAAATCTTTTTATTAAGTAACAGGCATAAAAATAAGTCAGATAAGCATGCTTTAATTTCATATTTAAGTGGAATAAACATTTACTCCTGTGAGGTGCTCCCTTCCTACGTTCTTTTTTTTATCTCTTTGCAACAAAATGTCAGATTAAAACAAACTTTCTAAAACTGCAAATGTCATCCATGTTAAGATGTGAACTGTTGTTCTGGTGTTATTTTATTTGGGAACTAATTTTTAGCTTGCACAAGAGCATTGTGTCTTAGATCATTCCAGACCTACTTATAACAAACTGTTTTAAATATGGTAACTAAATATTATTCTTGAATATATTTTCCACAACATTTGCTATGTTCATTATTTCTTCTTGTTTTTTTCTTCTCAACTTATTGTGTGAGAAATGATAGCATTATTTTTGTAAGATTTTGTAACCTTAAATGTTACTCAAATATGTAGCACGATGAAACATTGGGTTTTGGCTTCGTTTTGATAACCTGTATTTTCATATGCCCTCATATTTTGGTGATAAATGACACCTGTTTATGCTGCAAGTGTTCTAAAATTCATCAATTCTTTCATAAAATGCATATACTGTGCATTCTTTTCACTTAATACTGGTTGTTTGTGTGGCTGTTTAAATGCAGTTTTAAATTGACAGTGGCAGAACGCAGCAGTCTCTGTTGATCTTAAATGTGAGCCAGATGTTGTATTTATATATATCACATGTTTTAGGTAATATTTCATGAAATATAATGTCTTCCTCTTTTTTTTCTTTTCTGACATATTTGCTGACATGACACCGAAAAGAAAGATATATCAGCTATCTATCTTATCAGATTTTATCAAAAACTGAGGAAAAGAGGTTGAACCTCTCATACAAAGTAAAACCATGGCATAAGGTTGAAAAACAAAATTAAATATGATAGAAGCAAGACAGTATGGATGTTTATGATTAGAGAAAGCACATGAATATTATCTTTTTAGCTAGTCATTTTTCATATAATTAGAAAGCTTTCAAGATTTCCAAGTTTTGCTATTAGACAATACATTAACTTCAGCACTTGTACTGACACTGATAGCTTAAAAGAAATCATTTAAGCCTACTTTTTATACTTTCCATCTAAGTTTATCATGATTGGAAGTACATGTAGCTGTTTTGTAACTGGTAATAATGTCACCATATGCGTCCCGTTAAACTAGAAGTTAAATCTTGTCTCTTAACATTTCATGTAAGCTATTAATACAAGTTGGCCAGAGTATAATTAAGCACCTGGACAATGAGATGATTACTGTATAGATCAAAAGGTTGGAATGTCTGGCTTTCACCTGAAACTAATGTATGAAATATGATAGTAGAGTCACTCCAACATTGAATGCAAGGAAATCCAAACATTATACTTAAGAAAACATGCAAATCATGGGTGTGTTGTGCAGATTTTATATATTTCAGAAACAGAAGGTTACAGTATGAAATGAGAGTCGCATACAGAATACTAGAAGTATAGTTCATATGTAGAGTCTGTTGATACATATATCTTGTAAATAGTTTGTATCCAGGTTACAATGTGAAGTATACAGTTAACATGTAGCTTCTGTTATCTCATTTATCTTGCAAACAGTTTATATCAGGTCACAGTATGAAGTATGCAGTTAAATGCAACTTCTATTGTATTTATATTGTAAAGAGTTTATATCGGGTTACAGTTTGAAGTGTACAGTTTATATGTACCTTCAGTTTCATTTATCTTGTAAACAGTTTATTTCAGGTCACAGTATGAAATATACAGATTATATGTACTTTCTGCTGTTTCACTTATCATGTAAACAGTATTTCAGGTGACAGTATGAAATATACAGTTTATATGTAGCTTCTGTTGTCTCTTTTATCTTGTAAACAGTTTATATCCAGGTCACAGTATGAAGTATGCAGTTAACATACAACTTCTATTGTATTTATCTTGTAAACCGTTTGTATTAGGTCATAGTGTGAAGTTTACAGTTAACATGTAGCTTCTGTTGTTTATCTTGTAAACAGTTTATATCAGGTTGCGGTATGAAGTAACGGTAAGATCAGACACACGCATAAAACAACAGAAGTATAGTTCACATTGTAGTTTATGTTGTCTCACCTGATATTTATTAGTTTTCATACATTTTGATGAAGCCTCAGTTTGGATATTGAAAGAAGAATTGCAATATGAAAAAAAAAGTGAAAAAAGACTGTTGTTGTTCATTTATTTACAGAATCAAAACCCGTTATGGTTAAGAGTAAACAGTTCACTAAATACTATGATTGAAAGGGATTCATATTCGTACATTTTCATAAGAATGAGAAGTTGGGAGTCAGAAAATAACTTGCAGTCTGTGATTATTAATTAAACAGTTTGGTGTTGCACTTTTTTCTTTGAAAGCACACAAACTTTAACTGAAATTCTAGAATCTTGTTTCAAGTTAAAATGGTTGTCTTTAATAACATAAAACTCAATACTAATTTTATGGTCTCTCTTAATCACTGAACTAGAGGGTCCAGCTGCTTTCCTACTTCTACAGAAAGAAAATTAATTTGCAAAATTCAGGTACCACAGAATTTTTCTCTATCAAAACTTCTTGTATTTTTAAAATAGAAACATAAACATTTAGGAAATATGGAATGAAAATTTGTTTTTTTATATAATACAGTACATATAAAAATTCTATACATTATATATTTCAATGATAAATTTCAAGTTACCAGGCACTTCACATTTTGTTAAAATTCAGAAAACGGTGCGAGAAAACATCTGATTTATTTACAAAAAAAAATGTTTATTGAAACAAAAATATAAATATTTCAACTGAGATTATTTCATGAAATAGATTAAGAATAATTAACAGGATTTTTTTTTTTCAAAAATGAAACTTTTGTAAATATTGAATGTTTTAACTCTTTCACTTCCACATTTATAGATGCACGACTCTCCCGGTGCAAGGCCTCTTTGTACCAAACATGTTCACTGTTTCAGCTGTGGGGGCATTATAATGCGACAGTCAATTCCACTATTCATTGGTACAAGAATAGTTCAAGAGTTGACATTGGGTGGTGATGACTAGCTGCCTTCATTCTAATCTTACACTGCTAAATAAGGGACAGCTAGTGCATATAACCCTCATGTAGCTTTGCACAAAACAAAAAAACCAAAATTAAGTGCAAGGTTTATGTTAGATATGCAGTGAAAAGCAGAAAAATAATTTTATTGTGTTACTTATCTGTAACTTTAGACTGTTAAACATTGGGAAGTATGAAGGGAAATAACCTTTCTTCATGATGATGGGAAATTGAAATCTCAAATGAGGTTTATATTACAGGTTTCAAGTCCAAAAGAAAAGATGTATCCAGTATTTGTACTAATGACAGTGAAAGAACTAATTATTTATGTTATGTAGATTTATCCTTTGTTGATTTTGATACTGCAAACATGTCAAAATTTTCTACATTCTGTTTTTATACAAGCATTGTAAAACACCCAGAGCGTTTCTAAAGATAAAGAGTTCCGTTAACAACATTTGTCTCTGATGTTTAAAGCATTCTGCTGCAAAATACGGGAGCTGTCCTTCAAATGATTAATCAGTTTGTTTGTAATATTATGTATTTTCGAAGCAACTACACCAATAACTGATTTTGTTTCTTTTTATGTTTTTGTTGCTATTATTGTTTTAATGATATTGTACTTTTATCATGGTATATTGCTCAAAACTTGGGTATTGTTTTTATTCTAAAATTTCATTTAAAAACAAATTGCTTGTTTATTTTGAAATCTAGTCTCAGCCTCATATTTTAATATGCACTAAATATTAACACTTCTGTGACTTGAAGCTAGGGATTAATTTTGAAACACCATTATAAGAGGGAAAAAATATCAGGTCATAAACTTTCATTCATTGGTTTGTCAATTAAACAGTTTGATAGAAAAACTAGTTGGGAGAATAGACTAAGGTTTTTATCTATTTTCAGTTCTATGGTTGTTTCCATAAGTAGCTACTACTATTGAAAAATTTACAGAATAGATGTACATTAACCAATTGTATTGTATTCTCACACTTCCTGATAAAGATAATTTAAAACATGCCATGTAGAGAGTTTTTTGTTTTTCTTTTGTATTTTCATTTTTGACAATAAAAAAAGTCAGTGGATTGTTGTAGAAATCGGTACCCTGATTGTCTCTTGTTAGCTTATTTCATAATATTAAAATATTGTTATCACTAAATTTTGAATGGCTTGGTAATAGTTAGGTTGGTTTTTAACGTTATTTATGTGTAAAACTACTTGCATTTTAAATTCAGGACATAATTTTCAGAATTGTAAAAATATGAGGCATGAGAAACTTGCTATTTAAATTTGGGGATTCAGTAATTTACTGGATTTTTAGTTTATGTGTAGAAATACACCATCAGAATGCAGACAGTATGGTGAACTGAGCATATTTCACTGTATTGAAAATGACAGACTATTAAAATTGGTTTGAATGAATCTCTTGAAATGCACCAAATTGTATTATCCATTTTTCATTCAACACATCAGCAAAAGAATGAACTAACATATCAACCAATAAATAAACTTTGGCTCATTTGGTGATGATCAGTAATACAGGTTACATGTTTCAGTCTTAGGAAAGAAGCAACTACATCCAGGGTTATTCTTTGTAATGGATAATCTACAATTTTATGCAAGAGTTTACTATGTTTTAGCCATTTTTTTCTGGGTATCACCTGTAGAAAAGTGCATAATAAATATTGCTTAATATCTTGTTGTGAGGAATCCACTTTTGCACATCAATTCAAGTGTGAGAAATACCCTAGTGGCCTACACCCTTTTAATTAAACATAATTTAGAAGTATTTCCTGCCTGAGAGCTCTTGAGACAGACCACTAGATGCATCATAGATTGGAAACCACATCTTTGTAGTTTATAACAGTAACATGGCACATCTTAATGCACTCCTGACAGTTTGGAAAAATGCAAATGGTTACATGTATATGCACTGTGTTCCTTTTTCTGAGGTAGTTGAGTTTTACCTTGCTACATGGCAAGTAGCACTGACATTAAGTTTGAGTCCTTCAGTTGCTCTTCCCAAATCTCCTGAAACATTGTTTGTTCAGCCCATGCACTAGTGTAATCAGCACATAGTGCGTGGCTGGTCTTTACACTTCTGCAATGGTTATACAGCCACATGGTAACTAGTACTTGGATATTCAGTGAATGAACAAGCTTTATCATTTGACAAGACACCACACAGTCCTTATGCATTTCTGTTTTGGTAACCAAGTCAGTGATGTCTAACCCAGTCATACCCCTGGCAGAGTGTTATCTCATGGATATAAACTGTTTACAAAATATACAAGATTTATGTAAACTGTACTTGTATTTTGTATAAATGTGATTGTTTCTTTACATGTGACCTCCTGGATATCAACTCTATATGATGTATAATTTGTGAAGCTCATAAGCCATTTAAGTAATGCATGGTTTACTCTAAATTGGAATAGTGAACTTCCTACCTTACATGTGTTGTTGACTTCTTCAGTTCACTTATTGCACAAGAGTAACTGGCCATAATCTCAGTAGTTGGTTCATTTCCTTGAGAAAAAAAATGTCTGAACTGAAATTGTTCATAACTACTTTCATTTTGAGACTGATGGAACTAAGTTGAATTCAGAGAAGTGTCTCTTCAGTAACATATAACCTCTCAACATAAACCAGAGTGACAGCTGTGTTAGTTAGCTAGAGTGGTAGCTTCATTTGAAACATTTAGTGCACCATAAGGTCAATCAGTGTTTTAGCAACTCTATTATCAACCGAGAACTTGATTTAAAAACAGTGTATCTACTGTCGTATATATCAAACCCAATTCAATCCTGTGAAAGCTAGGCTGTCTATCACACATCTGGACAAGCGCTACCTACTGTGTCACCTATGTCAATTATTAAATCTTTCCTTAGATTTGTTAGTTTAATAGGGCAAGAACTGCAGTTTGTTTATAAATGTCGTGCTAAACTACACAAGGGCTATCTGCACCAGCCGTTCCTAATTTAGCAATGTAAGACTAGAAAGAAGGCAGCTAGTCATCACTGCTCACTGCCGGTTCTTGGGCTACTATTTTTACCAACGAATTGTGGGATTTACCTTCACTTTATAACGCCCCCACGGCTGACAGGGAAATGTTTGTGACTGTGATTCGAATCCGCGACCCTCAATTTGTCAGTCGAGTGCTCTAACCACCTGGTCATAAGAACTCAGAAGGCATAACTTATTAATGTCTCTTCTGCACCTGCTGGGAAGTTAGATGGAACGGGTTGTCAGATCAGGATGAAATATTCTGTGTGTAAGTGTTGGCTTATATTCACGTTCGTTTAATATGAAATAAGTAATAAAAGTATTGAACTGCATAATATGTAAAATACTTTATTTTTTGTTAGAAAACTGGAAATTTTGAATGTATTTTTTACTGAAAATTTGTTCATGTAATACATACTAATACACACTTGGTTTAGAGATACTCTTGTTTGTTCAATTAATACCGTCTTCTACAGCTTAATCTGTCTTTTTTGTTGTTGTTGTTGTTGTTTTGAATTAAGCACAAAGCTACACAATGGGCTATCTGTGCTCTGCCCACCACGGGTATCGAAACCCGGATTTCAGCGTGTAAGTCCGCAGACATACCGCTGAGCCACTGGGGGGCCTGTCTTTTTAATTTGAAATTTTTATGCTGTCACTGTGTTAGCACGTAATTACACAATAATTGTCAGAGCTCTGCCCAATTCTGGGGGCCCAGCATGGCCAGGTGATTAAGGCGTTCGACTCATAATCTGAGGGTTGCGGTTCGAATCCCCGTCGCACCAAATTTGCTCGCCCTTTCAGCCGTGGGGGCGATATAATGAAGGTCAATCTCAACATTCGTTGGTAAAAGAGTAGCTCAACAGTTGGCGGTGGGTGGTGATGACTAGCTGCTTTTCCCTCTATTCTTTCACTGCTATATTAGGGACGATTAGGGTAGAGAGCTCTCCAGTAGCTTGCGCGAAATTCAAAAACTAATAAACACTGAGAATCAAATCTCGTGTTTTAGTATTGCATGTCTATAAACTTTCCACTGACAACTGGAGGTTTTAAAGTTCATAATTTGGCTGAATAACAAGTAATATTTTAGTTAATTTAAATTGTTAAAAATACGTAGCAACTAGAAATGAACCCAGAGGGCGCAACCCTCAAAACCTAAATTAAAAGCATATATGTAACAGTTCTCCGTCCTCGTAAAAATGAATGTACCAAGGTTCTCTTTCTATCTTAAATTGTTTTTCAGTTTTGGCTCTTTTTCTCTTTTTATTTATCTGTCCCCTAGTGGCACAGCTGTATATTTGCGAACTAACAATGCTAGAAACCCGTTGTATAGCAATGTGCCTAATTACACACTCCTCCCTTCTCAGATCGCTACAACTGTAATGAAAATTGTTGATTTTAATATAGCCTTGATATTTTAGCAACTTTTTCCAAAAGTAGATTTGGTGTTTGGAGGGTACTCAACCTTCTTATCAAATTAGACAAAATTCAGGCGCAAAAGTTTCTTAATTATATTTTTCACCTACAACCACGCATAGGAGTGAAAACAATACATCCGCCGTCTGCTGTGATAATAACAAAATATGATTAACCGTGGGAGCATTATAAGTTACTGTCAATCCCACTATTCCTTGGTAAAAGAGTAATCCGAGAGTTGGCGGTGGGTGGTCATGATTAGCTGCCTTCCCTAGCTAGTCTTACACTGCTAAATTAGGGATGGATAGCACAGATAGCCCTCGAGTACCTTTGCGTGAAATTCAAAACAAACTATACCAATCTAATTTATCTTTACGATCATGTAGAATATACTGTAAAATTCAACTTTAAAAAGACGGACAGTGTGCTTCAAAATTGGTTAATTTTTGGGCAAGATCGAAAGTATTTCAAATTTAGTTCTATGTGCTATGTCTTTTTTTTAAATGGGATTCAAAATAATACTACCTTATTTGACAATGTTGTAATACTTGCTTCAAAATTTCAAAATCTATCTAAATTTGAATCATTATCAAGTTTCACAAGGCTACATTTTTTGCAACTTTCCAGTTATTGCTGTATATTTTCAAACCCTATTTATTCACGAATAAACATTTCTTATGATTAAACTTTATATAATGCCAAGTGGAGTTAATTATGAGACATATCTATAATTGTAAATAAAATCACGACCTTTATTTCTAGGATATATTTTTTTTTTAGTTCAGTAATTTTTGTCAGAAAAATTAAATAATTCGTTTTAATCGAGAAAAATAAACTGAACTTTAACAAAGGTTGACCTTTATAGATGTTAATGGACTTTTATGTGAAGACTTCAATGTTGAACTTTGTGTTCGATGTGAAGTCTATATACATTTATAAGGTTTGAATGATATATTCAGATGTATGTATTGATATAAAAAGACGGAAAAGTACAAATATGAAGAAATGTTTTAGTTACGTAATGTGCTCGATTCTAAATGCAATAATGTTAGTAATTTATTATTGTTGGTTTGTCTTATTATATATTCTAGATTGATGTTATTTTAATATAATATGAACTTCCTAACCACGTGGAAAATGCTCGATTTTACGAATGTTGTTGTTGTTGTTTTTTGAATTAAGCCCAAAGCTACACAATGGGCTATCTGTGCTCTGCTCACCACTGGTATCGAAACCCAGTTTTTAGCGTTGTAGGACCGCAAACATACCATTGAGCCACTGGGGGGTGATTTATGAATGAATGTTACAATTTAGAATTAACTGTATTAATGAACATGTAGGATATCCATAGCTCCTGACGAAGCTGTAATAGCGAAATACTGAGAAAAAGGTCGTGGTTTTGTTTACTTTCTTTTTTATGTAAAATTTGTTTGCATTATTGAACGCTTTAAGAAACTCGCTCATCTTCCAAGCCTTTCTCAAAGACTTGGGGCTATAGAGGTACAACCTTTTTTTTAATACTATATTCCGTTTATTATATGTAAATATTCGTGTAATTACATAGGACTGATGGTTTTATTTTCTTGAAATTTTTACATGTTCTATAGTAATTCCTGTATACAGAATTCGAACATTATATCCATTTTTCTCCATCATGTATAGATATTTCACAACTTCATATGTACTTTTACGTAAGTGAAACATTTTCACTGAAAGTTTTAACAATCATGGTAAAAGATTTCCCTAGATCAGCTGCGACCTGAAAGTTTCACCGTTTGTTTTACAACCCACGAGAAACACACCTTTAGCACAGTTAAAAGGCCACGTGACTTGTCATTTTGGGATAGTGTTTGTGCGTGCACTTTGACATTATTATTTTTTTCAATGTTCTTCATTCGTCGCTATAGTAACAAGAGGATTTGTAAATGACTCAAACATATTCTGTTGTATTTTGTGGAAAATATATTGTATAAAGAGGCAATGGCCACACAGAGACAGCTAGATACCAGGATCGAAAAGCATTGAACATAAAAGTTTGGTTAACAGAACGAAAGTCATTCACCTCCACTTTACATAAAACTGGATTTGACTGATCAGTTTGTAAATAAATTAGACAAAAATAGCAACTGTTTCAAGTATCTATGTGAGTAATTTCCAGATTTTTCAGAAGCGAAACTTCAAGATTGGTTATATTTGTTTGGTCTCGGATTAGTTAATTGATTTTGGATAAACAGTTCAAAATGAGGAAAGTTAAAAAAAAGAAACGTGGATCACCTTTAAAGATGTTATCAAGAAATCCTTAGGAAACAACAAAGATCCAAATTACGAAATATTGCGAATAAAATGCTCGATAAATTCAAAGAGATGAGTGTAACATGAACGTGAAAGTTTCATTTTCTACCCTCACGTATTGACTATTTTTCCTGAATATCTGGATGGCGTCAGCAAAGTTTATTTTTTGTTTAGTTTCACGCAAAGCTACACGAGGACTATCTGTGCTAGCCGTCCCTAATTTAGCAGTGTAAAACAAGAGGGAAGGCAGCTAGTCATCACCACCCGCCGCCAACTCTTCGGCTACTCTTTTATCATCATATAGTGGGATTGACCGTCACATTATAACGCCCCAACGGCTGAAAGGGCAAGTATGTTTGTTGCGACGGGAATTCGAATCTACGATTACGAGTCGAACGCCTTAACCACCTGGCCATGCCGGGCCGCGTCAGCAAAGAATAAGGGGAAGGGCTTCATCAAGACATCAGGGAAATTGAGAGGCGGTATCAGGGAATGTGTTACATCGGCAGACACAACAAATAAAGACGACAACACTCAGTTTTGAGACTAAACGACAGAGGTTTTACACAAATCATGATGAATGAGGATGTATATCCGTGTTCTTCTCATTTCTCAGTTTATTTGTATTTTTGTTAAAAACATAATCATAAAAATGTTCATTATGGTAAACGGAGTAATATATGATCTTAGTAAGAATTGTTTTTTTCACGATTTTACTTCAATGTTCTTCCCTTTTCTTCTGTTTGTTTGTATTTATGTCAACAAACATAATAATAATAAAATGTTCATTGTGGTGAATGAAATAATAATTTGATCTTAGTAGGAATTTTTATTAAGATTTGTAAAATCTATCCTTACGTGATGGAAAAAAAAGGCCAGGTGGTTAAGGCACTTCACTGGTAATCTGAGGGTCGCGGATTCGAATCCCCGTCACCTCAAACATGCTCGCTCTTTCAGCCGTGGGGGCGTTATAATGTGGCAGTCAATCCTACTATTCAATGATGTCGAGAAACCCACTTGTTGAGAATTTTATATGCAAAAACGGCTCGTTTGGGTTGAGAAAATATTTTAAATAGAAGGTCGAAACGTTGTTCGCTCTTCTATTTAATATATTTTCTCAACCCAAACGAGGCGTTTTGCATATAAAAATCCCACTATTCCTTGGTGAAAGAATAGCCCGAGAGTTGGCAGTGAGTGGTGATGACTAGATGCCTTCCCTCTAGTCTTACACTGCTAAATTATGGACGGCTAGCGCAGATAGCTCTCGAGTAGCCTTGCGCGAAATTCAAAACAAATAAACAAACAGAAAAAATATTTTCGCAGATAGCCTAGTTGCTTTGCGCCATGAAACGCCAAACAACTTTCGAAATCTACGTAGCTGGAGTACGGAAAATCCGTTATTAAAATCAAAACAACTTCTAAGACCTTTAAATTCGCAGGTCTGAGTTATTGTGTGTGTTTTTTCTTTTAGCAAAGCCACAGCGGGCTATCTGCTGAACCCACCGAGGGCAATCAAACCCCTGTTTTAGCGTTGTAAATCTGTAATCTTACTGCTGTATTAGCAGGAGGCTCCTGAGTTATTAATAAATAAAAATGTTTTAGGTTATACAGTATACTGTTTCTGATAGGTAACTGTATTGAACCGAATGTTAAAAAACAATGTACACAGTATGTGGATTTAAAAAAATCAATATTTTGAAAGATTTACACTGGTTTCTATTTGTTTAAGAGAAGCTGAAACTATACATATTAATTGATTAATTTTCCACTTTTAGACAGATTTATTTAACACCAGATGGGGTTACAATACAGTACAACGCAGGTTTGGAAGCATATTATACTCGTTAATTGATTATAAACGATTTACAATTACAATGGAGTAGTTTTATTTTGGGGAACGTTCTACATGTTTTGAAAGAAATATCCAATACGTTCTTAACGAAGAAAAGTTTCGACGTGCTTATAAATTATTGTTTGCTAATTTACTATAATACAATAAGACAGCGAAATGTTTTGTATTTACATTATACGATTCATTTGTAAGAACTGCACTTCAAAAGTATTATTTTGAAATTTGTCATGCTTTACGAAGGACTTTCTATTGAACGTGAAAGGTGTTTTATATATTTAATCGTGTTTACTGAGCACGTTAAAGTAAATATAACGTACAAAATTTGTGTAATCATCTTAAATTATTTTCCGAGTCTTAAAAAGACGGATAGTCAAAAAACCCATTGTTACTTCGCACGTATATTAGAATTTCAAATATGATATAATTCATTTTAAAAGAGTGTCATCAAAGATGTGAAAGCATGATATAACACTTCCACCTCATACAAAACACTGGACAATAAAGAGATAATGAATGTTTAACGTTTAAATATGTCATCCGGAAAAATTATCCATTGTCCTGTAAGTGATTAAAGCAGTTTTTATTTACTTTTTTGCAATAATTTAGTCACGCTTTGGGAGTACTCCAGAAAAGACTAACGAGATAGTAGTTATCAACCATATGGATTAGCTGCTTATTTTAGTGACTAAGTGATTACTAGCGATAAATTTATTGTTATATTAAAAAGTCGCCCCCCAGTGGCTCAGCGGTATATCTGCGGACTTACACGCTAAAATCCGGGTTTCGATACCCGTGGTGGGGAGAGCACAGATAGCCCATTGTGTAGCTTTGTGGTTAATTAAAAAAACAAAAAACAAACAAAAGTAAAAAGTCACAAGACTGGGTGGGTTATAATTGGTTCCACGTTTTCTGTTAATTATTTGCTTCCAGTGGTGTAAAAACATCGTATTTTTCCATTCGTGGGTCTTAAACAATTGTACCAATCTCAGGTTTCATGAATGTTTGTTAGGTGGGAAAATAAAGTGGGTGTGAAATTTCATTCTACCTGTAATCGAAGCTCGATGCCAGAAAGGTACTTTTTCTTGCTAAACGTCCCAAGTCAGCGATAAATATAACTGATAAGTGTAATAATAATTACAAGCCGCCTACTATCTATGATACATGAAAAATTCGAATAAAAATCAAATTAAGACTCTTTTTGATAAAAACCGTATACGTTTTTTCCACCTAATTAGTATAATATCTGAAAACATTGTACACGCTAAAGCTGACAGATTTCATCGCACATCATTAAGAACTGCATGGAAAGCTGTTACTAAAGTTATTTTCTCTAAGTATAATTTGTAGGTTTAAACATAATTTACTTTTTAGTGAAACATCTTCAGCTTTTCAAACTATTTATTAATGTATATTGGAGACCGAAGAAAGACAGACTTGAGGGCCAGTTGATGTGGAATATATCTTGTGATGACAATAATGGACAGAAAGAAGATAGATTTGAGCATCAGCTGATGCAGAATATAGCACATGATAACAACATGGGATCTATTGATGTGGAATATGTTTGAGGTCTAAACCCGAAGTTCTCAATAAAAGTTTTAGTGGTTTACGAAAACTGGTTTGGTTTGTTTTTAATTTTGCGTAAAGCTACTCGAGTGCTATCTGTGCTAGACGTCCCTAATTTAGCTGTGTAAAACTAGAGGGAAGGCAGCTAGTCATCACCACTCTTGGGCTACTCTTTTACCAACGAATAGTGGGATTGGCCGTAACTTTATAACGCTACCACGGCTGAAAGAGCGAGCATGTTTGGTGGGATAGAGATTCGAACCTACGACTCTCAGATTACGAGTCGAGTGCTCTAACCACTTTGCCATGCAGAGCCTACAAAAACTGAATCATATCTTCATTAACTATTAGTGAGTTTAGTATTACGAGAGATAGAGTAAATAACTGGATGTATGAGTAATCTTCAGTAACGCATCGTCCATGTACAAGTACTTTCATATTTAAGTTGTGCAACTTACGATGGAATAAAAACTTTATGGTGCTTTAAGGTATTTTCAATATAGTAATATAGTAAAAATACAACTAGAAATACAACATTTCATTCACTCTTATTCAATAAAAATAAACGATTTCAAGAATGGTATTCCAGGTTGGCTAAGGAAGCATAAACTACAATACATGTACTCCATGTATGTGTTAATGCAGCATCAAGTTGATATGTCTTTGTGAGAAAGATATATTGGAGCATAGAAAATTGTGACCTTATGATAAACTAGTTTTACGTGTAAATGTTAGGTAAAAATACCCATTCTTTGACATGATATATACAATTTCGTGCATTGTATGAATCAAAACACTCTTTTTAAGAGCCATTTGTACCGTTTACACACACACACACTTACGTTTTTTATGTGGACTGAACGCAACAGAAAGACACAGATAACAGCTTATATAATTTATTTTACAATAAACTATTATATATGTGACAAATATAAAATAAATTACATAATAACAATGACAGATATTCAGTTTCAACCTTCAAAGTTAATTACAATACAAAATGGTACTGGCCTGTGTCTAACATGATCCAGAATGAAAGTCTAAAAGTCCAGATCAGAAATCCAAAATTCCAGTCTAGGGAGTGAATTTGGTCCCACGAAGAAATTCCTAAGTTTGCTCCGGTCTCCCCAAAACAGTCTTGTACGTGTTGACTTTCAATGTAACCACTAATTCGAATGAATCGTAAAGATTGATGAAATAAAATCTCAGTTTTTGTAGATCTAGCTCCAGTCACAAATCCAAGTTGAATAAACACACAGCAAACGTTGAAAATTTCTCAAACGGAGAAAATATCTCTTGAATCGAAAGTAAAAACGAATGACTGACTGATTTCTTTTTGCATTGCCGTCTGTTTATATACTAGTAGGCCTACTTTTCTCGAACACTCGCGTAACTTCCCAGCATTTCAGAGTAATCTAGATTCGTCTCGTACAGACACCAGGCCATTACAAATGATCAATCTATCTAATTCTAGAAATTTCTACATGAATAATAGCGTATATACATAACGCTTTATACATAACACAGAGTAATCTCGATTAGTCTCCTACAGACACCAGGCCAATACAAATGATGGATCTAGCTAGTTCTAAAAATTTCTACATGAATAACAACATATATACATAACGCTTTATACATAACACACACACACACACATATATATATAAATACAGACAATGTTCAGAGTTTCATATTACATACATCTTTTTTTAACCTTTGACCGTTGTAAGATCAAAAGAAAGACACGAATTTCATGCCTATCTCTTTCAGTCTGTGGGAACTATCGCAAGGTAAAATATCATTTGAAATAGTTGAAATAAAAAAGAATAATAAGCTTAACATTGCTAACATTTTTACCTTCGTAAAATCGAAAGAGAGGTACAAGTCTGTACGCTTCTGTATATGTAAATTGTAAGGTACTTTTATTCAACGTCTCGTTTGGGTTGATGGAAATATAAGATAGTGTGTTTACTTACAACAAAGCCACATTGGGCTATCTGCTATGTCTAGCGAGGGGAATCGAACACATGATTTTAGCGTTCTAAATCCGAACACCTACCGCTGTCCCAGCGAATAACAAGAAATATAAGAAAATTGCAGACTAAGATACGTGCTTTTGTAATAGTTGACCTTTGACCCACCAAACTCTAATAGAGAACCTAAAATCTAAAATTGAAAAGTTGTCTAGTAATCAGCACACAAATAAAGGAGTGTCTCACAATTTTACTCTTTGGAAAGAAGAATAAAGAAACATCAGAAATACAAGAAGTCCGCCTTCTATTCCCGTCCGAGCGTGGCTAGGTGGTTAAGGCAGTCGACTCTTAATCTGAGGGTCGCGGGTTCGACTCCCCGTCACACCAAACATTCTCGCCCTTTCAGCCGTGGGGGCGTTATAGAGTAAGGATAAATCCCATTATTCGTTGCAGTAGCCCGAAACTTGGCGGTACGGGGTGATAACTACCTGCCTTCTCTTCAGTTTTACTCTGCAAAATTATGGACGGCTAGTGCAGATAGCCCTCGTGTAGCTTTGCGCAAAATTCAAGAACTAAGAAACAACCTTTTTTAACATAGTCCGTTTTATGGTAGAGAGCATAATTTTGTTTTACAGCCTAGGCCTACTGTTGGCTTTTTTCACACACAAAATTCTAATTTTGCAATCATTTCTCTCGTTTATGGGTTAAATATATGACGTAGTAGTAGATGTATAGTTAATGACCTATAGCTAAAGATACCTGTAATGTTATACTTTAAGCTGAATGTTAACTTAAACTTACCAAAAAAATGTCAAGTCTGCGCAGAATTATTCGTGTGTACGTTAATGATAAAATTACCAGTTTGGTTAGCAGATGACAGACGCGTATATCAACAAAAAAATGTCATTTTGCGCACCTTCATGTGAGGAAAGTGTGACCTGTGCAGTGAACACGGCAGACAAATAAACAAGCAGAAAGATTTTGAGTTTTATTTTAAATAAACATACTTTTGGTGAACTTTGCAACTGATCTATGACAACTTCTTTTCCTAAGACTTTCAAGAGATCTATGAGCAGTTTTATTTGCAAAGCTATTGAGAAATATATTGCTAGTTATCCTTGTAAAACTATCAAACTATTTATGACTAGTCATTTTTGTACAATTTCAAGAGGTATGTGACAAGATTTTGCACAAAATGATGTTTCATATGATTGCATATGAAAATGGAACAGTACATACACACATTAATGTATATTCTGATAAACTAGGACGGCACACCTAAAGAAAGAGAACATATATTTGATGACAAACAAATTACCCTCTGATAACATTCATCAATATTTCTCTTCAAAATATTTCTTAGTGTAATGAAATTACCAGTCAGTTGGATTCAGATTAGTGCTGGGGTTGACCAAACAAGCTTCTGAACGTTATTTGCTTCAAATTTATGGCTGGTGAAATTTATTATTATTTGACGCATTGTCATGTTGTGTTTTCCACATATATATCTCCATCAGTATGGTCAGTGCTTTTCCTTCATAACGTTAGAACAGAATACAGTATTTCATTCACCGTTCCCTTAACGCCCAGGTGCAAATCATTCAAAGCAAAGCACACCATTCTTCAAGACTGACGTTACACATTCACAACCAAAGTGTTTTCCGGATTGCTATCAAGTCCAGACCCAGTTACCCGAAGTTAAATAACAACGAGTAGCGGGAATTATTGTTCCACAAGAGGGTTTTCTATATCAGTTTTCATCCAAATTTCGATCTTCAACAAACAACGAGAGCCAATGCCCTTACTTTTCTTAATGCCTTTAATGAGTTAGTTTACGTGTACGAGTTGGCCTGTGAATTTAGCCAGCATATAAAGTTTCACTTTAAAACGTGTTTCAGAATTCGTGTAAAGTAAGAAGTGGTTAATTTTGAAGAGTCAAGTTAATACTGACCCACCGTATAAGTTAGTGGACAGAAATGCTTCGGATATTCATTTTACTAATATTAATTTCAACTATCTTTTGTGTCAAAGTTATAAGACACGCACTGAAGATACAGTCATTAAACATGTAAACAACGCCCTTTAGTAACAAGTTATTTTACCGATCAGGAATATTTCTACTCTAAGTTGAAACTCACTTAATTTTTTATGGGGTTATGATTCAAGAAGCAATATGTGAATTTATCTCAAATCCTCAGAGTAAAAGACGAGTTATCGCTCGTCATAAAGAAGTAAAGTAACCGATTAGCAAGAGTGAATGGTTTACCATACTTATGACAGAATAACGTTGTTTATTTACATCAAAAGGTACAAAGATAAACGTTTCGGATGTCTACAGACTCCACCTCCAGTATATCTAAAGCATTCTTCGTTTATCTAGACCCCTTCTGATATAAATAAAAATTACTGTTCATCGTAAATGTCGTAATTATTTTCATTGTCAAACTTTGTTTTCCTTCGAACACATCGATTACTAATAATTGATTAGCAGTTGATATCAGTTAACAACATTTGGGCTAATAACAGACCAAAAATGATAATAAAGCTCCACAGATAAACTTTTAAGCCCAGAGGCCTTATCTAGAGAGACAGACATGAGAGAACACCACTTCAATATCTCATACATGGTAGGGATTTGTAACATTAACTCCCTTTAGTGTCCAACATGCACTTAACCACCAGTAGCATATAGAGAAGTCATAATGTTTCTGATAATGATAATTGTGTCCCATTCATTTGTCTTCCCTGTTGCTGTATTTGTGATAGTTTAAATCGTCAATAAATGTTTATTTTTCGCTGTAGTCGTTTCTATCTTTTACCTGTTGGAGCTTGGACAACAGTTAATGAATTGAGAAGTTTTATTTGTACTTTTACAGTTTCAATGTCCTTTATTTTTTATATTTATTTATGCAAGAGATTTACAACGATATGTGTTTTAATTTGATACACATCTTGTATATTGCATATTTTATTTTACCATTTTACACACCTTGAATATCCACACTTTTGATTATTTCATGTCTGTTATTCATAACATCTTACCACAAAGTGTTCAGGAAATGATTTATGCTGAAACTACCTTAAACAATTATAAATTATGTAAACAACAGACAGCATCGTATATATTGTGAACGTATTGTTAAAGGAACGTTTGGTTTGTTTGATTTGAATTTCGCGTAAAGCTACTCGAGGGCTATCTGCGCTAGTGGTCCCAAATTTAGCAGTGTAAATATATATACATATAGATACGTTGTTGTTAATATTTGAATTTTGCATAAAGCTATTAGAAGTTATATGCACTAACTGTCCCTAAGTCTGAAGAGATAGACTTACCAAACCACCAACTCGTGGACTACTGTTCCAAAGAACGGAGTGTGATTTTTGGGACAGTAACAGGACGTAAACCATGGAACTCCTGCTCCATAGTGCTGTCCAGCTTTTGAATATATGATCAGCAAATGTCAGGTTTTCCTCTCATTTCCAGAAAAGAGAGAAAGATAGTTGATTCTGAACTATCTTCCTGGTCTTTCAAGATCAGTAATACAAGATAAATAAACCTACTTCAAGTTAGCCTTCAAACTGTTTATAAACAAAAACTAATTTAATTGTTTTTCTTAAAAATTATAATAACAGACAAAAAATGATCGTCTACCCTTAACCCCTTTTTCAAAGGGTAGCGACTTTCTGTCAAAAGACATTTTCAAGGAACAAATGCTATTACATTTGACCACTTTAAAAATGCATTATAAGTGACTCATTGTTTAGAAGATAACTAGTGACATTTACATTATGTGTGTGTATTATCAATTACCATTGACAAGTTAGTTTATTAAGAAGATAAAACAAAAGTTGTTACAGTGTATACACACCATTGCTATGAATGCGAATGATAATTTTTGTAAAAAATAATATAATGTTTAACATTGAATATGTTTATACTTTGTGTCACTGGAGTTTTGAAAAGAAACAAGCAAACAAATTACGATGTATCTTAAATAACTATTTGATCAGACGATTAGAATTCTAAGATTATCAAATGACAGCCAAGTTGTTTAAGGTTCAGGGTCATCCTACTCGGGTTATGGTCATATTTTGGTTTATAAAAGATACTATTTGTAAAACGTAATACATTTAGTACAGATTTGGAAACTTGAATAAGTTAATCAACTTAAAAATGGAGCATACAAAAATAATTAAATAAATATAATCCGCAAAAATAAATATAGACAGATAAGTAGATGGAAGTCAAACACATATTAAATGATTTCTGATGTTATTTTTACAACTGTATCGCCTTCCATGCGACGTCTGTAACGCAAAAATGTTTACAAGACTAAAGCTAGAGCACAGTTAAATGATATTTGTAGTTCATTTGATACGAATCGCATATGTCTTTGGCAGAGGTACGTAGACAGTCTGTTGACTTATCTAGTTTGAAGCACGACTAACTGCATGCGTGCAGCCTACCAAATGAGGTCGTAATGGGCAATACAACGGTCAATATAACCTTCTTGAAAGAATAACAACATGATGCTGATGAGCTTAACGACGTGTCACAAATCTCACGATCCCGACATCTGCTGGAAAGATGAGAAGCACAACAATGTACCAGAAAGATATTAGGTCAGGTTGACCAGAGGTCAACACACTTTGTCCTGTGCAAAACTTAGCGGCTCGATTTGTTCTTAGTCGGATATTTTATTGCTAGTCTTTCCAATAGGTCATTTATTATATTATATCACATTTTCCGTCAGTGTTCTTATCTCTCACATTATAAGTGGATAATCAGTGCATTCATTCACGTATATTTCTACATGTGTGCGTGTGCAAGCGGCAAACATTTACATTACACATTTTTATTCATCCTTTTCATTGGCCAGATAAGATTCAGGATCCTTAGTTTCAAAGATCAAGCTCGTGACTAAAATGATGTCGCCTTTTATTCCTTTCTTGCGTAGTCAATACATAATGTTGAAAAGATCCAAATCAGCGATAAAAAACAAATTAATGTTCTTCACATAAAGTCCTTATCGGCGTTCCTTAGCCCTCTACTGGATGAAAAAGACTTGAATCGAATGTTAATATTTGCTCTGTGACAACCAAAGCGTATCTTTAGTACTAATATAACAGTTAGAAAAATCGAAATTAAAACAAACTAAAGATCGTTTTATTATGGAGTGAAATGAAATTGTGGGCTACTCTTTTAACAAAGAATAGTGGGATTGACCGTCACATTATAACTACTTCGCGACTCAAAGAGCAACCATGTTTGGTGCGATGGGGATTCGCAGATTAGAAGTCGAGTCCCTCAACCACCTGTCCATGACAGGATCGCGCTGAAAACTTACAAATTATGTTTATGTTAGTTTAAACACGATTTTGTTTGTTTTTTTCTTTTTTTTAATGAAACGTCAGCTTCCAAAAAGTGTTATAAAATTGTTTCATTTAAAAATTAATGGTTTGAGCATGCGTATGTATCACTTTCAACCGGAAATTATCAGGCGTCACTAGCAACATTATTCTGAAAACGTTTTTTGAAAAGTTTTACAAAAAAAAAAAGGGATCTCTATCTGTATGAAAATTGTGTTGTTTTTCTGGTCCCTGTAAGACCTCCTCTACCTGAAGGTAACTTCCCTACACACAAGACTAGGGAGTGTTGTCGCTTCTCTTGCTTCCTCGGTTTATTTTAAATTTCGCGCAAATTTGCATGAATACTATATGCGTGCAATCCGTCCCTAATTTATCAGTGTAAGACTAGAGGGAAAGCAGCTAGTCATCACCACCCACCGTCAACTCTTGGGCTAGTAGTGGGATTGACCGTAACATTATAATGTCCCTACGGCTGAAAGGGCGAACATGTTTGGTGTGATGAGGATTCGGAGCTGCGACCCTCAGATTACGAGTCGAGTGTCTTAACCACCTGGCTATGCTGGGCCTGCTTCCTCGGCTGTTATGTCATTACCAATTCATATCAGACCGGTATGATTTTACTTTATTGTTAACAAGTTAACGGTTCTATTTTTATTGAAATATGTTGACAAGTTAACGGTTCTATTTTTATTGAAATATGTTGACAAGTTAACGGTTCTATTTTTATTGAAATATATTAACAAATTAACGGTTCTATTTTTATTAAGATATGTGTTTTTTCTGATTTTTCCCTCAAACATTTCTTTATTGTGTTACATTTATACTCTAAAAGACTAACGCAACAACTGAACCTATCATAATGACAAAAAACTAAATAATTCGATACCATTCAATTCAGAACAAGTTCCCTTAACCTTTCATTAGCATCAGTTGTGAAGTTTTTATTTCATATTAATATTAATTAATATATACCTTTGTTTTCAATTTGATTTCATTTGGAAATTAATTTTCTATTGGTTCTCCAGGAGTTACCCTGCTGGTACAGCGGTAAGTTTACGGATTTACAACTCTATAATCAGCCATTCAATTCTCCTCAGTAGGTAGCCTTCGCTAGCTTTACTATAAAAACACACACACTATTCCAAGGAATCCAAAATAAATCCATTGGCTAAATGTTTGTTTGTTTGTTTTGAATTAAGCACAAAGCTACACAATGGGCTATCTGTGCTCTGCCCACCACGGGTATCGAAACCCAGATTTTAGCGTGTAAGTCCGCAGACATACCGCTGAGCCACTGGGGGGCCCATTGGCTAAAATAAAAACTATTCAAATATTTTTTTCTTTAAATCAAAACCCGAAATGGCTCTTTGGATCTTAATAATTATTTGAATATTGTAAGGCTTGATAACAAAGAAGTACTATGTCATATTATATTACATGGAGCCATATTATATAATAAGTGTTAAGAGAATAGAAAAATCATGTGTTACACCGCTAGGTAGCTACTTTC
This sequence comes from Carcinoscorpius rotundicauda, assembly GCA_011833715.1. Taxonomy (NCBI): domain Eukaryota; kingdom Metazoa; phylum Arthropoda; class Merostomata; order Xiphosura; family Limulidae; genus Carcinoscorpius; species Carcinoscorpius rotundicauda. The sequence goes on along the minus strand of CM022396.1, from coordinate 74,750,520 downwards.
ATTTCCTTCAGCGTAAAAGCCAATGCTAGAAAAATTCAATCCAATTAATAAAGTAGTTAGAATCGATTTTATTTAGCATTTTTAATAAATTTCAATTTTTAGTAGAAAATTATTTTAAAGGCAAATTGATGTATTCTCAAATTACTTGTGTTATACTCAAAGTTTTTTTTCTGTTTGTACCACGAGTTTATCCCAATTTTTTATATAAAATGATGTTGAAACATTATTTTAAAACAAGAAACGTAACCGCAATTCAAAGAGTATTAATCATTTTGATGGATATTTGCTCTTGAGATACTGGCGTAACATTTCAAGAAGAAATATTGTAAGTATTTTAAAAATTTAATGTTTTTCTTGACTACCAGAACGATGTAGAAGTAACATCCCATTTAGCCTTAATGCTTGATTTCATTATCAGTAAGAAGCATTCAATACAGTCCTATTTGTCAGCAATTGTTGACGTTTACAAATGATTCCAGATAGGTTTCATTCTAGCAGCAAAAATGTATCTTACAATATTTGACGATATTTTGCACCTGTTGAGGCTGTTTAGGACTTCACCGCGTATGCTCAGCAGGTCTTCCTTTCTCGCCGTATTTAAGCAGTTTGGCGGCTGATTAGACGGTTGTTACACAGTAGTTAATTATAGACGGTACGGTTGGCGCGTCCCAATTTTCAAAATATCCTTAACTTTTACCAGCAGCAAGTTGACAGAATAGATTGATAACTGGGCTGTAAGGGGGAATGAGGGCGTTCACACCCGTTATTAACACTGTCTAGTAAGATTAACAATGATGCGGCAATGTCTTTATCCATTCTTGATGAAACCGTTTTACGTTTCTTATATTATTTTTAAGCTTGTCAGTATTACTTATGTACGACTGTGTGTTCGTACAGTTTAACGTGATATTCGCAACAGTTGAGTTGTGTAATGTTGTGCAATGAATAACAAAAAAATTAATGCCTGGCATGGCCAGGTGGTTAGAGCGCTCCACTTGTAATCTGAAGGTCGTGGGTTCGAGTCCTCGTTACACCAAAATGCTCGCCCTTTCAGCCGTGGGGGCGTTATAAGGTACAGTCAATCCCTCAATTCGTCGGTTAAAGAGTAGCCCAAAAGTTGACGGTGGGTGGTGAAGACTAGTTGCCTTCCCTCAAGTTTTGCACTACTAAATTAAGGACGGCTAGCGCAAATAGCCCTGGTGTAGTTTTGCGCGAAACTCAAAAACAAACACACAAAAAATTGAAATTAAAATTAGATAGATTATCGTTAATATATATATACATTTGTTTTTCGATATGTTTTGTTCCTTCGACTGCAAAAACTTATCCAGTCTGTCACTATAAGTATTTTATACACGTACGTAAGAACTTAAAAAAACTGCATAGCGACAAGTGACTGAAATTAACCATAAACGGTATGAGTAGTTGGGACACGATTTGAGTTCAGACTTTTTTGCGTTTTTAAAAATAAAATAAGAACTCTCTTTTTCACAATTACCTTCGTTTTATTCTCGTCCACAGTGTTGTTGTTACAATGAAAAGCTTGTATTCTTCACACCAAACATGCTCGCCCTCTTAGCCGTGGTGACGTTATAATGTTCGGTCAATCTCACTATTTGTTGGTAAAAGAGTAGCCCAAGAGTTTTTGGTGGGTGGTGATGACTAGCTGCCTTTCTTCTAGCCTTACACTGCTAAATTAGAGACAGCTAGCGCAGATGGCCCTCGTATGACTTTGCTCGAAATCAAGAAATATTTTCAGTTGTTGGAGAATTATGCATTTCATTTATGGGAAGTGTACTTTATCTTTCAAGCACTGAAAAGTTTGGAGAACAAATAGTTGACTGCTGTTCTGGTTTCAGTTAATCAGTGAACTGATTATCTCATTCAGTTTATTGAGAAATTCTGAAAGCACCCACTTGACGGTTAGTACTGTTCATAAACACACTATCAGACTGCGGATGATAAGGTGTAGTTTACTTCTTAACTATGCATAATGTTTGGTACAAACCAATAACAGTTAACTGTTAAAATTAACTATTTAAGCCATGTATTTCTTCAGGTACTTTGAAGTAGGAAGTATATACTATCGTGTTAATTTGGCGTATTGGAAAAGAATAAGCTTCGACCCATTTGGTAAAATAACACTGCACAACAATTTTTTAAATGGTTTGCTTCCTGAAATGTTTTTGCTTATTGTGACAGATACCTAGTGTCTATGCACAAATATAGTTTTGATTTTGCTTCATCACGTAGGAACTCTGAGAAATAGACAATTAACTGTTTACTGGCAATAACGTATTTAATTGCGTTTATGTCTATAATACGCTATTAAGTTTAACATAATTAAAAGTGTTTTGCTCCTGATTTTCGTTTGTATTCAATGTCCGGTGCATCACGTTGCAGTGTCCAACAGTTGTCAGCAAGCATTGACAGATTCTAGTTGCCCTGATATTGTTTTTCTATTGTAGCAAAACTGAAGATTTCGATGAAACGGTACGTGATGGGCAAATTTGGATGTGCTTTTCGTGATCAGCAGCCAAAAATCTGTAAGGAACACCAAACAGTGTTCAAGAAGCAAAATCTTTGTTGTGCAGTGTAATTAATTACAACGCATATCAATTACCATTATCTGTTTCAATTTGAAGTCTAATACATCCATGGTCATTCTCTGTAGTATAATGCCTTAATTTAGCTGGCCTTTTATCTGGTTTGCACCCAGAAGAGTTAACACCATCTATCTACCTGTTTACAGTTGAAGTACTTTTAGATTAAACTAATTTATCTTTGAAATAATGAAATAAGTCTATTAAAAAAGAGGAACTTTAAAAAGGTATTTATAAAAAAAATTATTTTAATTTCTCTGAATACTTGAACTTATTAAAACAAAGAGACTAGACACAAGGTAACACACAAACACAGTATGTGTATAGCTCAAAATGATGAACATTCACTTTTATTGCATTGTAAGCTGTTTTATGCCCAAAATGTGTCAGTCAAAATCGTGTACTACACTTATTAAACCTAAAGTTACTTACTTCAAAGACGACCTACCACTGTTATTGAAACAAGATATAGCAATAAAGTTATATTTCCCAAAGGCAGATTAGGTTTAACCTCAAGAGGGAGACGACAAACAAAAGTAGTTAGAATGAAAGCCTCTTAATGAATTTTCCGACCGTTTGTTATTTGAAAATACCACAACAGAGTAATAGATTAATTTCTTAAAATATTATATTGGAATAAGAAAGTAGACAATGTGTGGTATACTTATGTACCACACAGGAATACAGTCAGTAAAATCATATCCACAAGACTGGTCATAGTATGTGTCTGCCTTCCTGTCGTCCTCCAATTATCATATTATATACCATAAGAGAAACCACATGCCTTGAAGATAAAGGGACCACAAACTGGATACTACTATGTGTACTGTTTTTCTATAAATCATAACGATGGAGTTCGTTACTTAATCATGAAATTGCTAGACTTTGTATTCTTCTATGAAAACTTCTTTACGTAGCGAAGATTACGCTTCTACCTGTTCTACAGCAAAAACTCCAAAGCATGTCTGAGTTAATTAGCTGACCTTTCCACAACCTTTTATTATTTGCTCTTAGTAATCATAAATTTCCAGTACTTTTCTGTCAGTTTGCTTATGCATTTCATGGCAACCTTCAAGTAGTATTGAGCCTCGCTGACTCGTTCGAGAACCCATCAGCATTTCCAGTTACTCATCTTAGTAATACAGTACAGTAACAGTGTACTCGTTATTTAATATACTATCAAATCTTAGAGTTAGTTAAACTTCATAAGAATCTTCACTGATATATAGACCATTCTTATTGCGAGTTACTATCCACACAGCGTTTGCAGAATTCGAACTAATACTACAACTTCAACAATCATTTCGCTTTTTTGTGCAGAAATAACTTTCAATAGCACCTGGCGTACCATATTACACCTGTAACATAAGTGCTACAGTTCCACTATCAAAAGCATCTGTTTTCAGTATAAATGGATACTTTGGAAAAGCTAGCATTGGTACGGTAATTAAACGACTCTTTAATGACTGGTATAATTGTGAAGAATCCTCAATCCAAGTGTGAATCACGTCTTAGTGATGCCATTGTCTTAGAAAACGTTAATACAAAGTAGTAATAATATAATATAAAAGAACAAACTCCTCATTAAAGATGAATCGAGCCTTTGATTTCCTTTATTTCAGCAGAATTACTTGAAATGACTTCTTTGTCAGCCACATGTCCGAAACGTTTATGTATAGTCCCTCATTTTCCTGTAACTTTCGTATTATCTAAAAACAACAACACTGTTACGTATTCAGTTTTAGTGTTAAATGTGCATCCAAACATGTATATATCAAGTACATATTTCTCACAGGGCGAGTTACATCAGCCTCTTGAAAGTATATTACACAATCAAAACAGGATCACGTTAAACGGGATTCGTATAAATATTTCTTAAAGTTTGAAGCAGTCTTAGGCCTATTTCAGTAATCTAGTTTTACCATTCAACAACTGAAAACATTCTCTAAAGTACTAAAGTGTTTTAGGCATTCATCTGTCCGAGAGAGTGGAAATATGTTGAACAAAACTAGTTCAGTGATAGGTCCCAGGCGTGTCTTCCTTCTTTTTCGCTATCAGCACATATAATGCTCATACACTGATGACTGCATTATCCCATCTTTCAACATCCAATCTCTTTCAGCAGTGGTTATATCACTAGTGCTCCAAAGAAGCTTGTACTGCACTTTTATGACAAGATGGTCATCATCAGTATGACGATGACCTATGATTTTGTCCCAAAATCTACAGACACGTTAGTAAATTTAGCAAGTAATGTACTGAGTTCTTGTTTTTAACGCAAACTTTTAATCCACTGTTTTCAGTCATTACTTTGTCAGCTGCAGCTCACGTGTTCCACGGGTTATACAGCAGGTCTGTCTCTGAGATTTATTTGCCAATTACCAGTATATTAAATTTGTGAAAAGTAGCGTTGATTGTAATACATAGTCAAAAATCTTTGTCCAATTCTAAATTAAATTTGTTAGCTGGAATGAAGTTAATGTTCAATGGCCTGAGCTTTGCTTTTCTGAAAATGCCTGCAATGCTGCAAAAAGAATAAAATTCTGGCCGCTCCAACGTTAACTCAGAATTCAGATATGTCTGACTACAGACACGAATCACCCTTTCAGATATGTCTGACTACAGACACAAATCACCCTTTCAGGTATGTCTGACTACAGGCACAAATCACCCTTTCAGGTATGTCTGACTACAGGCACAAATCATCCTATCAGATATGTCTGACTACAGGCACAAATCAGTATAAGTAAATAAACAGCCATCCTTTCTGACACAGATATCTCATTAAATCTCACAAAAGCTTCTGAAACTCGGCAATATCCCTCTCATTGTTACTTAATATTGGGGCAAGGTGTGTGCTATTACAAATTCATAACTAAGTTAGATATGGATAGTTATGTTCCAAGTGTGCTATTCACGACAACAGTAAACGCCCTGGTTCCCTCAAAATATTGATCATAATACCTGTTTTACTATAGCTGTTGTTCAACAGGGTAATATGAAATAGTTGTATTCTTCTCTCATGGATGGAAGCCATTGTTACTGATACTCAACATTCAGTTAAAACTGTAGATGAAGACCGCAAATAGTTTTTTCTGAAACTCTGGATATGCAGGTGTTTCTGAAGGCTATGTTATAGTAGCTGAAGCCACAATGATAGGTGATAATGGATTATTGCACTCAGAAGTTACAGTTTCAACAAACATGCTCGCTTTTTCAGCCGTGGGGGCATTATAATGTGACGTTCAATCCCAATATTCGTTGGTAAAAGAGTAGTCTAAGAATTGGCGGTGGGTGGTGATGACTAGCTGCCTTCCCTCTAGTCTTACACTGCTAAATTAGGGACAGCTAGCGTAGATAGCCCTCTAGTAGATTTGCGCGAAATAAAAAAAAAAACCTCTAGTCTTACACTGCTAAATTAAGGACAGCTAGCGTAGGTTGCTCTCGAGTAGCTTTGCGCGAAATTCAAAACAAACAAACAAACTTTATATTCTAGCTAAGTTCCTAGTGAAACAACAGCGATAACTACAGCTTGGCCATAATTTGTAACCTGTGTATTTATTTGAACACCTGGCACCCATGTAATATCAGGTGAATAAATTACTGATTGTGTTTCTTTTTCGGCTTCTGTAACACTTTGAAGGTAATGCCATCTAATTTTGGCTCTCCAATATCCAAACTTATTTAACTTTAATATTATTCTACTCATCATAGAGGATATGTCGGTTGTTTATTCTGCATCTACCAAATGTGTTTCTCTATTAGGTGTTGCTGAAGCTTATGATCATTATTAAGAAACCAGTAATTTGTAGACTTGAAGATGAGGAACACTATAACAGAAAATCTCAAGGACCAGAGTACATTCTGACTTATTAATTTTTTACTGTAACCTGTGAATTTATTGTTTATTATCTTATTATTCCATTATAAACTGTGTAAATTTATTATTTCCTTAACAAGTATCAAATAGGAACTTCCACAAGACCAGAGTGTATTCTGGCTCATTAGGTTTTACGTCATATCCTCCATACCAAAAGGGTCTGGGCTAGCTAACATAATCAGTGATTCCAAATGAGTCAGGTTGTGAATTAGTAATCACAGTAGAAAGTCTAAAGCACTTGACACTCGACTGGAGCACTTGGTAGAGTACAGAGCTTCACTACAGATCTACAATTTGGCTACTTTTCACTCTATGTCTATTATCCCATCTTAGCCTAGTTTCAGCACGTGTCTATTTTCCACAGCTACATCTTCTTTCTTCTTGATGAAGAGAAGCAGTTCTTTCTGCTTACATTAAAAATACAAGAGAGACAGAGTGATTATGCAAATGGATGCTGTATATCGCTTATGTTGCTGAAACTTAATGTTAAGGTTACGTCTTTAAATGTAACTGGTGTTGAATGGATTGTGACAATGTATACTGGATTCTTATGCTTATAGGTAGTCAGATACCCATAATAACATGAGAAACACAAAATCTAATAAGTGTGAACTTTGAAATGTATGCGAAATAGATTGTTTTATTGGTTGATTGTACAAATAATTTATGAAGTTAGCAGACAGTGCGATTGGTAATCTTTCAATTGAATAGTGATGATATGACAAGATAAAATAAATCAATGAACATACAAATATAACCTTGTTGACAAAACTCAAAGATAGCTCTCTCTCTCTCTCTCTCTCTACTTAGGAACTCACCATAAGTTTTGGGGTAACGATAAATAAAACAGAATCTCCGTGTGGAAAGTTTACGAAATAATGATTGTTTGAGAAAATTGTAGAAAGGTTTGTATCAAATGTTTGGGAATGATAAACAACTAAAAATAAATTCACGTATCGTAGTCTCAATGATACGATACAATAGTGACAAACAGCAATCACATTACATGTCCAAACGTAACAAGACATACAATACTTTGTTGTAGGAACATAATGGTTGAAATGAGAATTTAACATTGTAAGGAAATGCTCTTGAACGTGGAAGTACACAGGGCAAACAAAGTCCTAGGTTAAACAATTTTCTCAGACAGTTCCTGTTCCACTCATAGAACCCTGATGAAGATTCCGCCAAAGGCAGTTTCACGTAGTATACAATATTCAATGCAAAAATGACACTATTTGATACAGAAGCTCAAGCACGTGTTTTAAGATGTTACATAGAAAACACCTGAAACTTGGCCTAACTTCCACATTCTCTTTAGTCTTTTTAAATCACATACGAAATAATCATAAAATCCAAAATTATAAAATATTATTAGAAAATGCAGCGGTGATACAAGCTGGGAACTCTTGGTGCTATTTAACTAAAATCAAACATTCAGAAATCGCTAGGAGGCTGCAAGTAATTAATTATTCATAATGATCAAACTTCAACAATAAAAAACTCTTGTATATATGTGGAAAACTGAGATATTTCTTCAAATAAAAACTAAAATACTTTTTCAATAAAATGTCTCTTTAGATAAAAATCTACTTTCGTAAAAATATGAAGTTCGACCAAAATTAGTATCATAGTAACTTCGAAGAAAAAACAAAACAAAGCAAATAATAACTTATACCTGTTGTGGAAATGTATGTTACTTTGTTGTAGGTGTGATGTTCAGGCACACTGATAGATGACAACCAGGCTATAAGTTTTCATGTAAAAAGAGAGTCGAAATTAAATGCTTTGTAGCGAATAAATTAAACACAAATAAGTGGATTAAGTAGTGTAAACATACGACATACAATAAGACGTTCGTAAGTTTCTGGTTTAATAATTCATAATGATCAAACTTTTAGTTCATTTCAAACTGCCCAGCCTCTTTAGCTCTCATTAACTATAGAACAAATGATGGTCACTCTTCACAAAACAAGACCTGGAAGACATCGAGAAACACTGCCTTGACTCTTATATAATATTCTGAGTTGTCCAAAATGAAGATCACAGTTAGTTCACAATCAAGCTCAGAGTGATCTCTTGGGAAATGTGTAAAGTGAATCAAGTCTTCCTTGGACTAACAAAGAGTTGTTGTTGTTGTTTTGAATTAAGCACAAAGCTACACAATGGGCTATCTGTGCTCTGCCCACCACGGGTATCGAAACCCGGATTTTAGCGTGTAAGTCCGCAGACATACCGCTGAGCCACTGGGGGCCTAACAAAGAGAAAGACATTATCTTGCACGTCATACAAACGACAGAAATATTTAATATTTATGATAGAAAGACTCAGTAATTAAAAAAGACAACTAAAGTATTTTAAAAAACTAAACTTAAATTTGTCATAATACTGGGAAGCTCAAAATACTTAATAAAATTGGAAATTACTGGACTAAAGTCTCCGGTGGGTCAATGATAAGTTTATGGACTTTTAACACTATAATTTGGGGTTCACAGAACTGAAATAGTAATAATCATCAACCGAAGCTATAAAAACAAATATGAAACGTAAGATTACAATACTATAATTTGTTACCTCAGAATAATGAATAAAATTAAATACAGGTGAGAAAAGTATTAACATAATACTGTATAAAAATTACATCTTACGTCACTAAATAAATACATAACATTGTATATAGAGAAAAAACATTACACCAATAAGTAAATACAGAACACAGGAATTTGCCAAATAATACAAATCAAATTTAAGTTCAATCGTTTGGAATTTCTCGCAAAGCTACAGGAGGACTATCTGCACTTAGCCGTTCCTAATGTTGCAGTGTAAGACTAATGGGAAGACAGCTCGTCATCACCATCCACAGCCAAATCTTGGGCTACTCTTGTACCAACGAATAGTGGGATTGACGGCCATATTATAACGCTCCCACGGTTGAAAGGGCGAGCATTTTTGGTGCGACAGGAATTCGAACCTGTGACCTTCGGGTTACGAGTCGAATGCCTTCCGAGCCGTTTAAGTTTATAGTTCAAAATTTGTGACATGATTTGACATGTAAGTAAAGGAGCACAAGATTTAAAATGTTAAGAATAAGAAACTAAACAATCTCAAAATAAAATATATATATATATAAGATGTTACAGAACTGAAAGATTTTGTTTGTCTGTAATTAATTACACAATAAGTTGTGTAAATAAATAAATAATATATATTTACCAATAATACTAAACCCTGTATTTTGCTTCATAAGCCTAGACCTGAAACACTGATGAGCTTAAACATGAAATCCTTAAATAATCCAAACCCTGGAAATACAGGACTTAAATCAAAATAAGTAAAAAGTCAAAAACGAAAATAGAAATCACCGTAATAAATAAATGAGTAAAAAAACGCAAGAAAACAATGACCATGAACATTATATAGATATATAGAAATTTGGAAAACCAACATGATACTTTTAAAACCCAGTGTGGTGTCAAAACTAAAAATAAACTTTTACAGCATAAAATAAACATCAACTCAGTAATAAAGCTCAAGATATAGTGAACACCATCAATAATGATTATGGTGCGAATGCTTTTTACAGGCTGGCTCAGTACGATTCTTATTTATTAAGCTTGTCATAAGACATGATTCTGAACCAATTATATTCTTGTTACACAATGTTTTATGTCTAGTACCTTAAGCGATAGACCTGATGGATATAGTATAGTTGAAATACGGTTATTGTGCACTTTACTAATTCTAGATTAATAATGCAGTGTTATAGAAATATAATAGGCCTATCATAATATCCTATGAAAAGTGTAATTAATCATTAATGGTGAAAATAAACACTACTATACATGAGCTGAAATTCATAAAGGAATCGTATTAAAACTATTTCGTCATCAAAATTAAATGAAGTTATAAAACGGGAAGCCAACAAGGAAATTCAGAACGAATAAGAAATAGAATTGCACCAAAACAATGCGTATATATATCAGATATGACGTCAACAATCATACCGTATTTTTCGGTGTATAGGACGCACTCCTATTTTCAAGGTTATCTTCAGGGAAAAAAATATTTTTCACAGTTATCATTTATTTATTTGTTGAGCATCAGCATAATTTTTTATTATTCTTTAGAATACTCCAAAAGGAGTAGAGGCACAAACATTTTGACCTTTGGTGTATAGGATGCCGGGGGGGTTTGAGATCCCTTTTTTTGGGAAAAAAAAAGTGCGTCTTATACACCGAAAAATACGGTAATGAAACCAAAAACACTGCTATGCCTCAAGTTAAACTGGTTTCCGCACTGAGTGCTAAACAAGCCTACTTTATAACGGGTAAATCATCAAGTGAAACAGTGACTGAAGTTTAATCTGAGAAGTGCTCAGACTGGATCTGACACAGCGTGTACAGATGTACTGGAGATTTGCATTTCACTGGACTCGTGAACTCATCAACATATCTTCTTCCCTCGAGTCGTGAAATGATATCAATGAGCTCACTTGAAATTCCATGTGTTTGTTTGTTATATTTTAACTTCGCGCAAAGCTACACAAGAGCTATCTGCACTAGCCGTCCCTAATTTAGCAGTGTAAGACTAGAATGAAGGCAGTTAATCATCACCACCTACCGCCAACTCTTGGGATACCCTTTTACTAACGAATGGTGGGATTGACAGTCACATTATAAGATACCAACAACGAGGATATTTGGTGTGACCAGACCCTCGGATTACGAATCGAGCCCACTAGCCACCTGGCCATGCTGGGCCAAATTCCGTGATAGAGTTAATGTGAAGATTTATTTGTATGAGTGTTAAAAATAAAGAAAAACAAAAACATACATTTAAGAACGCAATTGCACGAAAGCTCGAAGCGTTAGTGTAAGGATATTAAAATGAGTGCGAGAATTTCTCTGTAAGCAAGTTCAAAAAAGGTGGTTTAAGGATATACTTAATGTGCGCTTAGAAACTAGTGTCAGTATATACCAACAGGCTTTATAAGAACAAAAGTCTTGTAAGGTTATTTATTATTACCAGAATTAAAAGGCTGATTTAAGAGTGTACAGCATTTACACGTAAGTATGAAACAGTTTCATTGTTTTCGGAATGTGAAACTTTGTTTTTAATTTTATTTGTTGGATCATAGAACTCATTTGTTTTTACAACGTTTAAAGCAATTGTAAGGCAGTCTGGACTGTCCGTCTCACCCTAAGTAAATTGTTTTATAACAAGACAGATCAAGGCCCGGAATGGCCAGGTGGTTAAGGCACTCGACTCGTAATTCGAAAGTCGCGGGTTCGAATCTCCGTCACACCAAAGATGCTCGCTCTTTGTGCCCGGCATGGCCAAGCGTGTTAAGGCACTCGACTCGTAATTCGAAAGTCGCAGGTTCGAATATCCGTCACACCAAAGATGCTCGCCCTTTGTACCCGGCATGGCCAAGCGTGTTAAGGCTTTCGACTGGTAATCCGAGGGTAGCGGGTTTGAATCCTAGTCGCACCAAACATGCTCACCCTCCCAGCCATGGGGCGTTATAATGTGACGGTCAATCCAACTATTTGTTGGAGTAGCTCAAGAGTTGGCGGTGGGTGTTGATGACTAGCGGCCTTCCCTCTAGTCTTATACTGCTATATTAGGGTCGGCAAGCGCATATAGCCCTCGAGTAGCTTTGCGCAAAATTCAAAACAAACAGACAGATCAAACTGCTGGTCTATGGTGAGCGCTTGTTAAAAGTAGCTGTAGCAAATAACTGATGACAAATATCTTTTGCATCATTGTTTATAAGTCTTTCTCTTTACTCTATGTAGCTAACCAATCGTTTTCAATTAAAAATAAAACCAAGGAATTACGCCACAATTACTAATTAATACCGCGTGTAGCACATCGAACATTTTTCTAATATTTACAGCTTCTAAACGTCGACACACGCACGTCACATAGATGGTGTCATCTTGACCAGTTTCGTCTCGGTCATGTAACAGGAAGGTGCGGCTACTCGGCCAATCAATCCCTAGTTTGTCCATGACGAATTCACGTTGCTGCCCTTATCCATAAACGGGCCGCCCCACATGAGGCACGTGCGAAAGACTAGACTGCACGCGGTATCAGTTGTTTCAACACCCGCCAAGAAGCCGTACAGATATAAAGAGAAGTCAGCAGACAGCGTGAGGAAGTGTGTGAGCATGTCATAAGAGTTACGCTGTTCGATCCTCTAAACTTAATTTAAGCACTGTCACTAATTTCCGTAGTATCTTTGGACTACTTCTAGAGCGATAACTGATCGTCTGCAGTCGGGATCGTCACCTATCATCGGTATCATGTTCATTTCTGGCAGTTATATGCTGTATCATTCAGCCCCGTCATATTCGTCCCTTCTGCCGACCACTCTTGCGGGACCGTACGGTTGGCCCTGCTACGGGGGAACGGGACCAGACATCGCTGTCGACGAGGAAAAAAAAACAACGCAGTCTTACAGCGGAATCTCACCCGTGGGAGATCGACAAGCTTCCCGAATTACAGTTCCCACAGTCCCTCGAAAAGCTACCTGTGTCGTCCTGTCACGTACTTCTTCCTCATCATCTCCCCAGCCGGTGTCTCCTTCGGTGTCAAGTCGTGACCTCAAGTTTGGCGTGGACAGGATTTTGGCAGATGATTCAAGTTTGAAAGAAGAAAAAGGTATGGACCAAAGATAGTGGTGTAGACACTCAGCTCGAATGTCTGTTAAAAAGAGGCGTTCTCCACCTATCTAATAATAATAATACACAGATTTATGTCTGCTATCAAAGCTTCTACAACTTTAATAGAGTTTTAGGTAGAAACACGTTATAAGCAACAGATCAAAGTCATAGATTAGGCACTACGTTGATAAACACATTTGTGTATTTCACGAATACCATCAACAGAGACAAAAGATTGACAATCACCCATGAATCACGTGATCTATCTCTCACACTCACACACGCACAACAGTGAGTTTTATAGTGTGTTGACGTGTTTAAAACTCAGATATGATTTACAGGTGCATAGATGAAAAGAAACGACGCATCATTTGTCTTTAACAGGCAAATTTCACGACACATACACATAAAAATTACAAAATCTGGGAGAGTACGTTATCTGTCACGTTGTTGATTCATTTAGACATTTTGTTGTTCGCTATGTATTAACGTAGACCTTCATATTAATTCAAGTGGTTTGAACTTTGCGCAAAGCTACACGCGGGCTGACTGCGCTAGCCGTCCTTAATTTAGCAGTGTAAGATTAGAGGGAAGGCAGCTAGTCATCACCACCCACCGCCAACTCTTGAGCTACTCTTTTACCAACGAATAGTGGGATTGACCATAACTTATAACGCCCCCACGGCTGAAAGAGCGAGCATATTTGGTGTGACGGGGATTCGAATCCGCGACCCACAGATTACGAGTCAAATGCCTTAACCACCTGGCCTTGCCGGACCGTAATTAAAATGCAAAAGGTTTGTTTTAACTTCAACATAACAGAGAGTGCATAATACTCCTTGAAACGTGTTGTTTATTACCAGAACAGTATTATTATCTGTTACCACAAATAAACTGTTTGGTGACTATCTTAGAAACCTGACTTACTAATTTTTTGGCATATGGCTCCCACATTTTCTTCACATTAAAATTCTATTTTCCTGGTAGCTAACAGGCAAACTAGAATATTTTATGGTTATTTTCAAATCGCACCCAATCCTAAAAAAAAACAAAAAACCCAAAAAAGAACATATTTTGATCGAGATTATTAAAACGCATGCATTTATTACCGGAACCCTTTGGAATTCCAAGTGAGGTACTACCTATATTTTGGAAGATGGTACTGAGTTTCGTTAATTGTTATGTTCATTAACATATCGATTTGAACAGTGCACGAAAAAGATTCTACAGAAAAAGCTGGTACACCGTACACCGTGAGATATTTTCACAATTGACTGTACTGCATTTATGTATTTTATGTCAGGAAACAAAGAACATTCTTAACCAACAACCTGTGGATAGCTTTTAACCTGCCGATATCAAAAATCGACAGGAAGTTTTTAGTTTTTTCTCGGCATTTTAAAGATAAAAATCTCTAAACAGCGTTACCGTTTAGTGTTGCAACCCTTTCTTTAGAAACAAAAGGTAATTTTTACACTCCAAATATCTATTTGAAAAACTAGATTAATAAAATGTCGAAAATGCTTTATTCTGAAGGTTATATCACAAAAAAACAACACCAGATAACATGAAAGCCTTGAAAATGTTTTTTTTTTCTTACATGCAGTGTCGTTAACATAAATCACATGATTCATAATATTAAATTAATTATGTACTAAAAGGCAATACGTCAAACCTGATCCGTCCCATTAGGCTCCCTGTTGCATGATAACTTGTAATATACAAGTTTGACGACAACCGATATATAAAATGAAGTAAAATAATACTGATATGTGGAAATTTTTCCTTTTTAAAAGCAAGTTGAAGGCGTAATAGCATACACTATTCCCTAATATCAGTTCTCCGTCGCAGTTAGTCATATTTTGTGTGAAACAGCAATTTATTAACCCTAAAATGACAGCTTGTTATCAAAAGCATTACATCAAAACGTGATAGATTTGTTAGATTACAACTGCTGTTGTATTTTTCAGATTCGGAAATAAACAGTTTACGTAAGAAAGATTTTGCAACATCTAGAAACAAAAAAGATAATACTTCATCTGCGCAGAGTGCTCATATTATATTAAACAGTCTCCTCGATTCAGTATATTAGGCTTAACTCTGCATAAACAACATCACTGAAAAATGGGAATTACACTGTTTATTTTAAGCGCGAGTTCTTTATTTCCGCTTGTGAAGTCTGGTAATATCTGATGTTTACATTGAGAAAAAGCGGTTGTGACAGGATCAAGTTACAACATTTGGATAATAGTTCAGATCTATCCTCCAAATTTACTGACTATATATATGTTTAACTAGACAAATTATAACAGGTTTTAGTTTTAATGATAAATAACATTTTATGACATTTTTATATAACTAATTTAACTACAGAGTAGATCGTTTTTGTTTCGTGTTTTTTTTAATCTCAAATCACTGTCCCGCATTAAACACCCACAAGGCCCGGATGACCATGCGTGTTAAGGCGTGCGACTCGTAATCTGATGGTCGCGGGTTCGCATCCCGGTCGCACCAAACATGCTGGCCTTTTAAGCTGTGGGAGCGTTATAATGTGACAGTCAATCCCACTATTCGTTGGTAAAAGAGTAGCCCAAGAGTTGGCGGTGGGTGGTAATGGCCAGTTGCCTTCCCTGTAGTCTTACACTGCTAAATTAGGGACGGGTAGCACAGATAGCCTTCGAGTAGCTTTGTGCGAAATTTCAAAACAAACAAACTAAACACCCACAACGTCCATGATTCTATCTCCATTGGCTTGTAAAAATGAGTTTTTCCTCAAATAACTTGAGTGAAAAATATGTGAACGCAAAATATGCAAATATAAAGCAAAAATTGCGGAAGAAGGAAGTGAAGGCCATTACTATCTTTGTAGCCTAAGCATCACAAACGAAATCGCGCGATTTTTCTGAAATAAAATCTTTGTCTACTGCTCAGCGCCGCTAAAATATATTAACCTTGAAATACCTACAGCATTAATTAATTCGTATTGGGCCGGGCTGGGCCTCGCAGGTAGCGAGTTTAGAACGTGTGTCTGGGGATTCAGGGCTTGCGTTTCGCTGCAGAAGCTAAAGCCTTCCATTCATTGGAGAAGAGTTTGGACCATAAGAATGACGGAGTGGCAAAGGGTGTTTTTAAGTAGCCACTCTCCCGATCAGTTCAATATTAGAGACGGTTATGCGTAGCCTTGTGCGAAAATTCCAAAACAAACAAATAACGATTTCTTAAATATTGTGTGACAAATTATTAAAGCGAATGAGGTAAAAGTGACTATGAGTAAGATGTCCTGATCCGAAACCATGAGCACGGAAACATCTGGAGTTCTGTGTGTTTTCTGGAGATCATTGATGTCTTTAAAAGCTGACATTACCGTGTCTGTCTGTTTTCTGGAAACCACTGATGTCTTTAAAAAATGACATTTTCAGTTCTGCCTGTTTTCTGGAGAACATTGATATGTTTAAAAGATTTCCTTTCTTCTATTTTTTTCTTCCAAAGTAAATTATTCAATCAAATGTTTATGTTTATTACTGTGTAATGTCTATACTATTAGCCTGCTGTCTATTCAGTCTGGTTTTCCCGTCATTAAAATGTCAGCTCTAGTGAATGTTTCACGTCAGTCTGTAGTCTCTGTGTTATATCACGATTCAGCAATATTTGTAATTTGACAACCTGCCTCGGTGCGTGAAAAGGTTTCTTATCTGATATTCATTAAAGTTTATTTGCTTTTTGCTTACTGTTTCTGCGTCCATTTGATCAATTTGTCTCCTTTATAAAAGGCCTAGATAAATCCACGAATAAGTAAAATAGCATTTACTAAAGATTTAGTAAAACTCTGATGTAATTATTCTGTAATGTTATTAAGTTTTGTTTAAACCTCGCTCGGTTTTGTTTCGTTTTGTCCTCTTTTGTTTGAGCACTTCTTTTGAATATTATTACAGTTCTTATAATATATTGCTATTATGTTTAACTGCCTTAAACTTATTGAACAATACAAAGTTTTAAATCTTCATGGAAATTAGGCTTTTTTTCAGATTTTTGTTGCTGTTTTTAACAGCGCTTGACTCTAAACAATTGTAACTTAGGCAGTCTCGTTATATTGTTTTTTGTGTTAATTTAATTCAAAATTTGTGATAACTTTTAATTATAGCGTTCTTTATAAGCAACGTATGGGTTTGATAAGGTTTGATTACATAAGAGTCAATGTTTCAAATATTTTTCTTTCACTTTTACACGACACTTCTACTTTGATGGGCTTAACGAGTCTATATAATATTGATAAGTGCTGAAGAAAGTCAGACACCTGTGTATTTTTAACTTGAACTGCATCCCTTGCAATACACAGGCTAAACAGCCAGCCAAGAGTCTGGAAAGTTCAGACACATTCATCTCTAATTTAGAACTGCTGACCGACAGGAGGTAGTCATTTAGTAGCACCCACAACCTGTTGCACGGATACTAGCGAAGAATGGGACTGACTGATGTGCAAACTGTAAAAAGTGTGGATCGTGTTCAGCGACACGTCGCGAGTTGGAGCTTATTATAAATGTGTTCAGCAGTTCGGAGCGCTAACCACTAGGCTACGTCCGTCCAACAACATAATGGTAAATTTCTAACGAGGCAAGAAAAAAGTAAATAAAATGTCATAAGTATAGTTACAAAAATACGGCTACACCAGATACCTGATGAACGTGTCTAGCATTAACAACAACGAAACCTTGGTTCACAATGTGAGTTCCGGTTACTTCGAAAGCTCTTACTTATTCACATCTGTAGCACTAGCTTCCCGTGTTCCAAACATATTTTGTTCTTTCTGGTCAAAGTTGCCATAACTTTCTTTCTTGTAAAACACAAAGCTATACAATTGGCTATCTGTACTGTTCCCTCCATGGGTATCGAATCCCGATGTATAAGTCGACAGACTGCAATGAATATTATAAGTTACCTATACTTATGCATTAACTCTAATGTTATACCTATGTAACTACATGTCGGAATGAATTTAATTAAAGTGAAACTAGGTTCGACATAGCCAGGTGGTTAAGGCATTCGACTTGCAAACTGAGTGTAGTAGGTTCGAATCCCCGTAACCCCAAATATGTATGTATTAATGATATGACGGGGTTTCGAACACGCGAGCTTTAAACTGTGAGATCAGTGCCCTAACCACTTGGCCATGTCGGGCCTAAGTTTCAAGATCTCCCAATATTTGACAGAGATTCAACGTGCTACTCAAGTCCCTCTGCTATACTTCAAGCTGGTTTCATACCAGAAAACAAACCTCGTTATGACGCTCACCTGCGGCATCTGAGTATTTGTGCCAAATTTTACATCACTAGCTTGTGAATTGGGGATTTGTTTAATCTGAAGTATGGCGCATTCGTGATCAAAAGGCAGAAACAACAAATCCGATGTTAAATTTTGAGTTAGCGGCCATGGAAAAATACCCCTAGACCCCTCCCCATTTTGCTTGGGTGATCTATTGAGCACGTTTCAGCCCCATCCCCATCATATTATTATA
This sequence comes from Carcinoscorpius rotundicauda, assembly GCA_011833715.1. NCBI lineage: Eukaryota > Metazoa > Arthropoda > Merostomata > Xiphosura > Limulidae > Carcinoscorpius > Carcinoscorpius rotundicauda. Next base: position 74,731,857 of record CM022396.1, on the reverse strand, counting down.
GAAAACGACACCCCTCGCACTATTCAGAGTCCGCCTACCAAGTTTTTTGAGTTAAGCCTAAACTGGCAAGTTAGTTTTCAAATCATATTCATCGGAATTTTATGTTTAACACAAAGATGTAAGAATGTATGAGATGAAAGAACTATATGGATTTTCAAATGCACATAATATTTCGCCAGAACTTTTTAAAATATATTCTGTTTAAATGTCAAATACCTAAGATAGCTAAGCCATATTGGATTTTAGGCTTAAAATACATATTTTTATTACAGGGTATAACACACTTAAAAGCAAATGGAAGATATTTTACGTTTTGCTTATATCTTCTAGTTTGAATTTCGAAGATTTAAATTATATGACAAACTTGCTTTCTCAATATTTTTCTTTATAGTTAGACAAATTTGTATCTTTCTATGTAAAAGCCCACCAGTGGTACAGCGGTATGTCTACGGACTCACACCGCTAAAAACTGAGTTTCGATACCCGTGGTAGGTGCAGCACAAACATGCAGTTTGTGCCTAATTCCAAACAAACAAACAAACAATTCGATGTAAAAACTTCCTATTTTGTGATATTATGGAGAATGTGAGGGTTTTTTTCATATCATTTACGGAACACACAATCTGTGTCACTGTCACAAGAAGAACACACCCACCTTTATTTTTAAGATTCATAAAAAATTAATTTAAGCTCCATATTTTTATGCAATAAGTTTAAGATGTAGTATTCAAGGTCGAAATGTCCCACTAGGACCAGGTGTGTGTTATAACAAAGCCGCATTGAGCGATCTGCTGAGCTCATCGAGGGAGGAAATCGAACCCCTGCTTTAAAGCGTTGTAAATCCGAGGATTTACCGCTGTACCACCGGAAGACATTAAGCTAAATTACTTATTAGTTCAAAGCTTGTCTGATTTCGTTGTTGTTTTGTTGTTGTTTTTTTTTCCTTTTTAGACAAAACTTTGTTTTGTTTTTTTGTATTATGAACTAATTCTGCTGGCTGTTTTGTAAATGCATGTTCATTGATTTTTTGACTAGCTCTGTTGTTTTGGCTATGATTAATTCATATGTAAAAAACAAAAAACAAACATTAATTGATTAGTTTGATCTTTTTTTACGCTTACTTTTGAGTGTTCTAAATATGTTTTACAGTTGCTCATGTAACATTTCCTAGCTCAGTACGGTTTTTGGTAACAAGTTTCTTATTTTCACTGTAAGGGGCTGGAAAATTTGATTTTTTTTTTTTGAATTTCGCACAAAACTACTCGAGGGCTATCTGTGTTAGCCGTTCCTAATTTAGCAGTGTAAGACTTCTGTCTGGGCATTCTATCCAGAACCTTATTATGACATTCGAGAAATATCGCTACAAAAATCTAACAAATATTGTTTTCTTATAATAACGTTTGTGTGTGTGCATCACTACCATGTTTTTTTCATAATCTTTTCGAAATTTGCATGAGATTCAAAACTAGTGAAACGTTGATCAGTTTCGGTATTATTTCAGTTGAAAATAGTATCCTTTCCGGAATCACCATCTAATCAACGAACACACAAAGGTGAAAAAATAACAAAATAAACATATGAATTGTAAAACTCGGCAGGTCTGATAGTTTGTTTTGGAATTTTGCACAAAGATACTCGAGGGCTATCTGTGCTAGCCGTCCCTAATTTAGCAGTGTAAGACTAGAGGAAAGGCAGCTAGTCATCACCACCCACCGCCAACTCTTGGGCTACTCTTTAACCAACGAATAGTGGGATTGACTGTAACATTATAACGCCCCCACGGCTGAAATAGCGAGCATGTCTGACACGACGGGGATGCGAACCCGCGACCCTCAGATTACGAGTCGCACGCCTTAACACGCTTGGCCATGCCGGGCCTAGGCTGGAAAGAGTTTTATAAACTTCAACGATGCGATACAATGAGATCGGTCGACTGTTTTATTAAGTTTAATGTTTGGTGCTTCTAATTTTTAATGCATGGACTTCGTGAATGTTACATTATAGATCAAACATATTATTAATTAACACTAATTATATATGCAGTAGCTGTAGTGATTTTCATGCCTATGCCCTTATTTCGCCTCCTACCCACAGAAATAAAAAAATATATTAAAACATTATTATAGGTCCAGTTATTGTATGGTGGTGGACAAGGAGCAGCGGTTGGTGGCTGCATTTATCTCTCTTTATATATATATATATAAATACGAAATGTGTGTTTGAACCTTAACTCCTTCGAGCCTACTGGGCAAATCTATTCCTGATATAATGGGATTCAAGATCAAAATATGAAAATTGCTGGATTGTTTCTCAAACAACCATGTTTTTCTCATAGTCAATAAGATGTGGGATCATCTAAAATATTTATTTGTTGGTAAATGGTTTAGTTTGTTTTGAATTTCGCGCAAAGCCACACGAGGGCTATCTGCGCTAACCGTCTCTAATTTAGCAGTGTAAGACTAGAGGAAAGGCAGCTAGTAATCACCACCACCAACTCTCGGGCTACTCTTTTGCCAATGAATAGAGGAATTGACTTTAACGTTATAACTCCCCCACGGCTAAAAGGGCGAGCATGTTTGGTGTGATGGAGATCCAAGCTCGCGACCCTCAGATTACTAGTCGAGTGCCTTAACCATCTGACCATGCTGGGCCGTTGGTAAATGGAAATCAAACTGTAAATTTGTTTATGAAGAAGTTTTCGTATAATTTTGAAATAAAGTTTACATTCAGTTTATTACTTTGAAATGTAAACTTCATTGGAACAGTCAGTCAGTTGTCGGGTATTTCAACGTGTTTGATATATGTAAATATAGATATTGATTCTGTTGTGAAGGGAAAACGCTGGTGAAAAAGAGAAAATATAGAAGCTTAGAAAATTGAAATTAAATGGCCACCTAGCAACACACTCAGTTTTTTACTGAAACTTTACTTCAATTTATTAAGCAGTGTTCGGTAAATGTTTTCACATTCCGTAATGGGATCGCAGCATGCCTGCAGACTTACAACGCTCACTACCGGGTTTCGATACCCATGGTATGGGCAGAGCAAAGGTAGCCCACCATGTAGCTTTGTGCTTAACCTCGAACAAACAGACAAGCCACGCACGCGTTTTGAACGAATAACAGCACTAAGTAACACAAATTTTGTTCCTGGATGTTATGTGTTATTTCTCTATTGTTTATGTTATAAAAGTACAGAAAATGGCCATTATTCCCTTCAAACTTTGCTTTTATGGCCTGGATAATGAAATTTATAAATTAACCTATTTTATTTACATAAAGTTTAAATAAAGCAACACGTGAATCAAGATTTACATGTATTTATACTAAAGTAATACAAAAATGAACAAAATGTTTAGAAGTGAGTAGTTTTTCCAGATTTGTGGCCGTAATGTAAATCACTTTCACGTATTATCCCCCAAATATAGTCTCCCATCATATTTACTCTCCCATGTCGCAAAAGCAAAGTTTGAAGAGAAAAATAGGTCTTTTCTTTTTACTTTAGGCATAAGAAATTGGGAAATAACACTCTTTGCCCTGGAACAAAAAAAAGTAAACTTTTTGTTACGTGGTGTAAATCCTTGTCAAACTTATATCAACAGCCACCTGTTAGTCAAATTGTTGTTATACTTGTTGCTTTTTGAATCATGAAATATTTTGAATTTTAAGTCTTTTTACCTTTTTTAGTTTGTACCTAACGATAAAATCACGTGATCTGTTTTTTCTTCACATCTTAAGATGTAGTGGCTTTCTCTATGGTTAAGAGCGGTTAATGGCAAAGAGATTCGAGCATTCCGAGTAAGGTTTCCCTGAAATGGAAAGTAAGGGTTACCTAAGAATTTGTAGGTAAGCATGACATCACACTTGTTTAAACAGTGGTACTAACTTTTCAACTGCAGCCGTCATCACATAATGATAGGGTAGGGTAAGCGACTGCAGTTGACATTATATGATACAAACATTATGCGCGCAGAATTTTGAATGGCCCGCCGCAAAAATTCGTGATTCTTTGTGCAAGCCACAAACGAATGGTTAACCTGAGAAAACCAGTTCTTGACAAGAAGATGAGCGCACTGCTGCCACAATTTTATTGGTTAAAATGTGAAGGAAGAACCAGAAAATAAACTTTAATAAGTTGTACGTAAGATCTCTAAAACATTTTGTGTGCGAGTCAGAGTTGTTGTCTGTTATAATCCTGATAAACAAGTGAAGTTATATATCTTACTACGTTTTTCTAGCTGTCATTACCGTGTCATTATGAAGACAATTCTTCAGTTAACCTTTTCCGAGACTAGACACTTTCTATTCCCAGGAACAAGGGAAAATATAACGAAATTTCAAAATATTTGTATTTTATTTGTTATTACAAATCTTATCTTACTGTATTCAGCGTGAAAATTCCTTATTACCCCTAAGAATTTGCTCTATTGACTGATTGTTTGTAGTTAAGCACATCTCTGCACAATGGGCTATCTGTGCTCTGCCCGCCACGAGTGTCGAAACCCAGTTTCTAACAGTGTAAGTCCGCAGATATACCGTTATGCTAGTTGGTTAGAACCATAAATGGAAGTAATACCAAGTTTGTTCTAGTTGGTAAGAAAAGAATTAAAGCTATTTTGTTCAAGGGAAATAACATTTCACAAAAGGAGCAGTGCGGGTCGTAAATTATCATTTAGGAAAATTTGTACATGGCGCAAGATGCTCCAGAAAACCATATAGTGCTACATTCTTCAAACCTTTATCTTTCACTTTTCTTCTTTCTCACTCAGCCACACGAAACCGGTGATTTGAATAAAATGCAAGTGCGCAGGATGTTACAAGACAGATGATGATTTTAGTGGTTTCATTTCAGAATAACTGTGGTATGTTGAGCATCTTTCATGACAGTTTGTCCTTCATATAAAAAGAAAACTAATAATAATAAAACGTATAATTCCCAGTGTGTCTCTGCTGAAATGCGGTTTCTTTATAGCAAGTATGTTTGAACAAATAATCATTTTAAATTTTTATTTAAAAAATAAATAAATCTGTATTTAAGGTAGGACATGAGATTGTAAGTGTCGTTTTTCGTGAAATTTTATAGGTGAGCGTTTTAAGGACTCTTGTTTTCTTTGCAAACAACTGAGGTGAATGAATACTGATAAGTTTTACCAGAAGACTAAGAAAAGAAACTTTCTTGTAGCTTAAGAACACAGACCTCTTTCACAACTTGAGGACATATACCTCCTTTTCAACTTAAGAACACAGACTTCTTTCATAACTTGAGGTCATATACCTCCTTCTCAACTTAAGAACACAACTTCTTTCAAAACTTAAGAATATAGACCTCTCTCTCAACTTAACAGCTTAGACCTCTTATTCAACTTAAGAACACAGAACTGTTTCTCAACTTAAGAACAGAGACATCTTTGTCAACTTAAGAACAAACTTAACAAAGTAAACAAGCTGGTACTATAATGCAGTCAGTTAAGAGATATGTCGTTGTTTAATACATTCCAGAACAAAAAGTAGAAAACAAACTATACTATTGTGTTTTGTTTAAGAGCTTTCGTTCTTCAGAACTAGATAACATGCTGTTTTGTTTCTGTCGTCGAAATACAACATATTGTGCAATAGTTTTACCGCTAACAAAGATAATTGGCATCAGTTTTCAAAGTTCTATAACTTCATAAGTACTCAGCAAGAACTTCAAGTACACATGGCTATTTATAAAACTTGCTACAAGGCTTGTGTCGTTCTTGGAACTACTTCTTCTACCAGTGTTAGTACTCATTCTAATTACTATTTCTATACATTATTGCCTCCACACTGCAATTGTCATTGAAAGAAGAGGTTATGTCCATAAGGAAAGGTCAATCTCATGCTACATCTCTTGAAAAATTCCTTCAGATACTACAATGTTCGTTCGTATCTGTTACCAGGACATCAGGACCACGTTTAAACAAAACAAATGCCATCGAAATCCGTCGAATCTCAATTGAAGCACTTGTTAGGAACATGGTCCAATGGGAATCTGGGAGATCAGTTTCAATAAGCATCATCTTTCTCATTAAAACACCAGTTGATTTCGAAGTTTGTACATAAAGTTGTGAGTTTTTGTCTTCATTAATGAATTGTTGTTGTTTTTTTTCAACTCTTTATTTACCGTAGTAATAGACATATATATTTATTCAGTTTAAAACGACTTCACTTTGAGGACGAGAGCTTTGGCTCCTGTTGACTTCTGGTATGGTTTCGAAGCTGTTGTCATCTTAAACGCTCTGTTGTGTGAGTTTCGTCGCTTTCACAGATTATCTTCTTTGAAGCTTGGCTGTACTTCGCTTAACAATATCAGTTTACATTTGTTTCGGCCTTTTCAAAAAGCCGTAACACATATCTTAAGACATAATAGTGCTGCACGTTCCAGTAATAAGGAATTTAGCACGAACTAAATAAAACATTTCAATATTTCAACCTTGGTAGCGCTGCTGTATCAGCATAAACCAATATCCTCTATCCCAGCAGTTAAATGTAGTATAATTAGAAGTTTAAGTTGAAGAGAACCACGGAACGCCTTTTAAAAGTCTTCAAAGAAAAACAAACGAGAAAAATGTTCCTGTTAATTTACTAATCAGCGATTAACGAGTTGCCCATTACAATTTCATTGTTTCTTGTTTTGTTTTCAGCCACGAATGAATACCATCTTTGTTTGCGCTCAGAGCAAAACCACACTGAGCTGTCTGCTGTGTCTATCGCGGGCATTTGTTTGTTTAAAGTTAAGCACAAAGCTACACAATGGAATATCTGTGTTCTATCCACCACTAATATTCAAACCCAGTATTTTGCGTTGTAAGTCCGTAAATGTACCGCTGACCCACCAGAAGAAACCTTAAAGGTATTAACTATGAACATTTGTGAATCTTTAGTCCGTCTTAACTACGTCATAGTGATGTCTGAAAATTAGAGTTATGTCCTAACCCCGAGACACTGAAGTAACGTGACAACTTACATCACCTATTCAAACCATTTTTGTATCACAAAATGATGCTTTGTATTCTTAAAAACTTTATAGCTATTTATTTTACAAATCTGTTTGTTTTGTTACGCACAAAGCTATTTAAAGGGCCATCTGTGCTCTGTCCACCATGGGTATGGAAATTCGGTTTCTAGAAGTGTAAGTCTACAGACACACTGTGCCACTGGGTGGCTCTTTTACATGTACTCTAAAAACCAAAATATTAAATTTTCTATATGACTCATACAAAAACTGACAACTATCTTAAGACATGCCGAGTGAAATTAAGGAAGTAAATAATAATATTTCAACTACACTATATGAATATGTCGCTGAGATCTTTCGTACAATACCAGAACTCCTCAAACCAACTAGGTTACGACGAACACTGTAATGGTTGAAATGCTGTTAACATTAAAATAATTGCTTGAACAGAATTAATTTCGGTATAAAATTACTTAAAACCAAATTGTCATTTTTAATGTTTGTTGGTCACAAACAATACAACAATTACAATAAACGGTTTAATTTATGTGATTGGGCCCTGCATGAGGTGGTTAGGGCGCTGGACTAACCATCTGATAACCGCAGACTCGAATGCCCGTCACACCAAACATGCTCACCCTTTCAGCCGTGGAGGCGTTATTCTGTTACGGTCAATTCCACTATCTGTTGGTGAAAGAGTAACCCATGAGTTGACGGTGGGTGGTGATGACTAAATGCTTTAACTCCAGTCTTACACTGTTAATTTATGGACGGCTAACGCAAATAGCCCTCGTGTAGTTTTACGCGAAGTTAAAACAATAATAACATGCAAACAAACAAAATGTATGTAATTTGAGCACAAGTTTAGCTGTGCACGTGCAAATTTTTGAAATTATGTAATTTAACCAGTCAATAATTTAAACCATATTCAGTGGAAGATAAACAAACGCCCACGCGTGCATAAAGGTACCATTAATCTCTCGATGGTCCAGCTCTTCGGTAAGCCGGAGGGCTGAAACCACTAAAAACTAGATTCTATATTTGTAATAGGCACAATACAAATAACCCATTGTGTAGCTCTGTGCTCAACAGCAAGCAAACCCGCAGTGAACAACATGAAATTAGTCCACTGTGTAGCTTTGCACTGAGAAAGTAACAACTTACTCAACGCTATAAGTAATACAACAGTCTTTTACTACGAGTTTTCCTATTACAAATTACCAAAGTACACAACGCTGACTACAAGTTAGTAAATTATTTTTTTGGCAAATTCTGCACTAAGAAGAGCTGAGTAAAGACAAGGTCTTTCCTTGTCTGTGTTATCATTACAAGTAAATTAATACTGTGCCCTAATTATCAACCACCGTTGTCAGGGTAACAAAGAAAGAAAAGAGTTTGTTTGTTTTGAATTTCGCGCAAAGCTAATCGAGGGCTATCAGCGCTCGGGAAGACAGCTAGTCATCACCACCCACCGCCAACTCTTGGGCTACTCTTTTACCAACGAATATTGGGATTGACCGTTACATTGTAACGCCCCTACCGCTGAAAGGGCGAGCATATTTGGCGCGACGGGAATGAAAAGAGAAGAAGAAAAGATGTCAAAGAGTTGGCTGAGTCACTATTCGTTTTGATACAATCAACCAGATTTTTATAAAACGCAAAACTGTACAATGATCTATTTGTGTTGTATCCATCACAGACTCATAATCAGTTTTATAAGTTCTCGGGCCTACTGCCAAGTCATTCACGGGGGAAAGAGGTACCCCTCACAAAAAAACGCATCTGAAAATGTTCGTGCGGGTAATACATAGCTTGAAACGTATTCTGTAATTACAGTTTGCATATTACTGCATGCTGTTTGTCCTCTAGCACTGTAAGTTATCTTCACCACCGGATGCAGTGATTAGTTACTTTGTTTACAGACCACAGAAGTATTTTTTGTTGGTTTTTTTGGACGTAGATTCGATCGGCAAACAATGCAATATAATTACAACTTAGCGAAACAAAACAAGCTGGTAAAAATTATAAATAATATTAATACTGATTACATACTTGCAATAAGTAGGTCTGTTTTTGCAAAGTTCTCTAATTGTTGTGGCATAAGCACCTTTTCCAAGCTGGCGAAGCGTGATTATAATCAATCATACTCGTCATAAAGCATTAGTATTACGTCTTTTGCAGTGTTCAACACAGTAATAAAATAATATAATAGGCCTAACACTACTGTCTTGTATTAATTAGCAGTTTGGAAAAGACTTTCTTGTCATAACAATTGTTTTAGCAACAAAGAGCTTATATAATTAGTTTTTCAAACACTATTGTATTAATTGTGCCCTAGCCGATCTAATGAGCTCTGGATTGAGCGAAACGCGTCATTGTCAACAGAGATGGCGAACTTGGTGTGGCTGGTGTACCATTGCTCTACTCTCTTATGATTCTTAAAAGTCACTAAGAGATTAGATATAGAATACGATAGGTTCATTACTAATGCCTTACAACAAATATAATTACTTAACGTTCTGTAATTTTTGGTTAAATTCGTCAGCTTTAGACTCAGGTCAGGCTCAACATTTATCCCTGCTTCTATATGTGGATTCCACGACTATCAACTAATGAAGATTCCGTCTGACACAAGCACGTAAAAACCAATAATAGTACACAACAAACTTCTTTTTCTCCGACCTCTGGTTAACTCTCAAATTCTTTGAATCTAAAACTAATGGTGGATTTCTCTTGAACTTTGACCGTAATGTGTAGTCGCCAAAAACTCCATCAAGAACTTTTTCTCCTTCGTAAACAAACCAGTAGACAGGTCATTATTTTAAAATGCTCGAAAACTCCCAAGTAAATAATACATTCTCCTAATTTAACTCAAATGTTATTTAACGTAAAAGTTTGTTTTTTTTTCTATTTAATTGGTACATATTTTTCCCGCTTATATAAATGATTTTTTTAAGGTTTTGAGTGTTTCGTTTCGGAATCTACAAACCTATGCTTTCCATAATCTGTCTCATCACCTGGGAAATTCTAACAAGACGTGTAATACAGTACTAGGTGTCAGATGGAGAGAAAGATGCACACTATTAAGATTAACTATTCAGTCTTTTACTTCCACGACTTTAATTAATGCGCGCAATATTTAATAAAAGTCACCACACCCTTTAAGGTTGTTAAACAGAATAAACGAAATTTTTACAAATGGCAGCTTAATGCGTTTCATTATTGAAATTACCAGATTTATTTTACCTTATTAATTTAAAATAGAACATATGTCATCGACCCACTTGAAAAAGATAAGTGAAGCAGTTCGTTCATTGCCTTACAAAGTGTATATCACGAGAAGTAAGGGCTAATTTATGCGAAGCGCTAGGCCTAAATCATTATTATAGGTAGATGTTATGAAACTTACGTCTGTCCTTCAAAATTCTGAAGAATGAAAATAACTTTTTTCTATTATCGAAATAAAATTTGATAATTTAAAATCTGACGACTAACACTTTTTGAGAAAGAGAAATAAATTAACTCTCGAACACTGATGACATTTTTTTCAGTCAATAAAGTATGATAATACGAAATAAAGATGGTTAGCAAATAGGTTGAAGTATCGTGACCAAACTTTATACACGCTTTGGTTTAGTTTGTTCTAAGTATTCACGAAAAGCTACACAAACCATGTCTAATTTAAAACTGAAATACTTGACGCACGGCAGCTACTTAATAACACCCATCACCAACTCTTGAGCGGCTCTAATCAAATATTGGGATTTCAGCTTGTTCTAAATATTCGCGAAAAACTATACGAGGATTATCTACACTAGTTGTTCCTCAGTAAGAGCTGAAAGATTTAAGGCAAGAAGGCTGGTCAACACCACTCATCACCAATTCTTGGGCTACGCTGATTGAATAGTGGGATTTGATCGTCACTGTTGAAAATATCTGTACTAATGTATCTTCTCATTCCCATCCTGCTTAGAACTAATGGACTAACACGTTGTCTAATAAGAAATACTTTAATTTTAAACAAAGGTTCAAGGTTCAACGTGTTTTTATGAAAACTGACCATCACCTAATTCTGAAGAAAAAAAATGCAAACTTTTTAGAAATGTTGAAAACGTTATGCATTGATAATAAATACAGACCAAAATAACATTTTAGATGTCAAAGTATATTAAAATATACAGTATACTGTATATTTATCATAGTCTGATAATATACGTAGAGCGTAACGTTAGTCTCAAAATATGTACAGAATAGACAATACATTCTGACATTCTGTATACAGAAACATGACGTTTAGATAATTACTTAAGCAACTGATGTTGAATCTGTAGAATAAATGTGTCACAGTCTGATAATGTTATTATCTAATAAAATAAAATTAATAGGTAATATGCAGGTTTATACTACAAAGAGCATGGGGCAGCCTCTGATACTTTAGGTGTAAATGGGACAGTTTCATATGTGAGATAGTCTGATGATCTATTTACAATCTGGATAGTCTATAATCACCATATAAATTACAATCTGTTAATGTAATCAAAGTAAGTATATCTCAGTCTAATATTGTTGAATAATCATTACTATACAGAGGATAGAACAGTTTGATAATCCATATTCAGTGGAGATATCTTTATTTATTAATTTTTATATATACTACAGATAAAACAGTCTGATAATCCATATTCAGTGGAGATATCTTTATTTATTAATTTTTTTATGTACTACAGATAGAACAGTCTGATAATCCATATTTAGTGGAGATATCTTTATCTATTATTTTTTCATACATATACTATAGATAGAACAGTCTGATAATCTATACACAGTACAAATATTATATTCTGATAATTTTTAGATACTATAGACAGAACAGGGTATCGATATATATATAGGCATTAGTCTTAGAAAATAAATAATCTTACAAAGGGTAAGGTACGTGTTGCACAAGTTCGAGTAACTTCTAATATTTTACCTTCCAAATTGTAAGGTTATTTTGATTATTTTAAAACATTCCCTTGCTTATCAAACCACTATTTCCAGTAGCCTTAATGTAGTTCTCTTAAAATTCACTGTCACTCACCTCAGTATACGTTTTTGTAACGTCTTCTAAAATTATACATTAATAATCAAAATCAAATATTTTCGAAACAATAATAAATAAAACTGATCAGTTTCCAAACTTTTAGCTTTGGGCCAACGCCAGCTAATTCCTTTATTAAAAAAATCAGAGCCTTAAACACATTGACAGCACGTGGTATCTTAAAAATGGTTTAATACGTGCAACCTTTTTACCTAAAAGTACAAAAATAATATCGATGTTAAAGGTCAAATATCACAAGCAGTATTTTGTTATTATTATCCATCCAAGCAAATAGAAACTTTCAGCATGGAAAAACAAACACGATAACAGGAAGAAACGAATAAACTATTATACTTTTTCTTCTTTTGCGAGCTATGTAGTTATATAAAACTGAATGGTAAATCAGACTCGAATGTAATTGTACTACTGTTAGACATAGGATAATAAATAATGATTACATGACTTTAGTAAATTCTCGCCAAACAACGTGGCATTGTTGAAACACGATCTGCGCAGTGATTTTATGTACGTATTACCAACAAAGAAAAGCAGTGTAATGGAAGTGTGGATATTATCTAATTTCAAGCATTGAAGCCTTTTTTCTTTCTTTTTTCAGCCTCGACATACCTTATATAGAAAAACAAACGAGCGCGGCACGTGCTAAGTCGACATATATCCAATGCAATAAAAACTGTTTGCGCACTTCGAGTCTCGTGTCCTTCTCGTCGGTGGGTCACAATAATACCTTTTATCTCGCCGAGCGGAAACTCTTGCTTAACTCCACACTGATATCTTCTGTTATAAATGGAGAGTTAGTCAGCTGACCAGCCTCCCTCCAAATCTAGTTGATTCTGTATATAATGCTGATATTGTATTATGCTATTTCTTTTTTTTACTTTGTTCTTGTCTTTTTAAGGCTCGTGTTACACAGTTTTGACCACTGCCACCGAACCAAGCCCACTACACAATATTTCAACACATCTATACAGATATAGATATTATATCATACCTTTGAATTCCTAATCACACCGTTTTGGAAACTATTTCAACGTGCGTTATCTTAAAGCTTGTCCAACGATTGTTTCTGAGAGGTTAGCAAGTTTTATAACTAAAAAGAAATAACTCGCATAATTATATTAATTACAGACTACAGTATATTTCAGATATCACACACTAATAAAATATATACCCGCTGTGAAAAAAAAAGAAAAATGATACTCCCTTACCCTGCGATATCAAACGATAAAACCCTCTAACCCCAGCGATTTCGAAAAGTCAAGTTATAGGGCTATTATCATTTTATGCCAAGACTCATTGAACCTACGTGTTTTTCTGACATCATGAACATACAAAATCAATAAATCAGTAGACGAGTGCTATATATTATATGTCAAAGTTGTATTGAAACCGATAGGAAGAATGTTCTGTTAATAAACAGGTGAACTGAAATTGTTTATCTCAATGTGTTCGAACAAAACCCTTGAGAAAGAACCTTTAGTTGTATAGAGTTACAATCATTCGGATATGAGATACATATTCGAGTGAAAAATACTATTACAAGATAGAATGAATGTCGTTTGGATAATTGCTTATGTTTTCATAGGTTTGTCCCCTATCACCAAGTCCTCACCTTGTGACCTGTGTATTCGTACTACTCCGTCATCGCTGGCAAGATACTGTACTTTCCCCACATGCCAGGGAGATAGCCGAGAGTGTGACGGCGTCTATCATATGCCCACAGGCGGCGTTCCGACTTACCCTGTACCCTACTTCACCACCCTGCCCGGCTACACACGTAAGTTATACGTTTTATCACCCGGGTTAATGTTTCAAAGTTTTGTTGTCACTTATCTCAAGGTATTACATAAAGACCAGTTTGCATTAATATGTTTTTTTTTATCCAGGTTTTCAGGGTTTGGTGTAACTTATTTTATGTATTACAGAAAGGCCATAGTGGATAATACTATATTTTAAATATTTCAATTGGTCGCCCAGTTATGCTATACTTACATTACATATTATTCCAAGCAAGAGGGAATCTTCAGCTATAGTAAGATCTCAAATCGGTGAAGAGATTGGGATATGAGTTAAAAAGGAGGGTAAACATATCAAATGTTTCCATCCAAGTACGCTTGAGTGAAAAAACAAACTTATGTAAATTTTAAATTTTTCTTTGAGAAAGAGCTGCAAGTAACAGTGACACCAGATGGCACTCTTAGTGATGTAGAGAAATATATATGCAAAAATGGCTCGTTTGGGTTGAGAAAATATTTTACGTAGAAGAGCGAACAACGTTTCGACCTTCGGTAAACACCGCACTTTCCCTTTCGCATTCATAACACCAAGAAAAAGAACACTTCAATCAGTTTTCTATTATTTCTGAACAAAGATAAGAAGTGCTGAAATTTTACAAATTTTCTGGAAAATTTCACGTGGTTCTTGAATCCAATAAACCAAAACTATCGAACGAAAGTAGGCAGGCCTGTTCTACAGGTCCATTTTTTTTTTCAGGATTTAGCAAAACATTTTCCATTTTTAATTTTGTAGATGTGTAATAGGTTTGCACGTTAGTCAAGCTGTGTAATCAGAAGAGTTTTTTGTTTATTGAATATTATGCAAGACTACTTGATGGTAATCTGCACTAGCCGTCTCTAGTTTTGAAATAATAGATAAGAGGGAAAGAAGCTAATAAACACCACTCCCTCCCAACTCTTAAAGTATTCCTTAGCCAAGGAAAAGCGAGATTAACTGTGACGTTATAACGTCCCTTGGGATATTCAATAACGGGATTCCAACAAGACCAGCATGTTGGGAGTTAAATGACCTAATCGCCAGGTTATGTTGTTTAGTTTCTTTTGGCTATAAAACTATTTCTTGTTTAATATCACACGAGGTGTTTATGAGGGTTCCTTTTCTGTTTTCTCGTCGTCTTTTTAAACATTTTTTTATACCAAACTAGAGCTTTAACCGAATCTGAAACAAAGTGAATCAATCAGTAGAACTATATTATGTTTGTTTGTTAGTATATACATCGGAGCTATATCTGTTCTGTCCACCACGGGTATCAAAACCTGATTTATAGTAACATTAGTCCGCAAACATACCATTATGACATTGCGGGGGGGAGGAAACTATAATATTAGTGGAGCGTAAGATCAGTGTCTTATCGTTCTTTCTCTCAACTGACACTATAAATACTTGTCATTTCAGTCACTGGGCGTTAAAACATGACAGTCAATTCCATTAATCGTTGGCAAAAAAGTAGCCCACGAGTTGGCGGTCGGTGCTGCTGGTGGGTTGCCTTCCGTCATGCAAACAAACGTTATTTCTTATTGATTGCCCTCCAGTGGCTCAACGGTATGTCTGCAGACTTACGACGCTAAAGACTGGGTTTCGAAACCAAAGGACAGCCAAGTACAAGAGAGCCCATTATGTAGCTTTGCGCTTAACAACAATCAAATCAAATCTATTACCTCAACGTTTTTATTTATTACAATGTTGTGTTGAAAATATAGTATCAGTATAGAGTCTTGCTATCCGGTTTTAGGTAAGAGTGCTGTGTGGTTATTGTTGTTTCGACATTGAGGTTTAAGGTCATATTTGTTTTGTTTTGCAAGCTCATTGCATCTGAGTAATTGAACAGAATGAAATATGGAACCTCTACATCAGTTGTCACAGTGGCCATAGCAAGCTATGAGGTCACAGAGGTCGAAATCTCGGTTAAAATTTGAAATTGAACGAAACGTACTATTTCATTTACACCCATATGAATAAGGTACATAGATGTAATTAATAAGCATATTCGATTTTACTGCATCAAGCATCGGTTG
Source organism: Carcinoscorpius rotundicauda (assembly GCA_011833715.1). Taxonomy (NCBI): domain Eukaryota; kingdom Metazoa; phylum Arthropoda; class Merostomata; order Xiphosura; family Limulidae; genus Carcinoscorpius; species Carcinoscorpius rotundicauda. The sequence goes on along the minus strand of CM022396.1, from coordinate 74,715,969 downwards.
CTTTATATTATGGTTCTTCGATGATTTATATATATATATGTCTTAAGCGCAAAGCTGCACAACATACGTGCTATATCTTTCAGTTATAGCATATCTGCCATAGCACACAAAATCACCGCTTTGATGAGCATCTTTCACACTACAACCAGTCAGAAAGCAACCATTAAGGTTATGGTCAAACTTTCCTCACGAGTGCAGAAATGAGTGTAAACTTATAAACTGTTTACGACCGAGATTTAACGTTTATAAGCATTTTACTCTACCCGAGTAAGATAACATACTTGTAATACATGCACGAGAAATGAAGAATTTACGTCTGTTAGAAAAAAGACTTAACGCTTAGGGCGTTATACTAGGGTAATACAATGAATGTCTTTAGAATTATTTCGCTTTACATGAAAGGGAAGCTTGAAAACATAAAAAAAACGCTTTGTCAGGAAAAGTTAAAAATTATTCACGTTATCTTATCAGTGCACTTAATTCTTATTAACTGAATGAATCGTTTGATAAGTTACGTTCTTTTAAATAAAATTGTAAGTTAAACACAGTCATGATTTATTTTAAAATTTAAATAAAGAGAACATCAATGTCTTGCTATAGTGCAGACTAAGCCTTTCGAATATTTGAGAGGAATGGCCCGGTGGTTAAGACACTCGACTCTTAATTCTAGGGTTGCGGATTCGAATCTCCATCACACCAAACATGCTCGCCCTCCCAGCCGTGTGGGCGTTATAATGTTCGGTTAATCCCACTTTTCGTTGGTAAAAGAGTAGCCCAAGAGTTGGCGGTGGGTGGTGATGACTAGCTGCCTTCCCTCTAGTCTTACACTGCTAGATTAGGGACGGTTAGCGCGGGGAACCCTATTGTAGCCTTGCGCGAAATACAAAACAAAACAAACCGAATATTACAAAGATATTTCTGTCAGTCAAAAAACAAAACAAAGAGAGAACAAACTCGAATGATATATTGTAGTGTCAGTGATGTAAAATATCTTCGTGATTTTATACGTTTGTCTAACTTTTGTTGAATTCATTCGTTATTGTATGTGAATTTGATTTCTAAAATTAGTGAAATCTGTATTTCTAAACGTTGAACTCCTCTCACTTGTAGTTCATAATAAATATTTAAGTAAATAAAGCCTATACATTCCATTGAGTTGTATTACTTTAACGACTATGAATGGTGGATCATGAAATACAGTTTCCATTTGTTCATTTATAACCTACAATGCTATAATATGCCAAGAAAAGTTTTCGCATTGTACATAAAATGATTATCTAAACACTTAAAACCACTTGATGACAAGTTACAACAATGTTGTTATCAGTTGTTGCATTTCGCTTTAATGCTAACGCAGTACGTTTTGTTGTTAATTGTTGTCTTTACACATATATTATGTCATTATTGAGTTGAATAGGTGGGGTTGTTCAAAGTTATATGAGAAATATTCAATGAATCTAATTCGTGCATGTAATTAACAGGTGGAACCGGTAAAAATAGTGCTAATCAGACGCACATCTTAGGTAAGCTAGAAAAGGGCACACCTATCTTTGGAACTACGGGCAAGAGTTTGTAGCAGTCTACACTTATTTTTAGAACTATGGGCAAGGGTTTGTAACAGTTCCCGCTTATCATTGGAAGTACGGGAAAGGGTTTGTAGCAGTCCCCACCTATCTTTGGAACTACAAGCAAGGGTTTGTAGCAGTCCTTACCTATCTTTGGAACTACAAGCAAGGGTTTGTAACAATCCCCACCTATCTTTGGAACTACGGGCAAGGGTTTGTAACAGTCCCCACCTATCTTTGGAACTACGGGCAAGGGTTTGTAACAGTCCCCACCTATCTTTGGAATTACGATCAAGGATTTGTAGCAGTCCCCATCTATATTTAGAAGTGGATAACTGGTGCGAATAAATGTCTGCAAGGACATATATTTCTCTGTGGAGAGAGATAAGTAACCCAGACATATATCTTTGTATAATTACATGATAAGCAACACAGAAACAAGTCTGTATGCAATTATAGATTTATAATAGAGACACTTTTCTGTAGAGATAGCCGATAAGTAACACACACACGTTTGTGCGGAATTATAGATAATTAACAGACACGCGTTTTAGTGGAATTAAAGGTATGTAACACAGATACGCGTTTGTGTGGCATTATAGATATGTAACACAGGTGTACATTTTAATGGAATTTATATGGAATTATATTATGTTTACTAAACAGAAATCAATGTCTAAGTTACCTTTAACTGTGGTTTTCTGTCAATACACCCATTATATTTCTGTTCAGGAAACGTCAGGTCAGTTCGTTTTATCTTGCAGTGCAATTTTAAACAAAGTATTCTAAAGCTGATTGTTACATTCTGTAACATAATGTATTACATGAAGTAACACTAATTGTAGTTAAATGTAATATGAAGTGTTTTTGGTCATTTTCTAGAAGCCATCACTATGATTTCGATTTGAATAAGAATAACACGTAATTTGTTTAGTCCTGTCGTAAAAAGAGAAAGAAGAAAAAAATGCGACGTTATGTTAGTATACTAACAGCTTATTTATTATTTTAGTGTTACCATTTTATATCTTTTTGTCTTTTAATTTAGTAAAATTCCAAGTAGTTTGTCATATCCTGATTATTTTTATCAATAAATATTTAAATTAAAACCTCCTTGAAAAAACGGAACCCACTCAGAAGTCAGTTGAGCACGTTGATCTGATCTCCAAGCTGGTAAAACCTGAACATTATCGATGCTGTGCACGCGCCGAGCATCCGAGAAGCATTTAGACCTAAAATAACATATCTAGGGCTCCGTGTGTGGACGTGTGGCGATTTAATCAGTGGATATTGAAAACTTACGCTCTTGGACAAAAGAAAGCCGTTATTTTGTGTTCATTTTTCGACCCCTTTGTCGGTGAGGAACTAATGAACGAACTCTTTCAGAATATTACTTGGATAGTATGACTTGGTTTACAGTGAGACCGAATGATCTAGCTTATAGCCGTAACTTAGCTCAGCGCGCGTGGAGCACGGGTGGTCTGAGCTGTCCGCGCTGCCGGCTAACCGAAATGGATATATATCTACCGACAGCAAAGAAGTTATGTATATAAAGACAGAAGAGCAGCTGTTATAACTATTGGTTCCATTGTTTAGAGCGGCTTGTGATTGTTTGTGTATGGTAAAAATCGAATGGGCGCGCACAGCTAAAACATCTAAATGTCTTCAAAGTGTTTTGATGTGACAGAGGTCTTTGTTGAATTTAAACTGAGCCCAAGGTACATAAAACACATTTCGGCTTTCAGTTGATTTCGTGTTGAAATTCTATCGCTCTTAAACTTAAAAGCTCACTTCATAAAGAGCGCTTGCGCAGCTACTTGTTTATCGTTTAATAAACCGAATAGTGTTTTCATTCTTAACCGCTAGAGGCTCATCCATCGTTCAATATTAAGGCGTTACAGTCGTGAATATACCGAGTTTAAAAATCCACCACAAATATTTAGCTCAATATAAAGAACTCTGTTTAGTGTTAGATGGATTCAAGAGACAGAAGGTTTTAAGACTGATATCTGTCCACGTATTCATCTATCTATCTGCATACGTATAAACAAACAAACACACACACACACACACACACATATATATATATATATAAGCGTGCGCGAAAAGAACTGATTTAAATAACCTTGTTGCGACATTTTAAAATAAATTAATGTTGATTAAAAGCGAAAAATATTTTAAAAAATGACGATTTCCAAAATATCGAAAATTTTTCTTTACCTTAATTAAAAGAAGATATTTGGATAGAAACGTTTGTGAAAACAAAGTTCAGATATTTACAAGACATACTGGGCGATTTTGTTTTATATTGAATATGGATAAAATGTTAAATTTCACGAACACCATGTATTTGTGAATTATATTTCTTCTAAGTGCAGTACAACACCTAAGGTACTGATACCGTAGATTTGTGAATATGTGTATTCTTCCTAACTAGAACTGATTGTCTCTGTTCTACTATCCAATTTATTTTGCATATATAATGACGGATTGGCTTCGTTTGTTTGCTGGTTGCTTGTTTAGCACAAGACTACACAACGGGCTCTCTGTGCTGTGCTCAACCAGTATCGAAATCTAGTTTTTAGCTTTGTGAGCCTCCATCTGGCTTCGAAAAAGAACCCGAGAACTTAAATTACAGGGTGACAAAATGAATATTGTAATTTAATGCCACAAGTTCACATAAGTAAACATATTTAAAGGTTTGCTACTTGACAAAACTCAAAAACGAAAACAGACAAAAATATGAACGAAACCTGGAAAGGATAGGTTTGTTTTGAATTTCGTGCAAAGCTACACGAGGGTTATCTGTCCTAGGTGTTCATAATTTAGCAGCGTAAGACTAGAGATAAGGCAGCTAGTCATCTCCACCCACCGTCAACTGTTGGGCTACTTTTTTACCAACGAATAGTGGGATTGATTGTAATACTATAACGCCCCCACGGCTGAAAGGATGAGCATGTTTGATGTGACGGAGATTCGAACCCGTGACCCTCGGATTACGAGTCGAGTGCCTTAACCACCTAACCATGCCGGGACTCTTTGAAAGGAGAAAACAAAGCTCTCTGAATTCAAATATGTTACAATTAATAATCAAAGTAAAAGCAGTTTCCCAAGCTCATTGCTTCTGTTGCGGACTTTGCCAATAACTCACTTATTTTGCAGCTTGTTAAATTCTCAAGCATTCTTGTATTAGTGGACTTCTGACACTTGTTTTTAACTTACTTTTTGTGCTTTGAATGGGTTATCATAATCCACCAGAGTGATGGAAGCAGTGAGCAACACCTTCTCCACCACTACCACAAAATCCATAGTTGTTTATACAGATTGTTGTGACTCGGGATATAACACAGTCCTTCTTTGTTCTTCTGTTTATCTTGTTTGTTTTCTGTTTTCGCAAATGGCTCCTCTTCCTTTTTCTCATCAGGAGTAAAAAGAAAGTTATGTTGTTCAGTGAGATTTCTCCTGAATTGTGAGCAAGGAACAAACACATCTTGTTTGTCTGATTCAACTTCAGGAATCGGCAAATCATGTTCTGCGAGAAGATCGACTGATGACGAGTTTTCTACATCCACAAGCTTTGAGGTTTAAAGTGATCTTTCTTAGATCTAATAAAGATATATGAATCAGTGTGTGTGTTTGGATTTGATCACAAAGCTATGCAATGGGCTATCTGTGCTCTGCCCACAACGAGTATCGAAACCCGGTTTCTAGGGTTGTGATTCCGATGGCATACCACTGTGACACTGGAGGGGGCGTATGAGTCAGTAAATAATTTTGCGAGCTCTGAATAGTAGACAGTAAAACGTCTATCCGTAACCAAATTGAGCATCCCAAATCTCTTGACTGCCATTTCTCGAACCTCGCAAACAACCCTGCAACAATCTCTTTCCAGGTATATTTCTGCTACGACGAACTCGAACTTCTGGTAATCCTGATATGTGTGGCCTGCAAAACAAGTCACTGATGTTTTCGACAAGTTTTTTAAACAAAAGTTGCAACTCAGATTTCAATTTGTACTCTAACCGTCTTCGCTATTTTATAAGGAACAAGATAATCCAGATGAGTAGTTTGAAATCACTTAGAAAAATGAGCAGTTATAATAAACAGTCATAACTAGATAAAGTGCAAATATGTCTGCTTGCAGCAAAACGTGGTAATTATACTTACTGATATTTTGAAATCAATTGCAATGCCACAATTACGTTAACACACGGAAGACTTGAAATACATCCAGGTTTAACACCAACGAATATGCGAAAAGCACGGCCTCTTGTCCACCATCTGCAGCTTCCTGTTTACGACAGTTGTAAAGATGTTTCGTTTCTCGCTTAGAGTCCATTTATTAAATCCAGGTTAGCAGTATCGTATATTTCTCCGAACAACTTTGCTCAAGCATCTAGGATATCAAATAGTGTACCTCGTGCCTTCTGACACCAGATATAAAATATGTGTGTGCTCATGAATATGTCCTAACGAGGCTATTTTAAGCTAAGCAGTAAATCCGACGTACCATATTTGCTGCAAACATCAGTGTTGATATACAGTTTTCCACATCAATGTTGTGCTTCTCAAATGCCATTGCAACAAGTGAAACAACTGTTTACCTTTATCTGGTTATGAACCAACAAAACCCTTTCCTGTACAACTCCATACTGGACTCTAACCGAACACTGAATGTTCCATTGCTATTAAGTCTTGCATGCAATCTATTTTCACAGTATAGATTTCCACTTGTCTTATTTCCTTGGAAGTTTGATCCCTTATTGTCTAACGTACATGCTCCTTCATTTAAGCCTAATTCTCCATAATTTATTTCTGGTTTTGACGTTCTATGATCCCTTGTTGCTCTTTTATTACTTTTGTCTTATTTTCTCCATAGCGAAACATAAAACGGAACTGAAACATCAAGCATTGCTATCTCAGCTCCTTCTACGTCACCACAGTTTCATTGCGTCTTTTTCTCTCTGTGAATTAATCCTAACGTAAACGTGTTTCTAGTCGTTCATTTAATAACTTGTCTGCGCCAAGTATATCGTACAGAACTTGACTTTTTTTCGTCGATATAGAAAAACCAAATTTATTTACTGTCATATGCTGACTTATCGGATTTGAAAGAGTACACTGTGAGGGGGCTGTACAGGATAAAACGCGAATTAACTTGAAAGATGTATTAGGCTTTTAGGCTGTGCAAATGTGTTCTTGGCATTACTGTCAGCAACCCTAGATGACACATTTATTGGTTTGGCTAAGATCACTTTCACACTTGTATCATCAAAGTACTTTGGTAAATCACAAAAAAACAGCACTTACAGTTTCAAAATCACTTACCGAGGTTTCGATTCGTCTGACATCAAGCTAATGTCATTGATTACAGAAATATGAGTGTATTATTTTCCTTTCTTTGTTATTGTTGTCACACTACTGACATTACTGGACCAGGAGACACATCTGGGGGTTTCGTGGCACTCCTTTGATTAAGATGGTGCATACAAAATCCACGCTACCTCCTCAGGTTGAAATATCTCTGTTTCGTTCTGATCATGCACTTGACGCGTGCGTGTGTGTGTTGTAAATGTGTTACTAAAATTAAAGGATGGTAGCTCAGAAGACTTTGCAAGATTAGTTTGAGTTGCTGAACCTTTAGAGAAGAACACAGAGCTCAAATTTCTGGAACCCTCTGGATCTTCGGTGAGCGCTTTTTTCCTCTTCGGGCTCTTTCCGAAAACAAACTCTTATATTTCATAAGTTGCTACGGAAAATTCTCGATTTTGTGTATAGCCAGGTTCAAGCCTGCTTGTGCACATTATGTTTTCGTTCCACTTAATCTCGAGAATTTTTAAGTCTTGTAATTGTTGCTCTCAAGATTAAAATTTTGTTTTGTATTATTTGTAATTTCTCTCATGTACACTGCGAAAAATCTTTCATTTAGCGCTAGGTGGCTGTGGGAATATAAATTTGTTTTTTTGTTTTTTTTAGAAGTTATGATCTGATATTTGCATTATTATGGGAAATAATTGAAATGAATCCAAGGCTGGTAATCGTTGTAACACATAAGAAAGAAATATTATTACTGCTTTCAATACTCTTACATTATTTTTATTGTCTGGCCTGAAGTTCATCTTCTTAACTAATCTTCTGAGATTCTTAATTTTGAAATACGGACAAGAGTAAGGGAATTAATCAGCATAATCAACGCCATTTGACTGTTCTTCTTATAACCTACCCACAACTAGTATGGCGAAGTCTGAAGTACAAAGCCGACCTGCGCCTCGTATCTTAAGAATGTTCGAAATATTTAAATTTATTATTTATAGTATTTTATTCAATCTACATGTGTGTGTATGTGTATTGCCGTAAATCCAGCAAGTTTATTTAAGTGTTGCATCATTCTGCAACATATTTATCTGTGTTGCTACTTCAAGAAAACAAAAACAGATCCAGCTTTATAAACTTTAGCTAAAATAAACGATCCTTATAATTATTATGGATAATTGTGACAGTTAAGTTCAACTTTTTACGTAGTGGATGCTGAGAAAATTGTGTAAAAGTGGATTAGTTTTGGGGCAAATAGTGTTATATATTCTGAAATTTTTCATTTAGTAACCCATCATTTGATACCATTGTTATGTAAACATCTTTCACTTTAACTCATCGTTTTGTTGTTGTTTTTACATATATTTTGCAATAAGTTATAGTAATTTTTGTTGCAGTGTACTCTCAAGGCAGAGCGCTGACGTCACATATAGATTCAACCACACACTCAACTGTTTTAAACAGCCAGATATCCTCAGGAAAGAGAAAACGTTCATGGTCGAGAGCTGTTTTTTCAAATCTCCAACGAAAAGGTCTGGAAAAACGTTTTATTATTCAAAAATACATCACTAAGCCTGATCGAAGACAGCTCGCCGCCACATTAGGCCTAACAGATGCTCAGGTGAGTAAACGAAAGAAAGTTTCATCAATAAATTTCAGAAAAGCATTTGTTTTATACAAAACAACAACAAACTATTTTAAACTATTGTTTTAGTTCAAAGCTGTTCACCTCGGTGATCGAATCCTGAATGTTAGAGTAATAAGATTTAAGGTTTATCGTTACCGGAGGACCCTTGAGCCAACAATACGACTGTTGTAGGTTATGGTACCAGCACACTTCTCAAATCGTTCGCTAAAAACCGGGTTTCCATACCTGTGGTGAGCACATCACAAACAACCGTTTGTGTAGCTATGTGCTTAACAACAAACATACTTAAATCATTTAGTGATGAAAGTATATATTAAATACAAATTTATATGAAAATAACTATTATAATTTTGTACACAATCTTAGAATGGTATAATTATTGCCTGTTTGTTAAAGCAATTAGTAACAAACCTGAACTAGACATTCCAGTGCTAAAAATGCACTGTTTACATCTCGCTTCACTTAAACTTTCTGTAATCTGTGAGACTGCATGCTAGCGCTTCAAAAGCTAGTTGATTTAGTTGGTCATATTGTTTTGTTTATTTTTACGCTCTTTCTTGTCCTTTGAACTTTTTTTTATGTTATCTGCTCATTCAGTAGGCGCATAAAACATTGTCATGTTACCAGCCTTAGTTAGCGGGACATTATTATAATATACATTCTGCAAAATATAGCTATCTCAAAATGCTTCAAGTTTTTACAAAATAATTCGTAGCTTCAAAGAAGTAGGGTTAACCCTCTGTTTTTGAAAACTTTAACTTCAAACTTAAAAAAAATAAAATTAAAATGATCAAATAAACTTCCATCCACCCCGAAGTCCTGATTGTTGAAAGTTGATTAACTTAGGGTTAAAGTTCAAAACACAGACCGATTGAATTAGCAGTGGCATGACGGATGCGGAACAGACCCCTGCCCCATGCTCCCCATCGGGATATGAATAGCGGACTTCTGCTGACGATGGTGGAACGTAGATAATGTCACCACTTTCACGCTACGGTAGATACAAAGTCCTGCGCGTGAGGGAAGGTGATAGGTTTGGCCCATTTTCGACATCGATGCTATTTCCAAAGCTTTCTCGATACACTCAGCGAGCGATACTTAACCTCTACTTGCGCCTGCTTTCGTTCGAGTCACGAGCTCACGTGAGGAAAGCACGTTTCGAAAGCTTTTACGCGTTTAAGTGTACCACGGTGTGACCGCCAACGTTTTACACGCTAACATTGCTGAGATGTTCCCAAACGTTTTAGACTTTTAAGTTTAGAATAAATCTGTTTTATCAAGGTCGTATCTTATATTCTAAGAGCACTAAAAGTTATTTAAATGGTGCTACTACTAAAACTTTTTAAGGGAAAGTTTCAACTATATATATATATAATATAATGTAACAGATCTTCAAACTCGATGAAATAACAGCTGTAACCTATATCTGTGCACGCGGTGTCATTTTGTGAAAACATCAACATTACATATTTTGATGACCTGAAAATTATTATTACTTTTCATTATCAAAATTAAATCAGTAAAAAAGTTTATCATTATTGTACAATGTAATTGCTTTGTGTTTTTTGTTTTGTTCTTTTAAGTTAGCTTAGTTAGAGCCCGCCCGTAATTATGATGGTTTGAGCTTCCATTTTATTAAGAACTTAGGGCACTTGTTGGTCGTGGGTAAAAACATTTCTTATTTATAATAATCAAAACTAATGATGAACACACATAGAAGCTCTAATCGGCGAATGAGTTTTTGTCATTGATTTGTTACAAGTTTGCGTATTGAAACCCTTTGTATTTCTGTTTCTGTTCATAAAAATTATCCTTCTTCTAAAGTTTTATTTGAAGTCAAAGAAAATCCTTTGTTCTTGTCTGTTCGTTAAACTGGTGCCCCCACTTTATCATGTAGACGTGGGTACACAATGGATAAGTTATATCTTGATTTCATGCAGGTCAAAGTTTGGTTCCAAAATCGGCGAATGAAATGGAGACATTCTAAAGAAGGTCGAGAAGAGCTTGCTAGACTAAACCAAAGCGGAGACATTAATGGCACTAGTAGCGCCAAATCAACGGAGCGGCCAGAGAAAGAAGTAGTGTCGAAAACGTTGGTCGACACTGAGAGCAGTTCTGAAGAAGATGATGTCGAATCGTGTGGTATGGTAAATCTGCAAGAACTGAACTCAAGGGATAACAAAACAAAATCCGAAAACGTGACGGGAAGGATCTCAAGTGGAGGATCAAGTTAAAATCTTAAACAAATCAATTAAGTAGATACGTCTAAGAAAGAATCTCAGCAGTCACGCGATTAAAACTGAGTTAGCAACATTCAATGATTCTTCCTGAAGGATTCTAACAACTCAGAGGACAGAAGAAATGCTTGTCCGACCTGATTTTCATCAATCATATGTAAATAAGGTTAAACGCTTCGTAAAGTTTTACTAACTCTGAACAAAAGATTCATGATAAATGAAATATTTGTGCAATGCATGTCTTACCGCTACAAGCATCACATATACCTTTAGCAATCGGACTGTAAGTAGAATATGAATATTTTTAGACTATAACCATTTTTATTAACGTGATTTTTCCTGTTCTTTGCTTGGATTTTTGTGTCTAATAAAGAGGCTATCTTACATGTTGAGTGATAATGTATATTCTGCTTAATGTAAACTTTAAACATTTTTTAAAAATTTCGTTAAATCTATAGTAACCGTTAAGTTTCAAAGTTCGAAAACTAAAAAAAACTACAAAAACGTAGATTTATATACAAAATGTGTTTAATAAAATATTTTGAAGCAACGTTCTAGCTGTTTGATTGATAAATATATCATAGATTTACCGCGAACAACCAATTATAAACGTTCGTTACCTTATTGTTTGGCTTTGTGGTCATTGGATTCGCATATTAGAGACAATCACACACGCTGTTTATCGTCTTATTTCCCCTAAACTCTGATAAGATGACGATTCTAAATAACCTCTCAGTCAGGAAATAAAAGCTCTATATCCCGAGCGCTTTTGTAAGGTGGACTTTTCTGTTTCAGAAGCAAACTGACTTTCACTCAGTGAATTTCTACTTGGTTTGTTTTTTTTCACATTTAATGGGGGTAAAACACTAATTAATACAACATTGGATGAATACCATGGGCAATAAAATACTTATGTTACCAGAACACGTTAACAATGAGACAATTGAAATACGACTCGTGTGGTTTTTACTGCTTTATAAGTTTATCAATACATTTAGTTTTACCAAAAATTGTGGAGTTATTTCAAGAAGTTTTGGGATGAGCAGAGAAGATAAAAACAAAAGCGCATGTATACACGAGAACCTCTTGAAAAATACGGCACGAAGAACAAAAGTAGAATAGTTGGGGATTATTTTCAACATCGAAATAATCTATGTTAATTAATGCGAAGCGGTGGTGGACTTGGACCTCTATACATTGGCATGCATTCATAAATCAAACGTTTTTAAAACCTACGTAATCAACACCGTTCGATAATGGTTAGATATTGTGCAAGAAGATGGACAAATCAAATAATACTTCTTTGTAATAGCTCTTCAAAATACATATTTTACAAGTACGGTTCTCTTCCAAAGAAATGCTGTATCGCATTTGCAAAAATCAACTTTACCAATAATTTTAATTATATATTTTGCATTTACTGTTTTAACGTTGTAATTTTTATGAAAACTGAACTTGAACTTCTACATAAAATTATTGGATTGACTTATTTGTTTTGAATTTCGCGCAAAGTTACTCAAGGGCTAACTGCTAATTTAGCAATGTAATAACTAAAGGGAAGGCAGCTACTCATCACCACCCACCGCCCACTCTTGGACTACTCTTTTAACAAAGAATAGTGAGATTGACCGTAACCTTATAACGCCCCCACGGCTGAAAAGGCGAGCTTGTTTGCTGCGACGGGGATTCAAACCCCCGACCCTCGAATTACGAGTCCAACGCCTAAACCACCTGGCCAGATTCATTTAAACGAGATGGCTTTAAAATTACCTTTTGTAAAATGAACTGTAAATAATAAACGTGTGTGTCTACGTATAACCCAAATAAACGATAAAGAAAGTGTTACGTTTAATATGAAATCTAGTTGTTTTTTTACTAATTAATACCACTTTTATTTGTAGCATATTTACGTGTATGTTTTAAATCATAACAGGTTTCAGACTGTAGGTTCAAACATGACAAATGACATTATGTATAATTTCATTTATTTATAATTTTATTTTATAAATATATTTATTACTTTGATTTGAAAAGCTATATATAAAGTACACTCTTATTTCGAAACGCGTTGACATTTATAACACATCTTACTATAATGTACGTAAGTTTTGTTATATTTCTTAAACTATGGTGTCAAAAGGGGGGAGGCACAGTTCCACTCCGCGATTCCACCGGCCAGTGATTTTCAAACTGTTTCGTCTGCTGATCCTACCAAGCATATTCTGTTCTCTCGCATGGCCTTGGCTGTGACAGTGCGCTTAAATAATTTCTATTCTGGACCAGCCAACGGGACCCCGCTGGTACAGTGGTAAGTCTGTGGATTTACATTGCTAAAATCAGGGGTTCGATTCATGTCGGTGGACTCAGCAGATAACCCGATGAGGCTTCAGTATAAGTAAACACACAAGCACACACCAGCCCGCGAACCACCTACAGGATCCTCAAAAGACACACATTATGAGCCACTTTGATAGATTAACAAGAATAGACTTTGACAGAAGTCTTGAGTTCTGCCAAGAGGCTTTAACACGCAAAATTCATTTAATGTTCGTGTGTGTGTGTGTTGTTACTGAAAATGCCGAAAATATTAATTTCAAATATTTGTCTTCAGCTACGAGTAAGGGTGAGCTTCTGAAGAATAAATAAATAAAATTACCTCTTATGTGCAATGGTCAAATGCTGTCAAGTAAGTTTCTTGTGAAGCTCGGGTTTAGAATCGTGACAAAATAGACCATTTTGAAATTTATTAAAGCTGGTTTTAGGCCCATGCGGTTATGTCATGCGTACTATTTAATATGTAGATATGTTTTACATGCCCTTTTCCTTAACCTATTCTTCATTTTGAAAGTCGTAAACTACAAGTCAGGAAAACAAAAAAAAAATACTAGCGGATGACAACTACGGACCCCATAAGGTCCTCACGTGGTTCCTTCTACTAGGGGGCAGGATCGGGCCACGCTAGGTGGCAGTTGCTATACACAGCAGTGATCGTCATCTTTCGCACACCGAGCAATACACTAGCGTTCCAAGAGAGAAGGTCAAAAGAATCGGTCGTGAAATAAGTTCCTGCTGGGAGCTCACCCTTGTCTTTACTGTCTGGTGGTTGTGGCAGTTCCTCATACACAGCACGTGAGCTCATTGACAAAAATTCCATGCATTCTTATTATTATTATGTACAAAAGTTGACGGCAACGTTCTTAAATCTTTATGAGAGTCAATGAAGTATAACTTTCTTTCGATAGACATTTAGGATATCACAATATTTACGAAGGTAGTCAATGCGGTACTAGCCTTGTTTGTTTTATATATATATATAAGACGTACGACTCGTAACCTGAGGGTCGAAGGTTCGAATCCCCTTCACGCAAAACACTCTCGTCCTTTCAGCCGTGGTTGCGTCATAATGTAACGGTCAATCTCACTATTAATCGGCGGTGGATGGTGATGACTAACTGCCTTCCTTCTACTCTTAGACTGCTAAATTAGGGACGGCTAGCGCAGACAACCCTCAAGTCTCTTTGCGCGAAATTCAAAAACAAACAAACGAACTCTTGTAGAGTAACTAATAATTGTTTATATTTGGTGTGCCCAGCGTTTAAATCACAAAATCGTAATATTAAACTCAACTCACGCTCGTAATATTCGCACGTCTAGTCATGTCTAGCCTCGGTGTTCACTCAAACATGATCTGCGGATTAAAGCGTCATTCGAACATTTCTTTTTCATTTACTTTTAAATGTGATAATTAACTATGTGAAGGTTTTCATAAATATCCTTTAAACACATTTGTACTACTTTCTAATAAAAAGCAAAAGCTTCTTATGTCTCAGTTTTGTTGATGAAGGAGTTCCGGAAAGTTCACGTGAAAAGGGAAGGAGTCAGAACGGCCCCAGCCTCTTGGGGTGAGGGAGAGGTTAAGACTTATATTAAGTAATAATCGTATGCAGAACTTAAAGTAGCTAAGACTTCTTTGTATTAATTCAAAGAAGTACAAATTACCCATATTACTGTATTATTTCGGAACAACAAATTAACCTTAAATTAAACGTTATGGGTAAATCGCTTAACCGGCCCGCTGATTGCACTGACTGCTGTTACAGCCAGACTGCCCCTACCCATGGTAAACTATTCTACAGTAATATAAATCTTAATTATTTAGTACACGAATATCACAATACTCGTTTCATAAAGTCTTCCACAATAATAACCATTACCAGCCAGCAAACCATGGGAGAAGGAACCAGGAGGAAGGAGAACAGAGCAACAGAACCATTTAAAACTGTTTACTATGTGTGTGTTTGTAAAAACGACACAATAAGCTGTCTTTACTGTGTCCACCGAGTGTATCGAAACCCGTTATTTAGTGATTTAAGCACGCAGACTTATCTCTGATCCACTGAAGGGTTTCTAAAGTGCGATATTCTATTCATATAGAACAAAACACTCCAGTGTAGTCTATATACAATTCAATACTTGATCTTGAGACACAATATGTGTGCTCGAACTTAACAGCCTATAATTATCGCAGATTCCTGCCTAACGTCACTGTTACTTAAATACAAATTCATGCTAAAACCTCATAATGGTGAAAAACGACACATTTAAAACAAAAGTCCCGTTATGTCATTACATTACCTCAAACAAAATACATGAACTGGCAAAAAATCATTTCTAGATTCACGCATAAAAACACGTAGCTGTTGTCATCATGCTGCGTCTTGATTACCTGGACGAGGACATTTTGCGATCACTGATTTGTCTAAAAAACACATGCAAAGCTATTTCAGATCTTCCTTTTAGGTTTAACGGTATCAATTTTTTTTCTCTTTAAAAGTTAACTATTTCGGTTTTGGTTTTGGATTTCGTGAGCAATCTGCGCTAGCCGTCACTAATTTTACAATGTGACACTAGAGGGAAGGCAGCTAGTCATCACCACCCACCACCCACTCTTGGGCTACTCTTTTACCAACGAATAGTGGGGTTGCTGCTCAAATTATAACGTTCCCATAGCTTAAAGGGCAAGCATGTTTGGTGTGACAGGGATTCGAACCCGTAACCGTCAGATTACGAGTCGAGTGCCTTAACCACCGAGGCATGTCGGGCCAACTATCTGGAAGAAACATTCTACTGTAAACACCTGCTTTTGTTTATATACAAACAGTGCGTTCTTTCCCTTTTTCTTCTAATAGACTTAAAGTTTAAGATAAATTCCTGTTAGTGCAAAACATTATTTTCTAATGAAATTACCTTTGTTGTAGACCTTATGGTCCAATGTTAAGCAAATAATTAAAGAGTAGAACGTACTGTCCATATCTTTAGAAATAAAATAAAAGTGTGGATAAAATTCATCGCGGGTTCGCATCCCCGTCGCGCAAAACATCCTCGCCCTTTCAGCCGTGGGGGTGTTATAATGTTACGGTCAATCCCACTATTCGTTGGTAAAAGAGTAGCCCAAGAGTTGGCGATGGGTGGTGATGACTAGCTGCCTTCCCTCTAGTCTAACTCTGTTAAATTAGGAACGGCTGGCACAGATAGCCCTCGAATAGCTTTGTGCGAAATTCAAAAACAAAATATTCATCGCAGCCTTGTACTTTAACCACTACATTGGCATTTTATTTGTACATTCGCCTGTTTCTCATCTAATAAACAGATTTTACTGACATTCTGACTCACCATTAGTTAATAATAGTACATACAACATTAGGAATACGTATAATCAATCAACAGAAAACGCACATTTAAAAATATCACAAACATTTGTAAAACGAAACCAGTTACGATAGGTCCACGTAGTAGACAAGTGGTCTAGCCAGGTAATCAATTCAGTGTTTCTCTTTCAACACAATTTTACTAATAAAATGTAAACATTTTACGAATACTTTATTTGTCGGTCTAGTTAACTGAATATGCACAACATTCTTCTTTCAAACAATTTTATGTGCATATCACTAGACTTGGTAATCCAAGTAAACGAAGAAAAGCTTACAGTGGAAGTTAGTTTGCTTGTTTTTTATTCTCAAATATCATAACAGAAGTTACAAGACATCCTCACGTTATTAGACTTATGTTTACAAGAAATTCATTTATGTTTAGTTACCAACAGTTCAAACAGAACCCAACGTGGCCAGGTGGTTAGGGCGCTCGACTCGCAATCTGAGGGTCGTGGGTTCGATTCCCCGTTACGTAAAACATGCTTGCCCTTTCAACCGTGAGGGGTTATAATGTGTGGTCAGTCCCATCATTCGTTGGTTAAAGAGTATCCTAAGAGTTGGCAGGGGGTGACTAACTGCCTTTCCTCTTGTCTTACACTGCTAAATTAGGTACGGATAGCGCACATAGCCAGCCCGGCATGGCCAAGTGTGTAAGGGCATTCGATTCGTAATCCGAGGGTTGCGGGTTCGAATCCCGGTCGCACCAAACATGTTCGCCCTCCCAGCGGTGGGGGCGTTATAATGTGATGGTTAATCCTACTATTCGTTGGTAAAAAGAGAAGCCCAAAAGTTGGCAGTGGGTGGTAATGACTAGCTGCCTTCCCTTTAGTTTTACACTGCTAAGATAGGGACGGCTAGCGCAGATAGCCATCAAGTAACTTTGCGCGAAATTCCAAAAATTTAAACTAATTTTCAAAACACGTAACTATTTGGTAATAATTGAGTTGTTTCACTCGCATTTGACCCCAGTGGATGAGCGATAAGTTTCTGGACCTACAACACTAAAATCTGTGGCTTGATCCTCGTGATGAACAGGCCTCAAAGAGTTTACTGCATAGCTTTGTGTTAAAACAAGGAAACAAATGAAAACTCATTTAAATACTCAAGATTCCAGTTTATTGTGAACTATGCTAACAGTTCTTGAGTGTTGACTACTGAAGCTTATTACGAACCTTTTCACTTATTTGAACCTTCAACCCTTACTACGAACCTATACATACAATTCAACCTTTAACTTTTATTACAAACCTATACATGCACTTCAACCCTTATTATGAACCTGTTCATGCACTTCAGCTGTCAACCCTTATTATGAGCCTATACACGCACTTCAGCCCGTACAACCCGAAGCACACAACACGGCAGTAGTTGGTACACTATTAGTTAACTTTCTAGCAAAACAAATAGCTGGATAGAAGAGATGAAAGTTACTCACAGCTAATTATTGATAACTAGATATTCTTAGAACTTTTTAAATGTTCAGATAAAAACAAAATCCGTAAAAGTTCTGCTAAAAGTTAAAATGAGAGGATTGAAATTGAAAGTAAGCCTCTTGCTAATCCTCATCTCAGATGAATCTTAAATAGGATCCATAGAGTGTTTAAAGCTTTCAATACAAGGACTGCCTTTAAACCATTCAGAGTGCTGGGAGATGTCGTCCTCTCCCTAAATATTTCAATGATATTCTAGTGCAGGATAGGGCAATATACCAGATTCCTTCCATGTTTTGCTATATACACCATCTAAACAAATCGTCAGCAGGAACTTTGACTCTCAGAACACAAAAGAGGGGCCACAAACATTAGCTACAAACATCAGTTCTAAACACTTTATATGCATGTACTTAAGGTATACTTTACATAACTATAAACTCTGATTTTGGAAAATAACATGTACTGGTTATTGGAATTCGATATTTACTAAAACAAAAGTATTAATTTTTATTTGAAAAAAAAGAATATTTAAAACAATGGGGCCCTGAAGCCTCACTCACATCATTATGCTAATGAGTATAATAACATATTGAACTCAGCTCTCGTGGAACATTTTTCCATCTTTATTCATGTTATAAAATAGGAACGACCAATGACATCTCAGATTAATTCAAGATGATTAATTGAACCTCAACCAAAAAACACTAAATTTACTTAAATAGTGGCTTATTAGTAACACCGCAACTAAACTAAATCGTGACAACTGATTTTGCCATATACCTAGCTTATATTCTACATTTTTTCACAGTTTTGTTATCATAAGTATGGTGGAACATTCCCTCTTTCTTTAAAGCCATTGGTTTTAAAACTGCTGATGTTTCCAAGAATGAAGAAAACTAATGTCTCTCTAAACATCGGAACAGTTTTAATAAATTTTTTTTGGTCGTTGTTGGTGCTTTTAAAATTAGCGGAGTTGCTTTATAAACTATGTTTTTAACGTTATAATGAGGCAGCGTTAATCGTTTTCCCATCATCGTCTATAACTTCTAGACTTCAGTAAATCAATTCAAGTTCAAAGACACCGACACTGAAGTTGATTGATGAAATAAAGATTAGCCACAACTGTTAAGATAGGAAAACAGTTCGGTAAACTTGGTGCTAATACCATGATTCAGTAATGTATGGACTAGTTTAGTTTGTTTTGAATTTCGCGCAAAGCTACACGAGGGCTATCTGCGCTAGCCGTCACTAATTTAGCAGTGTAAGACTAGAGGAAAGGCAGTTAGTCATCACCACCCACCGCCAACTCTTGAGCTACTCTTTTACCAACGAATAGTGGATTGACTGTCACATTATAACGCCCCCATGGATGAAAGGGCCATTTATGGATTTATGCCAAATATTATATTTGGTAATAATCTTTCAAAATGCTTTTGTAAAATGCTATTTTACTTAAGTGAATGCGCTCTAGAAGTAATAATAAAAAATAACGTGAGAAGAGGAATGCTTAGCTTACTTTATTCTGCACACAGAACAAAACAAGTTAAGTAAACCCACAAATATACTGATTTTCCTTATATACGTCTCAGTTTTTGAAGATTTTAAGGTTAATTTTGTAAAAACAGAAATAGTTTATGAAGTTAACTTATTTCTTAGACCTAAAAGAAGTTTTGCTCACCATATGTTGTTTTTGATCTAAGAAATATAACACTTAAATATTTTATATAAATCTATAAAGCTCAAATATGATTGGGCAGGTGGTTAAAACGCTCGGCTTGCAATTTGAGAGTCGCGGGTTCGAATCCCTCGTCACTTAAAACATGTTCGCCCTTTCAGCCGTGGAGACGTTTTAATATATCGGACAATCCCAAGAGTCATTGATAAATTAGTAACTCAAAATCTGACAGTGGGTGAAGACGACTAGCTACCTTCCCTCTAGTCTTAGACTGCTATATTATGGAAGTCTATTGCAGATAGCTATCGTGTAGCTTTGCACGGAATTCAAAAAACAAACAAACTTAATAATTTTGTCCAACGATCTAGAACAAATAGGCTACAAGTGTAGAATGTTCAAATAAATCGCTTCTAAATTATCTACTATACAATAGCAATGATCTCACAAGATATAATAAGGTGTATGTGCAAAAGAAATGTACAACACATAATTTCGTAGGGTTAAATCTTTTTGACAGCGTAGGAGTAAATTTCCCCAATAACACTTCTGAAACCTCTCTTTATTCTGCACACAGAACAAAACAAGTTAAGTAAACCCACAAATATACTGATTTTCCTTATATACGTCTCAGTTTTTGAAGATTTTAAGGTTAATTTTGTAAAAACAGAAATAGTTTATTTTAAAATTATTAACGACTGAAAGGGAACAGTTTTTATACATGAATAATTATGTATCTGATTACTTCATCCTGTTCAAGTGAAGCTAATAAATAAACAGCCCATTTATTGAACATATCCATTTCGATGACAGCATGAAATCATGTGTTCAGTACATTGTAATCATTGGTTGCGATAATACTAAAAGCTCACAAACTGCTGCAAAGTTTTAAAACAGAATAGTTTAAATATACGTTTTCTGAAGTTATCCATTTTACTGTCAATTTATCTGCACAGAGGCATCAAGAGCTAGTGTTTAAGTAATGGCAGTTCAATATTGAACAAAATTAGTGAAGGCTCCTTGTGGGCACTGGGGCTTAACGACCAGATCGTAGGTCACTAGAGTTAAAAAATGTCAACTTAATTTTGAACACTGACCAGAGTGAAGGATGTCACAGACACCAACAGTCGCAAGCTATTTGAACCAAATACAGATACTGACTGCTACTTTTATAGCCTTCTCACAGCTGAAAGTGCGAAAATGTTTCAGCAGCATCGCGTCATAAACACTAGCCCTCTTCTGCGATAAGCAGCTTAGCACGTTAATCACGCATCCGGCCCAATCGTTAAAATATTGAAAAAAACTAAGTAAATTATTATAACATCATAATAATCGGTAGATTTGTTACCATTTCATCATAAAGAACCCAAAGAGGGGACTGAGAAACCTATTTTATAAAGTATATAATGTACAAAGAATCAACATATTATATTAGATAGACTAAATAAATAAGGAGGGTCTTCTCAGTATAAAAGTCTTTGGAGTAAACTTGATTTCAATGACAATTTCGTATTAAGTCTATTAGAATCTAATGTAATATAAAGAGTCTTCCCTCATGTGATATGAGACTGCAGTCCTTTATTATCTGAGTACCTTGTTTGGTTTAGATGATAGAGTAAGGTTCAAAATCTATGTTGTTGTTTTTAACATTTTAGCTTTTTATTGGGTGTTAAGAGGTTATTATTATGCCCACAACCAGCCGCAAGCTGTGAATATAAGATCAGCTTGGGGCCTTGTCAGCTTAAGCACCCAAGCTTCCGTTGCTTGTTAAGAGTTTATCTCCTGTAACTTGGAAGCTAACCATATGTAGGGATATTTTCAACGCTATTTGAATGAAATATCTACAATCATCTTTCTCAAAATTTGTACTTTTTGTACTGATGTAAGTTTTCTTTGTAATATGTTTTATTCTGCGCTTTTTCAATGCTGATATTAAATAATTTGAATCTCTAGTTTGTGGCTCTGATATGTTGTTGTTCACTTTCATTTGATACTAGTATATTCTAATATCTCATATATTAGCATGAATTTTACTGTTGAAGAACAAACACAGAAGCTACAAACTTTTACGAGACCCAGCATGTCCAGGTGGGTAAGGCACTCATGGTCTCAGTGACTTGCATGCCTTGAATGCTAATCCAAAAGCTCCAAAGCTTTATGGTTCACATTCGGTTTTTGCAAGATACTGTACTCCGTACATTTAGACTATGGATGTGTTATAACAGTAACAGTCAAACTTAACGATTTTATCTAATAAGAGTATTTCAGGAATTGGTGGTTAACCACTCTTAACTCTGTTGTCTAGCAGCTCAAAATTGATGGGAGACTACATACAGATACCTCTTACGTAGCGTTTCATGAAAATCAAATAAATATATATATTTAAAGTATCAAACTGTAAATATTTATTATATACTCATTTTTTGTTAAGCATAAAGCTGTATAATGGACCAACAGTGCTCTGCCAACCACAAGTAACGAAACCCGATATTTAGCGTTAAAAGTCCTCAGACTTCTTATTTTTAACGAAACTAAATTTTTACACAATAATCTAATGAAATCGGCCTTACTCAAACGCAAACACAAAAACAGCACAATTGCAATGTATTTATGACAACAGAAATTACGTCTAGCTTCCATCAAAATATTTGCAAAAATTTTTGAAGTAACGAAAAAGCATTTTCACTAAAGGTTAATTGAATACAATCATTACAAGTATAGTTTTACAAATATGTTATATAAAAATATTTTTTTTATTCACTGTTTGTACTGCTAAGGACCTTCCAGCTACTGCAGGGCTATCGGCGTGGGCCGTCATAAATTTTGAAGTGTTCTTGTTACAGTAACATGGCAGGTATTGAACTCAGTTATTCTCTGGTACAGGAGGTAAGAGCAATGAATAGTTTTTCTTTTTAATTGTCATCTAGCATTTAATAGGTTTAAGGGTTTGTTTGCGCATCCCTTTGACACATGAGGATTAATAGGATATTTTCTTTATCAAACCAGAAAATAATTATAATAAAAAAATTATCACCAGCTTATTTCTAATGTCTTACCACAGTTTCTAATCTGATAGAAACAATATCTCTCTAGGTTTGGCATTATATACCACAGTAGTAAGAATTGTTTCATCACAAAACTTAATAAGAACCTAAAATTACAGATTAATCTGTTCAAATACAAGTTTGTATGTTGATTGAAGAAGTCATATGAATCGTATTATAAAAGATGGCCGTATCATTCAACGTAAAGTTAATTGTGTTGATTTTCAAACGAGACCAAAACTCGAACGCTTTCGAATAGTTCACTATTCTTCTTCGGGAAAATAAAAAATTCGTTTGAAAACTAACATAATTAACTTTTATACGTGATACTGTGTGATAAATTCTTAATCAAAACCTAGTAATATTAAATGACATTCTTTCTGACAAACAGAGAAGACGTGTTTCATGTGGTTATTGTATAAACATTAGAAAAAGAGTATTTTCTAAAACAATTAGTATTTGCAACTGATATATGGCGCTGTATTTTATCTTCTCTGTGCCGCCCCTTGTGGTGTGATCTTACCCTTGTTGACCTTCACTACGTCTTACTTGTTGCACACCGCCGTTAATACGTATCACAAGAAACACGTAAAGTAGGGTAAGGTTCTGTTATGCTAAAATTCAGACATCAGGATGTCACAACCGAAACACCTACTAATTTTGTTTTCCATAGCTAGTACTAATATCTAGCAATCTTTACTTGATGGTACTTAGAAGATATTTATAATATCCAAAACAGGTAATGTAGAAAACCCTTTAAGAATTGGTACAGCTAGGAATTGTATGTAAACTGCAAGTTAAAATACGAAATTATGGGATTCGGACTGAGGACAGAGGTGCAACTATGTTTATGTTGTCTTTCTTATTACAGTAGCCAAATGAAGTTAATCATAGGTGCGGGAGATGGGAGGTGGGCATATCGTCATTTTTCACTCACCTTTTTATAGCTTTGAAGAAAATCCCCTCTCTTTTAGTACCCCAAACTCTGGTAAACCACATGCTTCTCAAACAATATACAAGGAAGGCAAAAAAAAATATTGACAATCCTTAAAAACCTGTAAACGTGGATACGGAACTATAATTTACTTCTTAACTGGCCCCCCAGTGGCTCAGCGGTATGTCTGCGGACTTACACCCTAAAATCCGGGTTTCGATACTCGTGGTGGGCAGAGCACAGATAGCCTATTGTGTAGCTTTGTGCTTAATTCAAAACAACAACTTCTTAATTGTTACGGCTCAACTCAACTTTTCAAGAACTTTCAACAACAAACCACGTGAGTAAATTAATTTTCAAACACTGATTTCAATACAGTATTGCAAATTTTTTTCGTTCGGTGACATTCTTGAGCAGAATACGAGCAGTACATAATCAAATATAACATGGTTTTTCGCCTATTTCTTTTACTGTTCTCTCGCTCATGAAGCCAACCAGTTTAGTAACGAACACAGATATCATTTCAATAAAGACCTTTTTTTTTAATTATTGATCACTGGTGTTCGTTTCTTTTACCTTTATTGTCCGTGTTCGATTTTTTTGCTACACTAAATTTCTGTAACCTACGTTCTTATGGATACTTTTAATCGTCTGATAGATATCAATGAAACTGAACATCATCGCTTGTCGTCTCATAAAAGACTGATACAGATAGTGTTCAAACTAAAACTTTGTGTGTTATAACCTAGAAGTCTGGGAAAGTCTGACAGTGAGTGAGTGGGATTGAAGAATGCCATTTTCTTTAATTTATACTTTACATGAATTAACGTTTCGCGTTAATCCGAAAATTTTCTAAATTTTTCACACGTTTGTGTCTTTGTGTGAATCTTAGTTAAACTGCTATTGCTGTAGAAATCTGTAATTGAATGCGATGGACAGCCATCTTGACCATTGGCGAGTTATATGATGCCTCAAAAATATATCTTCCCCATTTTACTTGTGAACTGACAGTGACGTAGATAACATATGCGCTCTGAACAAGATTCCCCTATCAGTTTTTATCTAGTGGCTAACTTTCTTATAGTCTTTAGAGATATTCAAATATCATCCTGATCTCTCTTCAGATGCTATGAACATTTACAGCTAATTTGAACTTGTTTATCGTATTTAATAAATAGCTTCGTGTTTTCATTGCTGAAAAATCTATTTCGATTTATTGAAGTAGAATTTCTACTTTAAACCACATAAAATTTACTGTCAAGCTTCTTGATATAGCGGTTGCACAAACCTCTTGTATTTAAAATGATTAGGGCACAAAAAAACCCAAAATAATATTGAAATGCTATTATACACTGTTTTTGCTAGAAACACATAATGAGCTAGTATGAGATATTGGATGATCTTCCTGATGCATTGCTCCCGAAGTAACTTTTAATAATTATTTATGTTGAATCAGAAACTGGATGATCTTCCTGAAGCATCACTCTCTGAACTGACTTTTAATAGTTATTTATGTTGAATCAGAAACTGGATGATCTTCCTAATGCATCACTCTCTGAGCTGACTTTTAATAATTATTTATGTTGAATCAGAAACTGGATGATATTCCTGAAGCATCACTCTCTGAGCTGACTTTTAATAATTATTTATGTTGAATCAGAAACTGGATGATCTTCCTAATGCATCACTCTCTGAGCTGACTTTTAATAATTATTTATGTTGAATCAGAAACTGGATGATATTCCTGAAGCATCACTCTCTGAGCTGACTTTTAATAATTATTTATGTTGAATCAGAAACTGGATGATCTTCCTAATGCATCACTCTCTGAACTGACTTTTAATAGTTATTTATGTTGAATCAGAAACTGGATGATCTTCCTAATGCATCACTCTCTGAGCTGACTTTTAATAGTTATTTATGTTGAATCAGAAACTGGATGATCTTCCTGATGCATTATTTCCCCCTTTGATTTTTATCAACTCACATATTAATTATTTTCTGTGGTGACTATTATACAGCTTTCAGGGTAACCATTCGTACTTAATATTTTTTGTGTGATAATATTATATGTTGTGGCGATTCTCGTGGTAACTCTTTTCTTTGTTTATTTAGTATTTTATTGTGTTTTATTCCACGACAACCTTACGTTTCTAATGTCTTCCATAACAGTTGTATATCAGTAATGATGTCGAAAATTGCTCGCTTTCTCTTGGTCGAACTAATAACCAGATAAAAAAAAATTAATTAATATTAGAGACAACCAAAAGATCGCGTTAACATCCGTAAGAAACTGTGAATTGTCCAATCACGAGTATGATAATTCTAAAATTCTAAACAGCAGTTGTTCTTGGAACAAGATTAAAGTTAAATGAAATATTACCTCCACACCTCTGCAAAACGTGACTATTAGCTTGCAGCTGTTCCTATAACTTCGAAACATGGAAAGCAGGTAAAACGCCTTTATATTAATGTCCATTATCTTAACTAAATCTAGTTTCCAGGTAATCCTTAACTCGCCGACTTGCCAAAATTTCGGAGTTGTGTATTAACCAGGCACAAGTGGTTTCGATAAAGACAGTTGCAAGTAAACAAAGTAAAAATCGGCGTTAACATGTAAAGTCTCGCTTAGCGAGAATACAGCGCTGGGTAAATGATGAAATATGATTATCTCATTCTGCTAATCAATATCTTTCCAACATTTATTATCTGGGTATGCTTTAATGGAGAAATCAGCAGTGGTATGATGATTTAATTTGGGCCGCAGTGGGTGGGCTATAAAAATGTTAAATTATTGACTTAGGGTAGAGTGAGGGTTAAATCTTGCAGACGCCGTTTTTACGTCAAGCTGACTACACTGTTCGTTAAGACTAACTTCCATGTTTGAACATCCCGTAGTTTTCTTAGAATTTTTAAGAGCGCAGTGAGAGTTTTTGATACAGCTTTGCTTAACAATGTTACTTACAAGCTGTGTAAAGCTATATAATCACACTCCATCTATTGCAAACAGTACATAAAAGCTTTAAAATTACTTTCATGCGTCCTTTTTTTTACCACTTAGGCAAAGTTACTGCAGCCAATTTTTCCACCCACCTCCCGATCCGAACAACTTGTCCGGCTGAGAGTGTAGGGGAAGTCCGTAGTGTGTGTTTTAAGACACTAGGGGGCAATCACAGTATATCATCCGAAACTCTCGGTTTGTATTCTGACGTGAAAAATCTCCCACAGTCGCAGCCCAGGAATTCGGAGACGTGTATTGAAGGAGAATATAAAGGTCAACAAAAGATTACAAAGACACTAACTTCCTCTAAGACGTTGAGAACCTCACACAACAGGATACCGATATGGTTTCCACCTCCTACTCCACCTCTCTTTTCCTCTTTTGTGATGAATATGAACAGTGTCACCTCTCATATATATCAGAAGATACAGCCTTCATTCTGAACATCCTGGCCACGCCCTCAACGTAGATACGACTTATTACTTGTCAAGCCTCAAAATGGAGTGTTTATTGAAATTTTAATTGTTTCTTCGAAATAATAACCGGATGAGCGATTTCGAATTCGATCGTACATGGAAAGAACACTTGTTTTAATTTTTCCAAGTAGCTTCTGGAAAGAAACAAAACGTTGTAATTACAGTTTTAAAACTTCTTTAGTGAAATCGGTTTGTTAGTATCAAAACTAATTTCGTCTAGTAATACAGTTTTGTGTGACAAACTGGTCATTAGAGTTGAAAATGAATCATGGTCATAATAAGGTCCACGATATAAAATACTCAGAAAACTAAATAAATCAAAAACGTACTTATTAAATAAATATATCAGTCGACAGCCAGGTACTCTCGTTTTCATTGTTTATTGGTTGTTTTTTGTATTTAGAATCTTCGCACAAAGTTACACAAGTTTTGTGTGTATATATAGATCCAGTAATCCTTTAGTTTCGATTGATAGGCTAGAGAGCATGTAGATGGTCAACAGCACCAACCGTAACTGGTGAGCTGCTCTTGTCCCACCGAATAATGAAATACGATTCTCACATTTATAACGCATGTAAAGAGCAGTTTTGTGGCAACTGGACGTGAACCGTGAAATTAATTTCGTTTCTACAGGTTACTTTGTTTTTCAGTTCTTGTTGTTGTTGTTTTGAATTAAGCACAAAGCTACACAATGGGCTATCTGTGCTCTGCCCACCACGGGTATCGAAACCCGGATTTTAGCGTGTAAGTCCGCAGACATACCGCTGAGCCACTGGGGGGCTTGTTTTTCAGTGACTAAGATACAATTGTGAGATAACCATAAACGTCGAAGAGCATAATACACAAGACTGATATCCCACTAGTAACATTAAAATCTCAGCCAGTAGTGGTACTGACAAGAAGATTCATGAATGAAATACCACACCAACCTTTAAGTAAAACCCATTTTTCGAAATGAAAGATTATTTTTGTAATGGAAGAAAAATGTTTATTTAAACGAACGAAACATTTCAAAACATTCCCACATGATTGTAAATACAGCAAAAATAGAATATTTCTAAATGTTTTATAAATAACTGTGACTATTGTAATATTGGTAAAATTCCAGAAATGTTATACATAACCGTAAAATCAAAGTTAATGACGTCATTGGCGTTTGTACGAAATAATTCATTTCCAACAATATGGAAATCGAAACTTATTTCAAGGCTTGTATAAGAGATTGACTGTTCCTATTATAACGCATCTACAACTTAAAGAGGGGGGTATACTTTGTTATGTCGCACGATTCGAAGAGGACTCGCCAACTTTAAAACTTGGAGTCATGTCACAAGACAAATCCGTGTCTTTCTCAATAAAGCATTAGAAAAATATACTGCTAAATCAATTTTTGTCTCTCTCTTTTTCTTTATCGCAAGTGTATAAACAAAATATTAACCCTAATTGTAACGCTGATAATTAAGACATCGAAATAAACAAAATTAATGGATTGATTAGGTTTATGCCTACGACAGTGGGGGAGGAATTTCCTCTCTTCCAAAACACTGCTTTTGTAAAAATTCTAAATGTTTAGAAAGAGAAACTTTCTACAATGACTACAAAATAGTTACGAAATATCCTAGTAAAATAATGAAAATATGTGTTTGGGGTTAACTAGTTTCATCTTCACGTGTTTTACAATTTTGATAATTTAAAAAATACTGAAGACCGAGCTATCTAATATTTTTACACAAGACGGAAACAAATGGAGATATTTGTTGCCCCGTGTCTTCAAACTCTCGGCATCTGTACCATCTATCTAAAAACTGAGCTTGGTCTTGTCAGTTCTGATGTGTTTGATACAGGAAGCTAGTGCTTGTTTAGTCGGCGATAAACTGAGGAATATACTCCTCAACATAAATATTTAAAATATTAAAATAAAATTACAAATACATTCTGAATGTTATCACATCTTATCAGCTGGTCTTAAGTGCTGGTCATAGCTTTAAGAAAATTACTTTTGTGTACAAAAATAAAAATAAATGTGAAGAAAGGAAGGAAGAGTAGAAATATTGTTCAAAACAACCAAAGGAAAGCTTTAAATAAAGCGGATGTCCTGTCATAGAAAATCATAAATTAGACACTGAATTAAAACGAGTAAAGGAACAAAAATCGAAGATGCTATTCACCAGAGAAAACTGACATCAATAAAATGTTGTCATGACATGAGGGGAACTGTTGAGATAATAAAATCCTATAGAAATATAATGACCACCCACGCAGGTCTTGTTTCAAGTCTAAATCTTATACGTCTTGAAAGAAAACCTGATCTTGTTAAAGAGACTGTTGTTCACAATTGAACAACTGGAATGGATGAATCCATGATGTGCTCTTTGACCTTTACTGTTTAATCTTGTCACGTACACGCAGTTATTTATAAGGTGTCCCCATCTTTATTTTCTTCAAGTTAATGACAAAAAACAACAACAAAGTCTCCAAGACTTTATGACTTCATCGTTGCATATCCTACGAGGCGGGATAGTGGGTAACATATAGCATGACCTGAGCTACACTAAAGGGTCATACCTCTAGTGTTCATGGGAAACATAAAATTGGGATTATGCAAACTTGAACTGGCGAACTTATCAAACATTTCTTCAGCTATTAAATGAAACTTGCTCTGTCATCGCCTCGCCTTCTTATGGGTATATTGTATTTGTTATACAGATTTAGAAAGTCAAGCTATAAGTACTTCGCTGAGTTCTTAGGGTACTCAAAAAACAACATAAAACAGACAGACTGGTATGTTTTAAAATGAATGAGTCATTGTTTTTAATTAATTTGTCTGTAAAATAAATATTTATTGTATTTAAATTCGTGCTTAAATATATATATATATTTAATGATAAAGACAACTATTGAGATTTGGCTCATATTGGGTTCAGTTGTAAGAAACCGAATTTTGATACCTGTGTTTGGTATAGTATCAATAAGTCACTGTATAGCATTGTACTTAAATACAAACAATAAAACAAACAAAAATCTTAAGGAAGCAAACTAAACACCTAAATTACAACGAAATACAATTCCTTGTATAACATCAGAACACATGGATGATGCCTAATCATGTTTTAACTTTATTATTTATTTATTGTATAATTCGATGCATCGTCTGTAAAATTATTGCAGTAATAAATGGAATATTCGTAAAACATACAATTTTCATTGTGTTCTTCAATTCTGCAATTGTGAAGATTTACCTTGAAACAATTAGTTTCAAATGTTAACCATATACAAAAAAATTCGAGTCTACAAAGTTCTATTTAATCACAAGTGGAATATTAACTATAAACCTAAAACATTATTTTAATTCCCTTTCATTCGTAATGTGTATGCCTTTACAACTGGCCTAAAATTAATATTAAACATATATAGCCTAATGTTTTCATATGTAAAACGCGTTTTTGCTCTATTTTATACAATAAATTATTGTGTAACAAACGTTTGCTGCAGTAAAACGTTGTTTCACATAGCATATTGTTGCGTGGACAACATTTGCTAACAGAAAAACAGTTGTTATACAAAATATTCATTGTATAACCAATGTTTGCTAACACTAAAACATTGTTTCATACAATATACTGGTGTATACACTGTCAGAAATGACGGATGTTGAAAACACTGCTATGAATTAACTAATTAAATTATAGGAAAAGGGGTCGTACACTATAATTCAGAACATAATAATGACATGTCAGTTTTAATGAAGGAAGATGGGTTTATTTCGTAAATCAGCTAATATGCGTTTACACTTCTTCACATGCAACTAAATATAATTTGACTTTATGTTCGTAATAATAGGTCTATTTTTATTCTAATTTAGGCATTAGGCCTAATACATAAACTTACCGTAAGGTTCAGAAGAAACACTACTTCATTGAAATCCTTGGTAACTTTAGTTTTGGATTTGTTTACAACTTAATGTCAGAAACTGAGATGTTCGTTAAACGATAAAAAAATATAAATAAAATGTTATTTGACTTATCACGATGCGATACGACAGCCTAAAATACTATTTGTTTTGCAATTAATACTAAAGATGTAGTGTGCAAGAACTTATCTTAGGCCCATGAAAGAAAAAATGTTTTAAATCTAAATAATTTCTGAATTAAACTATTTTGCTTTTAAATCATTGAATTATTAAAAATTAAAAAAGATAAAGGAAAAAACTTTCTAACAAATCAACATATCTATTAATACTTAAACAAAAACATCGTAGTTAGACTAACAACAATATGAGTGGTATTATACTCGCCGAAGAATGATATAAACTGTAAACATTACTAGAAAACGAGAGTGATACGAAGACATAAACTGCTTATTATAAATACTAACAAGTGTATACTTATCAAAAATGACGAGATAAATACTATCACACCAACCCAATAGTTATACTCTAATATCACATTTCATAGCTAACTGAAATAATTAAATTTGCGAAATCAAACCGAGGCAATTAAAATGTTGGTAAAATCTCATTTAAACCAATCAAAATTAAGATCATTCATGAAATAAAGTTATGGCGTATTTGTGAAATAATATAAAGAAAAATCAGTGCGTTTTGGGAGCAATGCAATTCAACAATGGCTTTTATCTCATGAGGCTTAGCAACAAAAGTAAAATCTAATATTGTATTTGTCTGTCTACTGATAGTATAGCATGAAATATACAGATAAAAAACTAGAAAATAGTTATGGATTTCTTAACTTAAAGTTTCTGTTTATTAATGACATTTATTTTTATTAAAAACGTTGGTAATACAATAGAAAATAGCTTAATACAGAAACAATTTAAGTTTTAAATTAAACCGATATCTATACACTCATGATACATTTTATGCACTTCGCTCTGGATTAGGTGATTTCACACTACGTGTTTACTTCAGGCTCATATTAATAATAATCACCCCACTACCCTAACATCCACCGCTAGTACAGCGGTAAACATACGGATTTACAATGCTAAATTCAGGGGTTCGATTCCCCTCGTGTGGGATCATCAGATAGCCCGATAGACTTTGCTATAAGAAAACATACATATATACATCCTACCCTAAGGGCCTCCTCGCACTTCCGTCACTAAAATCGTAATTGGTAGACAGTAGTTGAACTATTCTATCTTAATAAATGCATTTTGGCTTTTGTGTCTCTTTCCATTTCGAAAACAACAAAAATTTAAGCGTGACGTGATGAGACATTCGATAACTTTTTAGGCCTGGCATGGCCTAGCGCGTTAAGGCGTGCGCTTTGTGATCTGAGGGTCGCGGGTTCGCGCCCGAGTCGTGCAAAACATGCTCGCCCTCCCAGCCGTGGGGGTGTATAATGTGACGGTCAATCCCACTATTCGTTGGTAAAAGAGTAGCCCAAGAGTTGGCGGTGGGTGGTGATGACTAGCTGCCTTCCCTCTAGTCTTACACTGCTAAATTAGGGACGGCTAGCACAGATAGCCCTCGAGTAGCTTTGTGCGAAATTCCAAAACAAACAAACGATAACTTTTTATATAGATTACATTGTTATATAGCACAAGTTTGCTGACGGTAAATCATTGTCTATATGATATACTGTTTGTTGTACAGAAGGCATCTGCTGACAGTAACATCAGTGGTTCTTTGACATCAGCACAAAACAGGTATGTAATGGACTTAAGATAGATTGTCCTATGGGTTTCCTTTTAAATGTTAAAAATATTAGCTCAGATAATCTCAAATATTCCTACATTTATGACCCCCGATTGAATATTGCGATAATTTTTAGATATAAAAAGTATGCTTTCTTTTTTTTAACGTCTCCAGCTGGTGCAGCGGTAAGTCTACGGGTTTATAACGCTAAAATCAGGGGTTCGATTCTCCTCGGTGGGCTCAGTAGATAGCCCAATGTGGCTTTGCTATAAGAAAACATGCATACTTTAATTTAACATTCAAAATTGAAATATATTTTAAAATTTTGGTTATGGAGACTAGAAAGAGAAACTGTTCGTAATATTTCAATGAGATATATTTCTTTCTTTCATTCAGTCTAGGAAAAGGTAGTTATCGTAAAGACATGGTTGCTCTCAGCAATGAAAGGAGATTTTAGTGCATCTCATCCAAGTAGTCTGGCATGGCTATATGATTAAGGCATTTGACTCCTAATCCGAGGGTTGCGGGTTCGAATCCCTGTCACACCAAACATGCTCGCCTTTTCAGCCGTGGGGGCGTTATAATAATATATAATGTGATGGTCAATCCTACTATTCGTTGATAAAAGAGTTGGCGGTGGGTAGTGATAATTAGCTGCCTTCCCTCTAGTCTGCAAAATTAGGGACAGCTAGCGTAGATAGCTCTCGTGTAGCTTTGCGCGAAATTTATAAACCAAACTAAGTTGTTAAGGTATAAAATTCAATGTAAGCATTAATAATTTTGTCCAATAGTCAATGCAAATGTATTAGTTTTGGAATGAATGTGAGCTTTTTCTTCATTGCTACATATCTCTGCACTATACAACAGTGCCTTTATCATTTATTCATTAAATCTACCATTAAACACCGGATACTCTCCAATCAGCTAAATTATTAAATCTCTTAATTCATTTATTAGCACCAACTAACACATTATGAAAACTCAGTCGTCCCTTCCAAGTAACAGAAAAAGCAAGGCGTGTATTAATAAACAAAAGGCACGTGGTGTAATTACAATTTCATTCTGTTAGCGCAAATATATACGTGTAAGCATAGCTTTGCACGCCACCTGTTCAATGGATACTATAAGACTGAAAGATTTATTGGTAAATTGGTGATATTTGGTTACTATAGTTACATAATGCAGACTTCTCAGAACAGCTTTTCAGTATCTGCGAATGATGAGAGAATAATATCTAACAACCACACAGCCTTCGATACATTCAATGGTGGTACTTGAGAAACACAATGTCAAAAGAGAAAGAAGGGAAGGCAGCTAGTCATCACCAGCCACCGCCAACTCTTAGGCTACTCTTTTACCAAATAATAGTTGGATTGACCATCACTCTTAACGCCCACATGGCTGAAAGAGCGAGCATGTTTGTTGTGATTACGATTCGAACCCACGACCCTCGAATTACGAGTCGAATGCCTTAACCACCTGGCCATGCCAAGCCGAAACGAAATGAATATGATGACAGTAATAACTATAATATTGACTCTCCAATATTCGAATAAATTACGCCTGTTATTAGTTGTCCAATTTTATAATTGTTTAAAGTACGAAACAATACATATAATATAGTATATAATAGTTATTTTTATTTATAAACACAACTATATAATCACACAAAATATAATTATATGCAATATATAAATGATCGTGATTTATATTTTCTACTAAAATGTAGCGAGTAGTGCTTTGCATTAATGGAAAATGGAATGACAATGCCTGCAATTATGTATTTTAAATTGTTGCGTCGTTTCACTACTAGCTTCTAGAAATATGTCGGCGCTACAAACAGCGCCATCTGTAAGTAAAAATGTTTTTTTTATCCGAGAAAACGAAGTTGACATAGGCGTGTTAAAACGTATTTGTACTCAAGAATAAAATATATTGTCTTCCACATTGTCACAAAGTATTGGAAGAATATATCATAAACTCATTATTCTATTCAGTGATACGTTTCTTTTTTCTGTTCTGCATTAATTATCAATCCCTTGATAAATTTATTTTAATTTGTAACTACTTATCAATGGCCAATCGTGTTAAGGCGTACAACTCGTAACCTGAGGGTCGAGGGTTCGAATCTCCATCGCGCCAAACATGCTCGCTCTTTCAGCCGTGGGGGCGTTATTTGTGACGGTCAATCCCACTATTCGTTGGTAAAAGAGTAGTCTAAGAGTTGGCGGTGGGTGATGATGACTAGCTGCCTTCCCTCTTGTCTTACACTGCTAAATTAGGGACGGCTAGCACAGATAGCCCTTGAGTTGCTTTGTGCGAAATTCAAAACAAACAAACAGAAAAAGGCTTAAAAAGACAGACAGTGTCAAAAGTTTAGTTGTTGTTTACAGCGAAATACACGAGTTTCGTTGGTTTTATTATCATAAAACCGAAACGTTACATCAAAAATTTATCTCAATCTCAAACCAAGAATCATAAAACATTTTCCGATTATCGAGTTTTGCTCTGATAATGTATCATGGAGAACTGTTTGATAAGCTTACAAGTTTTTTTTGTGTTTCTGTTTTCATTTGTCTTCGTGGTTTATTGTACAGAAGTGCAATGTGTTAAACAAAAATTAGTATTTTAAACATTTCTATGATGAATGCTTGTAGAAAAATAAGATACTATCAACAGAAATGTGTGCTTTAAGTATCCTGGTTGATGAAAGATTATATAAAATATAAGGTTATTATATAAACAGAAATTGGCACTTTAATTATCATAGTTTATGGAAGATTATATGGAAATATAAGCATTTTTAATGAGAACAGTCGCATATGAAATATATGTTTATAAACATATATAAGAACATGCTATGATATCCCACTGACGAAGAGATAGCTAATCAGAATACCATTCTCTTTTCTTAATATTTAATCTAAATCCTCATAAAAATAATTATAATCCATAAATCAAACCACACATTTTAAGAACAAAATTCTACGAGCACACAAGTGAAAAATGTAGACACAAGCCAAACCTGACAAGTTTAGTATACAAACTACACAGTTATTTATATGTTTAAGAATAATATTTTATATATTTTTTATAAACAAGTCATCATCTATATGAGAATAAAATGGGTTATAATATTTATGTTTCGATTACAAGAGACTTTAAAAAACAGAGCACGTAAAGTGGTCAATATTTTAGCAGCTAAATTTCAGTCTCGTTTCAAGCGAAGAGAGGGCGAAAAACTATAGCTCACGTGAGTAGTTTAATTTGGATAAACTACGAAAAAAAGAAAAAAACAGAGTAAAAATATTGTTGCTGAACGACACATTCACTCTGCCATTCCGACCTTTGTTAAGATGTAGGGAATTTCTAAACAACTCATCAACTATAAAAAAGGAGAGAAAAAAAAAACACATCACCAGCTGTATTAAGTGTAAAGACGCACGAGCGACCACGTGTATGGGTTGTATCATTTCGCGCGTTCGCCATCAACGCCTCGTGGTCGACTGCGCGGGAGGCCTCCCTGAAGGCTGTGGATCTGCGTTGTGTTGCGAATCGATGTTTATTAGTTCAACATGGTCATTGGGATCCTCCATCTAAATATTTGTGTCCTCAAGTCTAATTGACAGCAGGCCAGACCCCACTGTTCCTAAATGAAGCAACCAATGGCTCCAAAAGAGCACTCACATAGACACATTGAAGAATTATAGGGCTTCCAACTCTTTTAAACGTCAGCCCATTTCACTCGTTAATACCACACAGCCCACGTTTCATTTATTTGCTTAACACAAACTGACGATTCGTTCTTGTCTGAGAAACCATCAGACCTTCATTACCTTGCCGTGATTGTTGCAATAATAAACCTTTCAATTTCAATAGTGATAAAAGCCAGAGGGACCTTCTTATAGCAGTTTTAAAACAAAACAGGCTTGCTCTTAAATGCAGACAAACTTAGACACAGCATATTATCGCTAAGATTTTGCTCATAACACTATATACCACAGTATTTAAAGCAGATTTTTAATATGCTCAATTAGTATCTCTTCTGGATAATGTTTTGGCCATATTATGATAATAAAACCGAAACCTCAATATTTCTTATACTCCATCAAGTTTTTTTCTCTCTTTCAGTTTTTTCAACCACGACATATGATATTTCATTGATAAATGATTCTTTAACGTGACAACTTGCCAACTCTTGCTGAAGAAAACTAAAAACGTTATATTTACGTGTTTTTTACGGATTTTATTATTTATAAAAACAAATAGGCACAAAACAAATTATGCACCTAAGTACAATAGTATTTTACACGAGAAATGTTTTATTGGAATAGTATTAAACATCCATCCGACTATAAGAAGAAATAGCATTATGCAAATAAATGACGTTTATTCTCCTTTATTTTCAGTTGAAATAGAAGTGAAGTACTAATCAAGATAATTATTCGAAGATTTCAACGGAAAACAAAAATTACATAAAACATTTGGCGCATCCTTCAGATGTTTGATTGAATTTTAATGTAATTCCAAGAACCCGTATGGACGCATCAATAAGAAAGTTCGAAAATATAAACACACATATATATAATAATTATAAACTGTATTTATAATCCCATGTCATTGTTCATGTAAACCTGTAGAGAGAGTCCTGAAACCCACGGAAATGTCTTTAACGTCCAATCTAAGCCCGCCCTCTTTGATCCCTTATTTTGGAGACCCTCTTATGACTTTCGAAACTTGTTTCCTTCGTTTATGACGTGTGAATGGCTAAAAGCTTCGTGGCAAAACTTCAAGTCATTTTGTTGGAAATTGCGATGGTCATTCAGAAATAGAGCAAAATCTGATACATAAAAAGTTACAACTGAAAATTATTACGTAGATAATTAAAATCGGTCGGCCCGACATGGCTAGGTGGGTTAAGGCGTTCGACTCTTAATGTGAGGATCACGGTTTCGAATCCACGTCGCACCGAACATACTTATCCTTTAAGCCTTGGGGGCGCTGTAATGTTACAATCAATCCCAATATTCGTCAGTAAAAAAGTAGCCCACGAGTTGGCGGTGGGTGGTGATAAGTCGCTGCCTTCCCTCTAGTCTTACACTGCTAAATTAGGGACGGCTAGCGCAGATAACCCTCGTGTAGCTTTGCGCAAAATTCCAAAAACAAACAAATAATAAAATCGGTCACCCTATAAATAAATGTTTTTATTCATTAAAAGATTCTCTAGCTTTTTGTTTCCACCTAAAAAGATTCCTGTTACCATGTATAAAGTTAAGCAACGTGCGTGTGCGTTTTTCGTAAAGCAAAGCCACAAAGGGCTATCTGCTCAGCCCACCGAGGGGTATCGAACCCGCTGATTTTAGCCTTGTAAATCCGAAGACATACCGCTGTACTAGCGGGAGGCTAGTTAAATAATCTATATATATCTTTGTACTTTATAAAATGTAATTTAAGGAGTTTTCATTTAGTTATTGATTGTTCTTCAGAAAACAGTACTGAACATCTATTAAGATTGTCCTTGCTTCGCTTTACGTAGTCCATTTATTTTCTTTGTCTTAGGCTTAACTTTAATGCTATTGCATCTCGAGCTTTACTATTTCACTTAACGTTGCACACCTAACATTTTTTCTTCTGTTTCGTTCCTAATCTCATATGTTATCATGAACGACTGTCTCTGTCTATACGCAGGATTGTCAGGTTGTAGCGTCTACTGATGATCTGTCTGGGGTCGCATCCTTCACTCGTGAAAAAAGTGGCACAATGTTATTTTTGGCATACAAAGTTTTTTTTTATTTGAAGTGCTACAAATCATAAGATCATGTTGCTTAATTCGACGATATCAACACTTTCAAATAATATCTTAGTATTGTTTTTATAAAGTTTGGTTTTCTGGTATTGGGAAGTATAAGTGAAAGAGCGGATTGCCAGCGGATTATCACTTCCAGTTACAAGTGTTTAACCAGCAAGATACCACAGTCGCAGCAGGAGAAATCGCTCTTGTTTGCCTTGTGCAACGGCAACCCAGGCTAGAAATCGTTTCCTAAGACTATCGTGTTACTGTCAAAAGATAGCCACCACTTCAACTTGCGCGCAGTCTCAAACCATGCTTCCAATATCTAGCGGTTGTCATAGCATCCAACTATACCACGAGACTCAAACAATAGAAGGCAACAGCTTACACTATACGTTCAGAGAATTGGGTACGGAAAGTACATGATCAAATACTAATATAAAACGAATGCTAATGTGGACGTAACCTCTAATACACTGGTCAGAGCCATCAGATGTAACTACAAATTAGGCTGTAGCACAACGCACTGGAGGTGCCAGAAGCTTGGCCTTGTTCTGCTAGACATAGACAGTGCAAGAGTATCGGCAGGAGTGTGTTAGAATCGACTCTGAACGACAACAACATTGATGATGCATCAATTCTGCATCCTAAATATGGTGTAACTGGAAGAGGCAATACGAATATAAAAAGGAAACAGTTTTTCTTGTTTAACTTACCCACTTTTTTCATTGCATCTTTTCATATAATTTTGCTTTTTTTTAATATCACATCTTTATGCGTCTCAATTTGTTATTCCAACTTGTTTTTTGGCTGTTTTTGTAGATGTAAAATTTTTTTCGACTGTGTATGTTTTTAAACCACAGATATCGTGATTTTATTACATTTTATTAATTGGAAAAATGACGTAAAGTTTCGTAAATAAATAATTTATGAAATGTGGGGTTTAGTGTTATAATGTTAAGGTAGTTTTCAAATGGTGTTAGAAATTAGTTAATTTTGTTATCACTTCTATGACTTTGCTTTTATTTGGAGGTTATTTTACTTATTCAGTTTTGTTTCAATATGAGGAGTTCTGAAAGCTTTATTAAAGCAATTCGGATGATTTTTATTGGTTTGTTCTGAATCCCGTACAAGCTTGTCTAACGAGAGTTACCTGTGCCGATCATTCATAATTTCGAAATGATGGACCAGAGGGAAAGCAGTTAGTCTACACCACCCACTGATAAGTCTGGGGCTTTTCTTCGCAAACGAATAGTGGGATTAACCGTCATATTATAATGCATAATATTATAATTAAAAGGACGAGCACCTTCAAGGAAGGGATTAGAACCTACAACCTTCATATTACAAAACAAGTGCCCTAACCACCAAACAGTTGAAAAATATTTCATTTTGAATTTATTAACAGAGTTGTGGATTTGTTTTAATTTGTTACATTGTTGTTCCCGGTAGCTAGACAGTAAGCTTGAGGACTTATAATACTAAAATTCATGGTTCTATTCTTCTGAGGCCCAGCGTGTCAAGGTGGCTAAAGCACTCGACTTGTAATCTAAGGGTCGCGGGTTCGAATCCCCTTCACACCAAACATACTCCCCCTTTCAGCCGTGGGAGCGTTATAATGTAACGGCTAATCCCACTATTCGTTGGTAAAAGAGTAGTCCAAGAGTTGGCGGTGGGTGTTGATGACTAGCTATTTTCCTTCTATTCTTACACTGCTAAATTAGGGACGACTTTGCGAGAAATTTAAAAAAACAAATAACCTTTGTAAGGAAGCTAAGAACATGACTCTTTGTATGGTACAAGTACGTATATACGTTATAGCGTTGTATGTACATTGTATAGGCACGTGGAACTTGTAAATGACATTAGCTTGATCGATAGACAAGCAAACTACTTCGTGAAAAGCAAAGAAAGTGCACATTGTTTTCCGACACGTTATTCATTCACTGTACTGTACAGAGCACAGTTGTTGTTTACAAATATTTACACCATTTTACCTTCATGCATGTTGATTGGTATCAAAGTAATTTCAGGGGCACTTTTCAAACACTTAGTAAACCCAGAATTCGGTTGCATTTCATTCGTTACTAACGGTCCCAAGGATTGTTTACTAAGCGCATAAAGATAGTAATAAAATACGTAACTATCAGAAATAATTATATATAAACATTTAGCGAGTTTTTCTCGAATTCTACGAGTCGTTAAAAAGCTACTGCAACATGGAAAAGAAAATATAAACCATACCTCAGCTACTCCTGTTTCCAGAGTTTATAACACTGCTTGATGAAAACTTATATGTATCAGTGTGTTTTTCTTACAGTAAAGCCACATCAAGTTATCTGCGGATCCCACCGAGGGGAATCAAACCCCTAATTTTAGCGTTGTCAATCCGTGAACATACCTCTGTACTAGCGGGAGGCTATATATATCAGGGGATTTTTATGTGCTCATTCACTAACATGTGTGATTATATCCTATTTTTTTCAGTTATCATGTGAAATAATACGAACATTAATGTTCTTTCTCTCGAACTAACGGTTTTGATACTTTTGTTCAGCGAAAGAACACGATCTGTTAAGACCATCATGGCGACGAAGTGTGCCTTGTTCACATGTATCAACCATAACAATAAATGTTGAAAGACACGCGAAGGTAATAAAGGCTCGATCATGGTCAAGATGTCAGTGTGCTCGAATTATAACATCAGGGTTCTTGACTTGTCATCAAAACGGGACTGTGGGTGCATTGTATGAATGACGATTAATCTTTGTTGGTGGGTTTTTGTTGTTCATGAGTGTCTTACCTCTACTCTGTCTGTTCAATGTTAAGGACTATTATATGCAGATAAACCTCGTGTACATCCGTGTGGAATTGTTTGTTTTGGAATTTCGCGCAAAGCTGCACGAGGGCTATCTGCGCTGGCCTAATTTAACAATGTAAGACGAACGCCGCTAGTCATCACCACTCACCGCCAACTCTTGTGATACTCTTTTACCAACAGATAGTGGGATTGATCGAAACACTATAACACCCCTACGGCTGAAAGGGCGAGCATGTTTGGTGTGATGGGGATTCAAACCCATAACCCTCGTTATGTCACCGTGGAATTGTTAAAAAGTATAAACTATTTAGGAATAGAGGTAGAATACACCTTATCATTATGATAAACATTTTGTTTGTTAATTGTGCAATATTCAGTGGAATGTTTATGGTAAAAGAAAGGGAATGGTTCTAATGGAAACTGAACAGTGAGTTTTCGTTTAAGAATTAAATCAGTGCTAAATTAACTGACGAATTCGTTATTTAAAAGTAAAATTTAAATAGCTAGCAAATGAGAAGCTACAATAACAGAAATATTCTGACGTTTTAAATTGAAGTCCACCATGTGGAAGGATTGTATAAAAATTACAAGTAACATCACGAGGTATGACGAAGAAAGACAACACCAGGGAAAACGATTTCACGCCTCATGAATTATTAACAATAGTTGTTTTTGTAGTTCTTGAGTGTCTTTAAAAAGTTAGGTCTCCCAAAACTACTTGAACACGGGATAAAAGTCGTAGATTCTAAATTTTCCTCAAATATGCAATTTACAGTGATAGTCCTGTGTGAATATACCCCATTTTGTTTATAAAATTGGTTTGGTTTGAATTTCGCACAAAACTACATGAGGACTATCTGCGCTAGCCGTCCCTAATTTAGCAGTGTAAGACTAGAGGGAAGGCAGCTAGTCATCACCACCCACCGCCACCTCTTGGGTTACTCTTTTACCAACGAACAGTGGGACTGACCGTAATATTATAACGTCCCCACGGCCAAAAGGGGATGAGCATGTTTGATGAGACGAGGATTGGAACCCGCCCGTGACTTTCAGGTTACGAGTCGAGTGTCTTAAACTACCTGGTCATGCCGAGCCGTTTATAAAATTAGTAAATCGTATAACCACCATTCGTATAAGTCCAAAAACCGGACAGCTTAGAATACACCTCTATATATTTAAACTCGAATGTAATGTTGGCCATAAAAAAATACCGTATTATCAAGTGTTTATTAATTGCGATTGCTTCTGTTATAAAATTAGTAAAGTAATAACTTAAAGAATTTTTTTATTTGACGCTTCGTGTGAGTTAATTATTTCTTCACGTTTATTTTTCCGTGATGATTGATCGTATTTTTCTATGCCGTAATGTTTCGTGTTAAAACATACTTGGTTGACGCCTGTACTCAAGGGCGTAACCACGACACACTGGAATACTTTGGAATAACATTCTCTTAATTTATCTCATTTCTAATTCCCCACTGTGTCGACTATGTCAGACCAGTTGTGCAAAGCAGTCTATAAATTGCACCCCTGTGTTTGCTAAGTTGCTTCAACTCTTCTGTAGTTAAATTAATTATGCTGATTATATTGGCATCAGATTCAATCTTTGACGGAATTTCGTTTGGATCGTGCCAAGGGCGCTAACTGACCCATTTCTCTTCTTGGGGTAAAATTGAAGCAACGGAAAAATAAGTAACTTAATTAAACGAAAGGACATAAAAACAACAACAACCTTTTCTTCTGTTATTCAGTCACCGACGTTGTTTGGGTTATGAAACTTCCTTGAATTTCTAGTCTCGGTGAGTAGTACAGATGGTTTGCTTATATTC
This sequence comes from Carcinoscorpius rotundicauda, assembly GCA_011833715.1. Lineage (NCBI taxonomy): Eukaryota > Metazoa > Arthropoda > Merostomata > Xiphosura > Limulidae > Carcinoscorpius > Carcinoscorpius rotundicauda. The sequence goes on along the minus strand of CM022396.1, from coordinate 74,672,841 downwards.
GAATGACTACGAGTAATTTTTCAAATTATTTAGAATAACATAAACCCCATGTTTCTTTAACTAAGAGTTTGCAAGAGATAACTATGTGAGCAGCTCGGCTATTACATCGTTTTAACGAGTCATCTCGTTTAACCATTTTTCCATGTTGAACCCTGTAAGTATCTTGTACTGGCGTGACACCACGTCGCATTTCATTGAATGAATTCTCATTAATTAACCCGTGCTACTCTTTGATGTAACACATCGTATACTTTCTGGAGAAAGCTACTGCAGCTCTCAGCTCGTTATGTTAAAATATCTCCCTCTGTAAGCTTAGAGAATTTGATATATCTCTCTCTCTCTCACACACACACACACACACACACAAACAAACATGAAAAAGAGGAAATGAACATTGAAGTTAAATAAATATTACATCATTTCTACTAGCGGCATCAGTTTTAACACAAAAATAGTGGAAGTGTTTTTTTATTGTTGGTTTTAGTTTTCAAAATATTCTCCTGATCAGTTATCAGAAGTTACAATTTATTTCAACACAGCGTAATTAGCATGTTCATAATATGCTAAATCATATTCGTCCACAGTTCATGATGACATGCTAAAATCATTATCATTGAGTTTGTATTTTTACTAATTATTCTGTTATATTTAGGCAACAAAATATATAAAAAGAATAAGACAAGACCTCTAGTGTATCTTAAATTATAATTACTTCCACTTATTATTGCTTTCAAGTATGCTTAACATTTAAATAAAATATTTCAAATTTATGTGGCATCTTTCGCACAAAGATTCAGGTGTATTTATGGCAAACTAACTATATACGTTGGTTGCCTCAACCCTAACTTTAAACCAAAGAGAAAACAGCCAATCGGAAACACCCTCACGCACACGCTAAGAGACTGATAATTATTCTCATAATGCACACAGGGCTTCACATGCGAGAAATATTTGGGTATCACACGGTTTCGAACGTGCACTTCCAGCTGCGAAATCCAGAGCTGTATGACAGAGCCAACCTGCTCCCGTTTTAAGGTAAACTTCTGCCCTTCTTACAAAAACATAGTTAGCTTATGTGTAGTCTTCACTTGTGTTGCTTTATAGGTGAAACTTTACACAGCCAGTTTCATACCCCATCTATTAGCTACAACTACTGCTTATTTTTAACTATTTTTATATTTTCGTTGAAAAAAATTGAAGCTGATATTCAAAATATGGCGTTTTTGTAGCGCCCTCTGTTTTATTTCTTCTCTGTCAAAGAATTATAGTGTAACATGATCAAACTGTAAGCTCTATAATCATCAAGTGTCCGTGTAATACAAAACTCCATATGAACCAGGCTTTAAAGTTTATCTCGGTATAACAGCCCATTCACCCCTTGTTTCTTAAAGTATCCTCTTGAGTTTAGGGTTAGTGAATACCAAGAAAGAAAGTTCTTTCTGGCCATGTCACTTGGAATAAAAGACTTGTTATGTATATCGCACTTCAATGACCCCAGCTCTAGTTGTTAATCTGTATATCCTTTTATGAGTTCTGCTTTTAGTTTGTCTGATATGAAAAACAGTACTGCAATTCAAGCGCTAAAGTCTTAACATTTCAAAAATTACCTCAAGTAATTATATTCTTTTGCTTTTATATTTTATGCTACCTCCGTTTCGTTGATGAAAATAAGTTTGTTTTTTTAATTTCACACAAAGCAACACAAGGGCTATCTGCGCTAGCCATCCCTAATTAAGTGGTGTTAATTGTGTGTTTTCCTATAGCAAAGCCACATTCGGCTATCTGCTGAGCCCATCGAGGGGAAGCGAACTTCTGATTTTAGCGTTGTAAATCTGTAGACTTACCGCTGTATTAGCGGGGGGCAAGCAGCGTAACACCAGAGGGAAGGCAGCTAGTCATCGTCACACCAAAGATGTTCGTTCTTTTAGCAGTGGTAGCGTTATAATGTAATGATCAATTCCACTATTCGTTGATCAAAGTAGTTCAAGAGTTGGCAGTGATTAGTGTTAGCGAGCTGCCTTTGTTCTTATCTATCAATACAAAATTATAGTAACGTCATGATAGATTCGAACGTCTTACCAGGGTAAAATATGAAGTTTTAGTAGTTGATAGTCTCATGCTTTCAGCGGATTCTTCTTACACCATCGAATCAGCTTTTCCTTTGTCTCTGGTTATTTTCAATCGTAAATTATCTGCTCCTCTTGCCAATAGTTGCTTTCTACTCATTCGCATCAAAGGGATTAACCATTTCCATTTTCGCTTTTTTACGTGTTTTAATGCTGACTTCACTCAAAACTTTACAACTAGTATTAGCAGCATAACATTAAATAAACACATTCGAAAAATAAAATATCATTTTTATTCAGTAACAGGTTTCAAAGTGTGAGATTTGGGCATATTACACTAGGAAGGTTATTTAACCTGTCATCAGGATCGCCTTTAAGAGATAATTCGAAAATTACGGATTCAACAAACTAGGGTACACTAGCCAAGGGGAATAAGAATATATAATGATATGCTTGAGCTAATCTGTATCATTTGAGGTTCCATTCCAGGAAATATAAAACTAAGAGTCCTTATATTTGTTAATATTTGTATAAAGATTGGTTTAGGTAAATGATTAAAGCATGCATAAATGAATTATCACTAGCTATTATACTATTTGTTTCAAATAAAACATTTTAAGTTTCACACCTAAGAGCATAGATTGATCTACTTTACTTATTAATATTAATACCTGTGACAAAGCACTCATAGCATGCAAAGAATTATTTAAGACAGTTCCATAACACTGAGATAACTTCGTAAATTCAACGTCCGAGTCGCAAAATGTCGTAAAAATTACTGCTCTCCATTTTGGATGACGGAATTTATAACCAGAACAGTCAGACTTGCTACACATATACACTACATGACCAACAGTATGTGGACACCCGTCCATCACACCCATTTGAGCTTTTTGAACATCTCATTCCAAAACCATGGGCATTAATATGGAATTGGCCCCCTTTGCTGCTATAACAGCCTCCGCTCTTCTGGGAAGGCTTTTCAGCAGATTTCGAACATGGCTGCGGGGATACGCTCCTATTCAGCCACAAGAACATTAGTGGGGTCAGGCGAGAAGGCCTGGCTTTAGGTCGGCGTTCCAATTCATCCTAAAGGTGTTCGATGGGATTGTGGTCAGCGATTTGTGCAGGCCAGTCAAGTTCTTCCACACCAACCTCGGCAAACGATGTCCATTTATGGACATCGCTTTGTGCACGGGGGGACACGCTGAAAAAAAAAGGTCTTCCCTAAACTGTTGTCACAAAGTTGGAAGCATACAAGAATGCTAGAATGTCATTGTATGCATTAAGATTTCCGTTTACTGGAACTGAAGAGCCTAGCCCAAAACATGAGAAACGGCCCCAGACCATCATTTCTCCTCCACAAAACTTTACAGTTGGCACTATTTATTCAAGCAGGTAATGTTTTCCTGGCATCCGCCAAACCTATATTCCTCCATCAGACTGCCAGACAGTGAAGCGTGATTCATCATTCCAGAGAACGCTTTTCCACAGCTCCATAGTCAAATGGCAGTGTGCTTCACACCAGCCCAACTGACGTTTGGCATTGCGCATGGTGATCTTAGGCTTTTGTTCCTCTGCTCGGACATAGAAACTCATTTCATGAAGCTCCTGACGCACAGTTCTTGTGCTGACGTTGCTTCCAGAGGCGGTTTGAAACTTGGTAGTGAGTGTTGCTGCTGTTGACAGACGATTTTTACACGCTACGCGCTTCAGCACTCGACAGTCCCGTTCTGTGAGCTTGTGTGGCCTACCGCTTCGTGGCTGAGCTGTTGTTGCTCCTAGACGTTTCCACTTCACAATAACAGCATTTACAGTTGACCGGGACAACTGTAGCAGAGCAGAAATTTGACAAACTGACTTGTTGGAAAGGTAACATCCTATGACAATACACGTTGAAAGTCACTGAGCTCTTCAGTACGATCCATTCTACTGCCAATATTTGTCTATAAAGATTGCATGACTGTACACTTGATTTTATGCACCTGTTAGCAACAGATGTGGCTGAAATAACCGAACCCACTGATTAGAAGAGGTGTCCATATATTTTTGGTCATGTAGTGTATATCAAGTATTGATAACTGCTTACCCTTCCTCTGATTATCAGCTCTATACTAGGGATGGGCATGCTTTAGGGTGAGGGATTTCACCGTTTCGCCCATACAATCCTTAAGGTGCCGTTCACATATAGCTTCAAAAATATTACTTTTCTTTATGCTGTTTATCCTACGTTACGGACATCTTTCACGCAACTGATATAAATTGCGTTAAACCCAAGTCTTCGACCACTTTACCAGTTCGACATCTTTCAGTCACTGATAACACCTTCTGCAATTTTCTTAAATTGGTTTCTCGCTCATCCAAACAAAATACAAGGATACCAGTTAGAAACATACTTTTTCCTTTGTATTCACTTTAACTGTACTTTTCTTATAAGTTCAGTTTTCAGGAAGAGAGGAATATAAGATAACTGAAGCTTAGTTTATTCATTGAAAAAGAAATATTGTCTTCAAAAACAGATTAATCCAGTCTCTACATCGAGAGCTAGAAACAGCGAATGAAGTAAGCAAAGAAGTAAACAGATCTATAATCACAGATTATTCTAGTTTTTAGGAGTGTGTTGACTATGTTACTTTATTTGTATTTTTATTGTGAAATAGTATTCTCTAGTCGCTGTTTTTCTCACACATTATTCCCTTCATACCAGTGATCAATTACTTAGAATTCTTGTTGTTGTAGAAGTAGCTTCCCATGTCTCATTTCTTTAACACCAAATAGAACAGAGTAAATGTCTTTGTAACATATTAAAACTAAAGAATACCTTGTTAGGAATCCTATGCATGCATAATGTTCACAGTTTAAAAATCTAAACCTGCAGAAAAGCCACTTACTAGATGTAGAGTGCTCTTACATACACATGTACTATGACAAGCATTCCAATGTATAATTATCTGGCAACATACCAGTAATGAGGATTTCTTGGCAGGTTGTATTTCATGGTGTGTCTGAGAGCCGTGATTATGGCACTGAGTAGGTGATCAATCCACCAAGTATAAAATCTGACAAATAAACAAAGCCATGCATTTGAACTATAGAAAGAGTCCAACTCCCAGATCCAGTCCACCTATAAGTAAAATGGAAGTGCTAGAAGAGGAATGCTGGCTGTCACTCAGTAGGAGGCAAAATGGTAATTAGCAGTCCAGATGCATGAGTTATGTTGTGTGTCAGATTATAGACGTGTTCTGTGTTAAGTGTAGCCATCTGAAAATGTGAAAAAGCTGGTTTGTCCACTGACAGCTTCACGAGCAATAAGACAAACACAAGTACATTTATATCATGTGGAACCTGTATTGGTTGTTGAAACTTTTCCAGGAGTCACCATGAAATGTCCGTAGACTGAAACAAATCACTCAATGTCTCCTACTAAGCCTCAATAGAACAATGCTCAGTAAAGTACCTCAACAAGAAACAGTGAAGTGACTAGGAAAGAGTAATGGAGAAACTCCAACATTCTCTTATCCAGTGACAAATACAACTGTTCACTAAAGCTCAATACTATGGTGCTTGAATAAGCTAACATGAAAACCTGCACCTTGGTTTGGCTGAGTCAAGAAGGCATTTTGATTAATAAAGTTATTGGAACCACACTGGTTTCAAAGACCTAACTCCCTCCCCAACAGTGGAAGAGTGTGTGAGCAATAAATATGAATGTACCCGCACAGACAAAAATCTATTTTTTTCCTTATAGAAGAATAAATAATCTTAATTAATGGTGACAAACTAAAGGATTTACCAACATCTGAAAAGAAGATGTTATCTATACTAGTCAAAGATCACTGTCATAGGCGGATTTAAAAATCAGCTAAAATTGGCTGGGCCTCCTTTATTTTTCAGCTGACACTACCTCATAACTTCAGAGAGAGAGACTACAGCTGAAATGGGGACTGTGTTTGAACAAGGCACCAAGTGATCATGATATTCAGGGGATGGATATTCAAAGAAGCATTTCATATGTATGAAGACTGGACACCAATGATGACATTACCCTAATCTAGTGCTGATTTGTAACAAAACTGATAAGTCAAGTTATTGACCAAGTAAACATAAGCAGGAAAAAGCTACAATACAGATAATATTGGCTGTAGCTCAATATACTTTAAATTTGCACGTTTAAGGTCAAGCGTGGACAATGACTTGGAAAATCAATGATGAGTTTTGATTGAATACGGTACACGATTGTATTAGACATTGACAAATGAGTTTCCTATAAACACTGAATTTGGTCCCTATAATATGTGACATTAGTGATATAATTAAACCAGATGCAGAGCTCGATATGTCCACCAATGATTATTTCTACCAACACCAAATATCCAGCTCCATCAAATGTATCGCATTCATATAAGAAAATGAAATTGGATCTAATACTGTATTTTCTTTAATTGGAGATATACTTTTTGTTGGCTAAAGGGTGAAATATTACTCTCCTGTAAAACTAATATTGCTCCATTTATAATTGTATATATTATTGGCACCATCACTAGTAAACTGTTTTGAGGTTCGCTCTGAGTGAAATAGAACCTCATTAGGTGACATACGGACAAAGTTAGCCTTGTAAAATCTCTTTCTAGCTACTGATGAGCCAGAATCGACATACAGCAGCAGTCTGCATGAGTTATGAATGATAATGTTATTGAACCATCATTTAGAACATTTCTACATACAGCTAATAGCACTTTTAAGACGACTGCATTCAATTCACAATAACTTGCTATGATTACAACCGCCTTTTTAATGATTAGAATCACATTCAGCTGTGTGCACCTGAATCAGTCTCAGAGTAAGTGGTCTTCAGGTAAAGCCAACCAGAATCAACAGGTTATGGTGGTCTGCTTGTGTCAGGAATGACGGTCGGTCTTAACCAGGTGGCAAAGCAATTACATTGTAACACTGTAGGGAAAACAGTTCCATTTCTTACAAACGATACTTTAAGAAACGTGTAGCCAATTCACAACAGCCTATTGTTTGTATTTGTCCAGTAGCTCTCTAAATAAGTTAAACATCCAGGTGTTTTTTTAGGCTTAATAATAGTTCATAATTTGAAACACTAAATTATGATTCACTTCATAACCACAAGTAAGAAAAAACTGAGTAAGACAACACACGTAATATAGGTTGAATAACCAATTATTTCCATTTTGTGTCAAATGACTGACCATAATACGTCTGATTTTTCAACGAGTTGAAAGTTTGAAATTTACATACAATTTTGTAACAGTGATTTTGTTATGTCACAGTTCTAATATCACTAATGTGATTAGTTTTCAATTGCTGTATGTAATCTACGGTACCCTCAATCCATGAAAGTGTTTTGTTACCAACACACGATCCTAAATCTATTTTTAGGTGTATAACCTTTATTAAGATATTCAAGTATGGGAATTAATGAGACTTTCTATACTTTTGAAAAGACTTTTAGTATTGACGTATTTGTTTGTTTTTTTCTGCTTAACTTAAATACCGCAAGTTCAAAGCAGTCCCATATGGGGTCTATTTTGAACAACCTCCTATTTTCAACTTCTGTTCAGCAATAACCCTTCTTCAGGGTTACACCAAGCACTAAAATTTATCTTTTTTTAAACCTTGTTCAATATAGTAAAAACTCACGTATGACATTACAATTCCATTGTATCATACCAGTACACTTAGATGCTTTAACAAACACACTAAGGCTAGTCTGGAATAGTGATGTATTCCGGCAAGCAAAAGTTAAAGATAATGTGTAGTACTTATCTTCTAGTGGGTTAGCAAGTTTTCTAATGTACTGACAAATACAGTAGTCTTAAACACAATGGGTACAGTTGACATCGACGTCTTTGCAAAAGTCTCGAGGTCTGTTTTACCAAACACTACATCTCCTGCGCATAATTCAATTCTTTCTTTCAGGTATTGTGGAAAAGAGGAACCTTATGGGAAGCTCGCATGAAACTCATATCACACGTTTCAACCTGAATCACATTTGGTCATTTTTCCAATCTATTGGCGTAGACTGGTGCTGTTTCTTAACTCAGAGTATCATCATTTATCATAATGTGAGATACACTGCTGGCCAAAATCTTAAGGCCAATGAACATAAAGAAAAAAATATGAATTTTGCGTTGTTAGACTCAACCATTTATTTGAGTATATCTTTGAAAGATGACAAAAAGAAAATGGAAAATAAAAACAAAAAACGTTTTTAGCATTTAATAGAGAAAATGTGAACAATATGAAATTAGCCTAAGTACTAGCTGGTCAAAAGTTTAAGACCATACTGAAACGAAGCGTTAATCGGTAAACACGTAACGAAATTAAGTCATTTGTGTTCAAGCAGTAACGTTGTTAACATCCCCCACTGACATCTCCTGTGTTACATTGGGTAAAAACATGTCAAATGCTAAAAGGTTCACAGAGTTTGAACGTGGAAGAATTGTCAAGCTGCAAAAGCAATGTCACTCTCAACGTGCAACCGCTGTTGAGAATAGGCTTAGTAAAACTGCTGTTGTAAATTTTTCAAAAGACCCTGAGGGATACGGAACGAGAATTTCAAGTGGTCAACTCAAGAAAATTTCGCCGGCATTGAGAAGAAGGATCCGACGGGTTGTTCAGCAAGACGCCAGCCGATCGTCGAACCAGATTAAGGCCCTAACGGACGCAGAATGCAGTTCAAGAACAATAAGACGGCATCTACGAGAGAGCTACATTGGCATGTTGGAGAGGGCATCCTTATTGACTGGAGACCCTCGCTTGTGTGGAAATGACTGGATCTTTCAACAGGATAATGCTGCAATCCAGAATGCCCGCGGGACAAAGAACTTTTTCATGATGAATAACGTGATTCTTTTGGACCATCCAGCGTGTTCGCCCAAACTGAAACCCACTGAAAATGTTTGGAGGTGGATGGTAAAGAAAGTCTATAGAAATGGACGTCAATTCCAAAGAGTGCATGATCTTCGTGAAGTCATCTTCACCACTTGAAATGACATTCCAGCCAGCCTTCTGCAAACGCATATATCGACCATGCCAAAGCGAATGTTTGCAGTTATTCGCAATGACGGCCGTGCAACTCACAACTGAGACCTCTTGTTGGGAATTTCCTACCCTGTTTAGGGCTTCTTTTTGGTATGGTCTTAAACTTAAGACCAGCTGGTATTTAGGATAATTTCATTGTGTTCACATTTTCCCTATTAAATGCTGAGAAAGTTTTTTATTTTTACTTTTCCTTTTCTTATTTTCATCTTTCGAAGTTCTGCTCAAATAAGTGGTTGTCTAACAACGCAAAATGCATATTTTTTTTATGTTCATTGGCCTTATGATTTTGGCCAGCAGTGTACACTGATAGATCTAGGAGTGTGTGTGTGTGTGTTTTTCGTATAGCAAAGCCACAAAGGGCTATCTGCTCAGCCCACCGAGGGCTGAATTTAGCGTTGTAAATCCGGAGACATACCGCTGTACAAGCGGGGGGCAATAGGTCTAGGAATGTTAAGACTAATCTGAACGGTGTTCAACGTAACTCCAATTTAATACGTAAGTAGTGGTAAAATTTTACACTATTAATACCATATAGCAATTCATGTTTTTTATTTTTTTAAAGAAACTAGTAATGAACAGGAATACAGGTTCACAGTCACGTAATATCTGAGTCACAATTGAGAAAAAATACATTTCTCTACTGATCTATGCACAGGTAGTTTACATCAGTATTAAAACCTCAACATGAAGGCAACCATTTAAAACATGTTCTTTAAGACTACGCTAAAACCCTTGTGCAAATATATAACACTCATTTGTTCCATAAGTTCTAAACGACGTCATGAATATTAAAAAACAAATCATCTAAAAATGCAAAATTTTCTAACTTGCATGTTTTTGAAGGTCTGATGACATTAATTAAAAATTACATTTTATAATACTATCAAACGTCACGTATTAATGCATGGATTTATTAATTTCAATGAATATTGTTTGGACTTCGACCAATCAAAACGAATCTTTATCTCATACTATTAATATAAACTATATCTTCCAAAATACTTCTCTGAAAATCTTAGAATTGAATATAATGCCCAGTTAACGTTGTGCATATATGTATGACCAGTGCAATATTATAATATTGTATGAACTTATGGGATTACATTATTTGATGTGTTATGCTAATAACACTTCAAACGTATTACCTACTCACACCTTCATTCCCGCCTTAGGTAAACACTTAATTTGCATATTAACTATCGCTCACTTTAAGACGTTTTCTGTTTGGATATTAACATCTTTTGTCAGTGACAATATGAAACTAGATGAAACTTATGAAAATATGCGTCCTGTTACCAGTTGCAACATTGCTGCTGATACCAGGTTTTTCCTCTGAGATAATAACAGTTATTTTTTAACGATATTTGACTAAACTTCTGCTAGACGATAAACTAGAGTATGCTCGTAGTTCGAGAATAAATAAAGCCGTAAAGGACCTCAACAAATATATGATTGTCTATATGCCCAAAAGTTAGAAAACAAGTAACTTGTTTGTTTGTTTTTGTTTTTAAATTTCGCGCAAAGCTACACGAGGGCTATCTGCCCTAGCCGACCCTAATTTTACAGTGTAAGACTAGAGGAAAGGCAGTTAGTCAACACCACCCACCACCAACTCTTGGGCTACTCTTTTACCAAAGAATAGTGGGGTTGATCGTCACATTATAACGCCCCACGGCTGAAAAGGCAAGCATGTCTCTTGTGACGGGGATTCGAACACGCGACCCTCGGATTACAAATCCAACGCCTTTACTCACCTGGCCATGTCGGGTCTAAAACAAGTTACAAAAAAAGAACAACTTGCATAGACTCCTGTAAACAAATTGGTTTTGGATACTTGCATCATCCAAATTGAAAAACAAACAATTTTTTTTTAAACTGGCTGAATCAACTAAAACCAAACTTTGGATATTTAAGCGATTTAAAACGCTCCATTTACAAAACGTTATAATAAATTTTGTATATTTATTTCGAACTGAATTTTTTCAATCTGACGTATGGTTGGTTGTAATTAAGTACAAAGCTAAACAATGCTGTGTCTACCACAGGTATCTAAATCTCGTTTCTAGCATACGACGTTGCAACTGAGGACTTTGACCCTAACGGAACTTTACACACGAAAACACCCGAGCACTTCTAAGAGCTGTCCTTAATTTTGAGTCTTTGATCAGAGGGAATGTAGCTAACAGAACTCCACGCCACTATGTCTTTGTCCAGTTTTTGAAATCGAAAATCGGATTGACTGTCAACTGTATGACGTGCCCACAGCTGAGAGAACAAAATGCAATTAGCTTCATCACTCCTCGATTATACATACAAGTCATTAAGCTAATACTCACTATAAATGTTTAATTATAAAAGCTAAGGACCGTGTCAAGTCAAAAGCACTCAAAAGGGCATCGGTATTGAGTCTTAAAATACAGTGAAACTGAGTTTCTTCTGGGTATTCCTTCTCTACAACAAATTCTAGGTATTGAATTTTTAGGTTCCCTGCTGCCCTGAAAGAATATGTATATGTCTTTGGTAAAACTGTTGCTGTAACACATAAAAACTGTGATTTAATCATTAATGTCCAACAAATTTAAAATTTGCTTAAAATTTACTTACTGTTTGATATTCTCAAATTAGATAAAAGTACACTAAGACAACTGTAGAAACAAATTAGCTTTCACAAAAACTCACCAAGCTCAGACAATTAAATGAGACAAGAGGAACATAGTTTCTCGACTCAAATCAAATAATGAGACAAAAACGACATAGGCTTCTTAACCGAAATCATACAACGAGACAATAGGGACACAGGATTTTTAACTCAAACCAAATAATGAGACAAGAGGGGAGGTTTTTTTTTAACTCAAATAAAGTAATGAGACAAGAGGGGCATACGATTTTTAACTCTAATCAAGTAATGAAAGATATGGACATAGGCTTCTCAACTGAATTTCGATACTTTACCATTATAAGTCTTGTCTTGAAAAGTAATTGAAACGTTCTTACGCCTTATAAATTCACAAGGGCAACTCATAAAAATATTAATCTTACTATCATGCATACTAATACTTTTTAAAACCCTCCATAATACAAGGAAAGGCAGTTAGACATCACCACTAACCGCCAACTCTTAGGCTACTCTCTTTTTTATCAACAAGTAGTGAAACTGACCTAAATTTATAACGACCTCACAGCTGAAAGGGCGAGCATGTTTGGTGTAAGAGAAATTCGAACCCGTACCCTAAGCAGCTGGCCATGTCATGTCAAAGTAGAGGGAAGTCAGATATTCAAAACCACACACCGTCAATTTTTGGATTACTCCTTGATGATCGTATAGAAGATTTTGACCGTTTTTCTCATAACGTATCTACGGCAGCAAAGCACAAAACATTTTTTTTGTAGTAACTAATAACAAATATAAAATCCTCAAATTCACATTTCAGACACTTTCGCCCAATTACTAAATAACCATAATAAAGCATTGAAAATGAATACAATTGTTATTTAAGCAAATCCACAATGTTACGGTGATGCTATTTTCTGAAGGAATTCATTTTTATTTAGAGAATAAACATAAATCCTCCATTTCAAATGAATGTTTTCGGTTTTTGGATATTCATCGAGTGTAAAGAATGGATATTAAACTCGGAGCTCAGATTGCACGGAGAGATATCCTATTAGTTTGTTTTGCATTTCACGGAAAGATACACGAGGATTATCAGCGCTAGCTATCCATAATTTAGCAGTGACCGACTACAGGGAGGACAGCTAATTATCACCACCCACCGCAAGCTCTTGGGCTACTTTTTACCAGCGAATAGGAGGATTGACAGTCACATTATGACGCTCCTACAGATGAAAGGAGAAGCATGTTTTATAGTAGGGGAATTTGAACCCGCGACCCTCAGATTGCGAGTTAAGCTCCCTAACCACCTGGCTATACTAGACCTTAATACACAGCGAATATCTGAACAGAAGTAAACATTTTTTTCGGAATTTGTTTGTTATTAAGTACAAAGCTATACAATCTGTGCGCTGCCCACCATGGGTATCGAAACCGTTCTAACAATGTGAGTCCGTAGACACACCGCTGTTCCAATGGGGGCAAATATATACATATCCAGATAAGCCAATATTCATAACAGTCAGGATGTTCAATTTACAAACTATGGATCGCGTAATCGAATGCTGTCACTTATAAAATTCGTATCAAAACATAGACATACGAGTTTTAAAGAGTTAAGTAAACGACATATTCCAAGAGAGAAGAAGAAAAGAAACATTGCAAAATCGATGATTTTGTTACGATATTATTAAAGTGAATAATGATTTGAAAAAACCAATTGATTTAATGGAATCATGACAATTTTAATTTCCTTCAATAATATTCACAAATCAAACAGATAAGTTCTTAAAACATATTCTTCTTTCAATAAAACAAATAGAGATAATTGACATGTCAGATCTAAAATAATTTTACACTGAAAATTCATAAAAATGTTCGATCTAAAACAATTTTATACTGAACTCATTCTTTAACTGATCGTTCCCTTTCGCGAAGAAAAAGCTCCAACATCATAAAACCCGCCAAATACTTAATTGTATTATTAACGTGTTAACAAGTCGTCACCGCGGAACGGTCAGTATTTGTCACCACTTTTCTGTTTTATAACCAATTACAGAGGGCGTTGTTAGTTTAACAAGCGGTCAAATTGGCAAGCTGCTTACCACTGATAACCTTTACCCATGTTGTTGAGTTCCACGCGCCTTTATCAGATCTGCCTTTTACTTTTTTTCCATTTTTTTTGCAAAGAATTTCATCAGCATTTGGTCCAATTCGTTATGAATGTTAGTTCTTTAATCACTGGAAACCACAGATATTTTTAACACAAGCAGATAAAATGATTATTTACTGCGGTGATAATTAATGGTCTTTCTGGTCGGAAATACAGTTACAGAAGACATAATATTTTCGAAGTTGTTAATAGCCTCAAACACGGAATTTTTTTGATTTTCAAAATCAATTTTATTTAAACTATTCTGAAATTCCTTTGCCATTGTGTGCGTTTTGAAAAATATATTTGCTAAATATTGAGATCATATCACGCGTGTATACTTCTTGATAAATAAATTCCACAAGGATAAAAAATCAACACAGCAGTTGAACAGTATTAGCTTTGTTAAATATTTCAAAGTTTAAAGAGTTTTGAAAACAGACTAAGACTTTTGACACAACAACAAAATAAACAGATAAGTAACACTGCACAACAATTTCTTTGAAAAGTTTTTGCTGATTGTGACAGGTACCTGTTGGATATGGACAAATATAGTTCTGGTTTTGCTTCATCAGGTAGGAACTCTGAGAAATAGACAGTTAACTGTTTCCCAGCAATAACGTATTTAATTGCGTTTATGTTTGTAATACGCTATTAAGTTCAACAAAATTAAAGGTATTTTGCTCCTGATTTTCATTTGTATTCAAATTCCAGTGCATCATGTTGCAGTATCCAACAGCAGTCAGCAAGCATTAACGGATTCCAGTTGCCCTGATATCGTTTTTCTATTGTAGCAATGTCCTGGTGAAACTGAAGATTTCGATGAAATGATACGTGATGGGCAAATTTGAATGTGAATTTTGTAATCAGCAGCCAAGAATCTATAAGGAACACCAACAGTGTTTAAGAAGCAAACACTTTGTTGTGCAGTATATTAGGTGCAAGATAATTTTTTACTTAAAGATTTTATTACCTTCGTAATAACCTGAGCTAGCCGTCACTAATTTAGCAGTGTAAAACTAGTGGGAAGGCAGCTAGTCATCAACTCCTGGGTTACTCTTTTACCAACGAATAGTGGGATTGACTGTCACATTATTACGCCCGCACAGCTGAAAGGGCAAGTATGTTTGGTGTTACGGGGATTCGAACCAGCGACTCTCGTATTCCGAGTCAAATGCCTTAACCACCTGGCCTTACCAGGCACACACACAAACAAGGAGTGAGTGTGCTTGTACTCTTGAATAACTCACTCGAGGTGGCCTTGTTAACCAAAGGACCTGATTTAAATCCCATTCGCGCACTTTATTTTCATTTCTCGGCTTTTTCGCTTATAATAATACTCGTAAGAAACTTTTACTTTTATTGGTTCATAATATAATTTACATATAATAATAGTAAACACACACACAGGTATAGGAGTCTAGTTTGGTTCCTATGATTTGGTTGGGCGGTAGTAAATCAATCCACTATTTGCTCGACCAAAATAACACAAAAAAATTTTTAGTTGAAAAGATTTATTTGCGAAGGAAAAAGAGGAAACTTCTGGGTAGCTAAGACAGACAGAGCGTTACCCTAGCTCTAATCCACGACTTTCTTCTTAACTATCGCTTTTTCATTTACACCAATATTTTGTTAGAAATGTTTATTTTCAGTGATTCGTAGTATGAATTGAATGCTCGATTTAACTAACACTTGAAAGATATTGTATTGTTCAACTTGTTTCCACTAACTATATATATACACACACACATAGCCCTGAAAAAAAAAAATCACGACTTCTTCGTTTATGAACATATGCCAAAACATCACGTGATTATTGTCTTTTCGGCACGCGCCAATATCAGGCAACGTGCTCGACGCCATGCTTCTGGAGTGGCCTCGCACACAAGTATTGACATTAACACGCATCATTGTTTATCAAACTAGCCTTATCGCTTCTTTTTGAATTCTTCCACACGATTCACTGATGACATCTCATGGGGTAAAGCAAACTCATCTGAGGTCAGTCAGCCTGCTTGATATTGCTTGCCGTTTACGTCCTAGGCCTGACCCAGAGTGACCAACTAATTAAGCGCAAGCTGACCTCTGTGATTAAGAAACTGTTTAGACAGGTTGTTTGTCAACAGCCGGCTGGTGATAGTGGATCCGTCAGGTAATTAAGAAATAAGCGTCAGAGCACGTTATGAAGTTTTGTTTGAAACTGTCACCAGAGGTCAGGAGGTTACATACGCTTAGTTACATCGCGATGTTTAAAACATTAATCTTAAAACATACAAGTCGTAAGTAGTTTTACTAATTAAAAGGGGTGCTGTTAGTATACTGTCAACAGTTAAGGGTTGGCACCGAAAATTACAAACTACTCTAATTAGCCTAACGAGCTTGAAATGCTAAATGGCAATCTTTATATAATACGTTCTGCATTAAACAAAATCGAAGACTTTAGAACTGAGACTTTATTGAAGTATTATCACCATGAAAATATTTTGGCACATATCTCAAGTTTAATAACAACATTTATATTTTTCCAAATAAGAAGTACATTTACCCCTGTTTCGTTTTATTTTTTACTTCAGAATTAGTTTTTGTGGCATATTTAGACATGTCAAGTTTTATACTGAACTGAATGAAATGTTATACAAATCGCCATGCTTCATTTATTTGCAGTATGTATAAGGATTGCTCTTTTCGTCTAAAAATCAAGATATTATCTGTAACCCCCCGTCCAAGATTTAAGTTGCCTGAAACATAACTTGGTTTATATACTTACATCCTATGGTCTTCACAATACTCCAACTTACATTACAGGAGACTGCAGTATGTTATTCAATATTATTTCAGGCTTTCAGCCCAAAATATCTACAAGTAGTACTTAAAAACCAGACCGTTTTCAAAATGTAATGGTTTATTTATAAATTGCCGTTACTAAGAAAAAAATTCTTTAGGTTTGAAATATTAAATGATACATAAAACTTAGCATTCTTTGCAAATATTCACAGTACTATAATTTTTAGTTGTAAGTAGGAACAAGAAAAATGCAATTGACACGATGCAAGAAATATTTTTATTAAGGTAAAAGCTACACAATAGGCTATCTGTGCAGTACATTCCAGGGGGATTAAAACCCATTTTTCAGCAATATAAATTTTCATATTTACCATTGAGCCACTAGGAGGGGCACCAAACCTTTTGTAATTAAACTAATTAATGTATGTAATTCGAAATTCAGACAGTCACTACATGTACAAAATGTTTAAGCTTATAATAAAAACAAACAGTTTCCTTACAAATTAATCCTGTCTTTACTTTTGAAGAAAAGACGTCCACCCACCGACAACACGAAGCTTCCACCATCAACGCCCTCTACTATTATTTGGAGGAGGGAAGATTAAACGCTTTTTTGTTAACCCCAATTATCACGGTTTACAGTTAGCAATGCTGGAAAATGAAAGATCATTTATACTAATGTCGTGATAATGCCAAGTTTTTCAATGTATAAATGATTATCGACACTTTTATTTAAATAACAAATTTGTCGTTGACCATCTCTCATAATAAATTCCCAACGTTACCATTACGGCTGTAATAAAAATTGCCTCGATTTTATTTAAGGATACACTAGTATTTGATAATGAGTAACAAAACTGTTTTAAATCCCCAACCCTGAATCAAATCTGGAAAAAGATATTTATAGATTAAGAACTTTGTCCAAGTAAAGCTATATACTACATTCGAGTTTTCACAACGTTTACTTCGAGTCAAAAGATACGTGATATTTTTTAAGGTACAATCACGTATTTGACAAGTAGCATTACCCATAATTTTATATTTTGCAAAGCTGAATATATTTGATTGTACATTAATTTTATTTTCTGAAGAACGGAGGTTTAATACCATTTTCAAGTATTGTATCACTTACTTAAAACTAGGACTTCTAAATTTTACGTTTCATGCAGAAACAAAATTATTTATCTGAACCAATAAAAACTGAATTTAACTACTGAGTAATTTCAATAAAACTCTGAACATATGTAGTTGCTGATTATTTAGTGTTATAATTAAATACCAACAAAGTAGATGAATATTTAAGCTTAGCTTACTCTTGTAAGATGTACACGTATTACGTGTTCTGTGAAACTCGAAACAAGAGTACCCATAACTTGAAACAGAATTTACCAGTTCCTTTTTCAAATTTCTTAACATTTCAACCGGAAATATGGAAAAGGATTCAACTGACAGCATATCAGTAAGATATTGTAATGTTTCTGTTGTATGTTTTAATGATTCAAACACTCTCTTAGTTTTACATTAAACAACACTTTATTTTGCTTATTCCTCGATTATGAGGTTTCCACCCCTCTTACAAAACATTAACAACGATAACCAATGAATTTCTTAGAAATGACGTTTCCGTCAATACAATTTTCAATATTATGAATATTATTCTATTAACAT
This sequence comes from Carcinoscorpius rotundicauda, assembly GCA_011833715.1. NCBI lineage: Eukaryota > Metazoa > Arthropoda > Merostomata > Xiphosura > Limulidae > Carcinoscorpius > Carcinoscorpius rotundicauda. The sequence goes on along the minus strand of CM022396.1, from coordinate 74,654,489 downwards.
TGTTCAGTTTTTCCCAAATTTAATTTGTTGCAAAATTTGTATACCAAATGGAACTCTATTACGCAATATAAACGAGGAAAAACCGAAAATATCTTTCAGTAACAGGTCAGTTATTTGTTGTGTGACTTTTGGAGCTAATAAGACTAAATTTACCAGGTGAACTACAAGGCTTACCTTATCTATATGTTGTAGCACCTTACCAAAGAAGAATAAAACTTGTCCGGAAGGTCGCTTAAATGTAACAGGTGTCTCGGAGTAGGTCTTCATGGTCGCAGAATCCCAATGCAGCATCGGATTTTGTGTTCTTAGCCATCTTTGGGGTCCAATGAGCGGCGTGAGTGAAAGTGTTAATAACCATGCTTAAAATAAAAACGTACGCTTAAGAATCATTGGCAAATGTCCTAATGGAGTTTGTTTTTGCGAATAACTCCTAGGGGTAGCTTTAAATTAACTGGATGAGCTTGATCGGTACACGAAAACATATGTGAATCATGCAATCAAGAGGTCTTTTAAACTCGTAACTTAGCTAATACAAATAGTTTCGACCATTACTAATGAATGAAAAGCATTAATAGCAGGCATATTCAGGGCCATGTTAAGCACTCGGTGAATAAGAAGCAAATATAACTAAGCTCCATAAATACAATTCAGCATTATTAACAACAGTTTGATTACTACACAAACACACATCTGTTTGCAGTGTCCTTCTAGTTTTGGAGGAATGAAAATCTCTATCACTCCGAAATCAATCCCTCCTCTGGTAACTCAAGGTTGTAAGGCTGAAGGTTTGTCATAGAAATTCGGGTTTAGAAATTCATGGTAGACAGATAACAATCCATTGCATAGCTTTGTATTTAACAAGATAGAAACGAACGACTCGACATCGATTGACCTCATCATGGCACTTTCAATCGAAAGCATCGATAAGTCACTCAACCACTCAGCTTTTACTGTTGACATTGGCTTGATTTTTGATTAACAACATTTTACTAAATGGTCTCGTGCCACTGCAACTCGTCACCAGTGAGCTTAAGTAGGTCGAAACGGAAATGGATACGTTGGGGTAAAAATGTGTCGGTCAACTCCTTTTCTTCTGCAGTTATGACTTTTATTAAACAGTGAAACAAGTATTTATGTTAAAATTAGAAAATAGGTTAATATCCAACCACTGTTATCAAAGTTCCTTCAACTCTTTTAGACGAATAGAATAATAAAAGATCAATCAATAACAGTCTCATTGAAAAAAACAAAACTTGCAACAGTGTCAGGTGGGTGCAAGTGTTTCAAGTCCCCCGCTGCGGCAGCGACAAGTGTTCGGAGTTACAACGCTAAAATCAGGGGTTAAATTCCCCTCGGAGGACACAGCAGATAGCCCGATATAGTTTTGCTCTGAGAAAACATGCAAATGTTTTGGACTTCTTAATCCACTTCTGGACACAATGAGACCAAAATGCTATTATTCACTCTTTCTTAATATAACCATAAAGGACCAAATAAAATTGTATTTTAAAATACAGTAAGCTGAATAATATTGGTTTACGACAAATATAACGCAATAAAGATACTGTGCAATTTGACAGATTATTCTAAAAGAGCAAAAACTTTTCTCAGCTATTTAAGGTGAATTTTGACATTATTTTCAATTACGGATTTGAAATACAATTTCAATATTTGTGTTCTTATGTAATAATATGATTTAACCATTCTAACAATGTAGATATGAATCTAGAAGAGACTATCTATATGATTTAATAAACGCTGTTAAAGTACGTTCATTAAAAGCCATGTAAATTTCCAATTTCCCTATTACTGCTAAATACGTATAAATAACACATTTCAGTTTATTTAATCTACTACCTATAATACCACAACATAATTAAAATACTTTAAATAAACTAAAGAAACATTGCATTGCTTGTCATCACTATGAAAACGTTAATGTGGGAGTGTGGGGAGTTTTAATCCTGCCGAGGGGTGGGCTTTTGAATCAAGGATTAACTTATTATATTTCCAGGATTTTTTGTTTGTTTTGAGTACCGTGCAAAGCTACACCAGGGTTTTCTTCGCTAGCCATCCCTAATTTAGCAAGGAAGCAAGCTAGTCATCACCATCCATCGCCAACTCTGGGGCTACTTTTTACCAACGAATAGTGGGATTGACCGTAACAGTATAACGCCCTTATGTCTGAAAGGGCGACCATGTTTGGCGCAACGGGGATGTGAACCCGCAACCCTGCGATGAATATTAAGTGTGGAGATTGGAACCTGTAACCCTCGGATGAGGCGTCGAGTGCCTTAACCACCTGGCCATGCCGAGCCTTCCAGGTCTTAATACCTAAATCCCGATAAAGAATAATCACAATTTTAGTCAAGAGGGAAATATCATAATAAAAGTGAACCGAGATAAAAAGATATTGGTATCTAGTCTTACATTTTGGAAAATATGGGACTGCTTCGCGCACATTTGGCATTGAATATCGTAAGAAGTAAAAACACACGACTTTTTGGAATAGGGTCTTCACTTTACAGTACTCTTATAATTTATTTTATTTTTTGTTGTAATGTTTTTTAAGATTGATAAAAAACTTGTTCTTACACGTGTTAATAACACGGTTCTAAACTAATGTTTAAAAGCTCACATTTTCTTGCTGGAGTTTTGGTTATTATCTGAAATTACAATTACTAAACTTCCATGGAAAGCCAAAGCAACTTAAAATCCTCAGATAGTTCGATCTCACTATTTTCTATAAACTATTCACGGATATCAAGCATTTTAGTTTTTAGCAATACTGTGAAAAATGAAAAAAAAATCCTCACAATAGCTTAAGAAATGCTTCAGGGTATTTTAAACTTAAACAGATTCAAGTATACTTTTATTGCTTTCCATGACGCAGTTTTAGTGATAGCTAACAATATCATTCATTAGCGAAATCTCTTCTAAGAATACCAGTTTCAGCAGACTGTCATAACGGTACTTTGAAAAGACCTTACAATCTGAGATGTCTGGTGCTTACAACTGTAGTCTGGAATAAGGTACTATAAAAAAAGATAAGGAACCTTTATTCTAACGTTATTATAACTAAAATAACGTTTTCCACTAAAAAAAAACAACAATCCTAAACCTTGCACACTATAACTCTTAAATTCCTTTCACGGAGACAGTCAAAAAACATAAGCAGTTGTTTACGGCGCCATTTTTAAGGAGACATGCACCACATAATTTATTAAAGCCCACACTGGACAGTTTCATTATGATAATAATCAAGCAGGGGTGAATTGTCTTTGTACATTCCCCTCAATAAAGCGATTAGCTGATGACAAGAAACAAATATAATACGAGTTTGTTTACAACACCGAATAGACACAAAACCAACCACTTATTGCAACGATTTACAAGCTATGCAAACAGACATCAACATTTCATAGATATGCAGGCTGTAGGAGTCCAGAAATGCAGATTAAAAGAAGAAAAAGTGTAGCTCAAACAGCAGTCGTCTCATTATCCCGGTACAAGACCCAATATAGGCCTCATTTGAAAAACGGAAATAACATAGCACTTGAAGTTGTTGAAAAGTATCTTACTAGTGGATTAACACTTCTTAATCAGTAGAGCATTGGCCTGGCCTGGCCTTTGGGTCCGACATGAATATCTATGTTTGTTTTCTGCATTTCGCGCAAAAGCTACACGAGGGTTATCTGCACTAGCCGTCTCTAATATAGCAATGTAAGACTAGAGGGAAAGCAGCTAGTCATTATCACCCACTGCCAACTATTTTACTCACAAATAGTGGGATTGACCGTAATTATACAATACTCCCAGGCTGAAAGGGCAAGCATGTTTGGTGTGATGAGGAATAATACCAGCGATCCTCAGATCATGAATTAAGTGGCATAAAGAAATACAAAAACTAGGGTAATTATATCAATGTTAACATACACTATCATTTCTTAAGTAGTGTGAAATACATTTTTTTGTGTGGGCACATTAAGGTTTTTTTCTAAACGTTTTATACAGATTCATTTTTTGTTGTTGTCTAGCTGCAGTTCGCCCACTGCGAGTATCGCTGTAAACCGAATTTACGAAGGTCCTAAACATAGGGTAAAGCTTCTTGCATAGGGTAAAGATTGCATACTTCTAGATATGTTTAAGTCAACTACCTGGAATGAGAAAAGCTTATTTCAAGAGGTCACAGATACCTGTAAGAGTAAGTATGAGGTGGTAGATTATCTCCACAGAATGTGTTTGATTAGGACTGTAGTAGCACCAAACCTGGCCCGACTTGAAAGAGTATCATTTCATTATTAGTGGCTCAGTGATTGCTGAGATTACTTCTCAACAATCAGTGAGAAGTAACAAGAGGAACGGTGGTGTTTTCCTCTGCTTCCCGTATTCATTTTGCTGCTTTATACAGCATTTCAAGAATATGGTGAATATGTGTACCTAAGTTCTACAGACAAGTTGTCGTGTTATATTATCGTGTACAAGTCGAACCATAGACCTCTTCCACACCAGGCAAACGCGCTATCAAATTAAGGTAAGGGACTAATACACAAATGATTGCTAGTAAAGTACTTTTCAACAACCAAACTACCATAAAGAGTTGTGTTGTCCATACCAGACTTGTATCTATATTCTCTTCATTACAAAAGGACCTGAAATAGTAATAGACGCTATCCGTCCCAAAAGGGGACAAGCCTAATAAAGGTGACTTCTGTCTGGGCATTCTATCCAAAACCTTATTGTAACATTCGAGAAACATCTTCGCAACAAAAAATCTAACAAATATTGTTTTCTTATAATAACGTTTGTGTGTGTGCATCACTACCATGTTTTTTTCATAATCTTTTCGAAATTTGCATGAGATTCAAAACTAGTGAAACGTTGATCAGTTTCGGTATTATTTCAGTTGAAAATAGTATCCTTTCCGGAATCACCATCTAATCAACGAACACACAAAGGTGAAAAAATAACAAAATAAACATATGAATTGTAAAACTCGGCAGGTGTGATAGTTTGTTTTGGAATTTCGCACAAAGCTACTCGAGGGCTATCTGTGCTAGCCGTCCCTAATATAGCAGTGTAAGACTACAGGGAAGGCAACTAGTCATCACCACCCACCGCCAACTCTTGGGCTACTCTTTTACCAACGAAAAGTGGGATTGACCGTCACATTACAACGCCCCCACGGCTGGGAGGACGAACATGTTGGGCGCGACTCGGGCGTGAACCCGCGACCCTCAGATTACGAAGCGAACGCCTTAACGTGCTAGGCCATGCCGGGCCCTTGACTGAAAGGACGAGCATGTATGGCTGTGAGTGATTAGACTTGGATACTCAGATCATGCAAGAAAAGCTTGAACATATGTAAAAGAAAGACAACTCCATTGTGTAACTGTACTTTTATTGTCGTGCCGGCTTGAAAATATGAGGACATAATTTGTATTAATAGATTACCACTAAGTAACTAGGTTCGGTCGTTTACGGTCACTCAGTACCTTTACAAGTGTTAAAAGCGTTAGGTATTTATAGTGAGGAGGTCAGAGTGTAGCAACAACTATACGGTTTTAATAATGTTGATTATTTGTAAACAAAGCGGTGACAGTAATAATACTCTCACTGGAAACATACCATGAAAACATCAGCTCCAAATGCTAAAATAACCCCTACTCTTGTGTACTGGTAGCAACGCTGACGCCTTTTACCTGAAATCCCCATACTATACAGTAGAATACTAACGTTCATTAAGTATAGTATTTAGGAAAACGTTACAAACATCAATACCCTTATTATTTATGAGGACTTGTCTTTTTAGTTTTATTATTTAATACATTTGGAAGTTGTGGTGCGTGTTAGATTTATTAACCTTTGTACAGAACAATTATACTTGTTAAGTATAGTATCTTTGGTGGTTATATTTAAACGAAGTTTTGATACAGGTTGTATGTCACGTATGGTAATACTAGACTTAACTATTCTATTGATATTTAACAGCATATATGATGCTGGAGTAACGCATTACCTTGGTCCAAAGTTTAGCTACTCAATAACTACTATATACACTAAAATAGAATATTTTTTATAATACCGAACTGTCTGAATCACTTACGGTAAACACTATTTATTTCTTGACACATTACTATTTCTAAAAACTTTAAGCTTCTTTTTCACTTCGATTTTATCAAAAAAAAAAAGTTGAGAAAAAATAAATTAAAAATAAACACTCGAACTGGTTACTACTGTAAAACCTCGTTATAACATGTGCACAGTCGAAACATTTAAACTACCAAGAGTACAATGTACCGACAACCCCCTACAGTACACGACTAAGTAAGAAGTCGGAGAACGTTATCTAACTAAAAGTTATATGTGTGTGTGTGTATATATATAAACCACTTAGATCTCTGGTAAGTGTACCCATTCATCTCCAATTGTATTACGTTTTTAGAAAACCTGAAAGACTCTTCACAAATACTAGTTGTCATAACAGTCCATTTTAACAAAATTCTCCACTTGGACGAATTTTATTTCAGTCGTCAGTAAATAGGAAGTCTCTTGATAAGGACGCACGATAACTGAATAAAAACTTTATTCAAAAATATAAAATAATAAAAAGACGTCCCTGGCTAGAGAAGGATTTTGAAATAATTTATTATCGAACTAATTCTGCACAAATGTTTAAATATGTATATACAGTTAGAAGTTTTATTTACCACGAGGCTTAGTAAGGAATGCATTATACCTCGACACAAACGCCAATTCCGTAGGCCTGTAAACTTAAACACTGTAAAAGTTTTGATTTTTTAAAACGATTTTCCACATTTCAGCTATGAAGATTTCGAAAATAACATTTTTACTCTAATGTAAGGATATTCTTCGAATAGAGAAGAATAAAACTCTTACTCAGATCAAATTATTATTTTCTTTACCATACTGAACATTTTTATCATCATGTCTGGGTTCTAGAACGATCAACAAGACTCTCGCTTAGCAATTGGTCTAAAGATGTATACAGTGAGTGACTGTCAACATTTTAAGCTTAATAAAATGGGACCCAATTTCAAGAAAATGATTCACTTACGTAAAAACACGTGCCGTTTTGTGAAAAATGTGTACGTGGTGAAGAAAAATGGTGACCATTTTCGGATTCAGCGTACAGGAATTACTAAGAATAGGTAAAAATTTTAAGACGGCAAAACCTCGCAGGCCTGTGTTATTAATCGATTTTTGTTTGAGTCGATTAACCTTTTACTAACTTTTTAACAAACGTTTTCTACGAAAATGTATTTACATTATGATTTATGTTTGTTATTTTCAAGAGTTGCTGGTGTTGTTCGTGTTTTTTTTAATTTCGCGCAAAGCTACACGAGGGTTAGCCATCCCTAATTTAGCAGTGTTGAAGTAGTAGAAAGGCAGCTAGTCATCACCACCCATCGCCAACTCATGGGGTACTCTTTTACCAACGAATAGTGGGATTGAACGTCACGTTATAACGCGCGACCCTCGGATTACGAGTCGAACGCCTTAACCCACCTGGCTATGCCGGGCCTATTTTCAAGAGTAAAATAAACACACACGCACACAAACACACAACGATGACACAGGTAATAAAACAAAAAGTTACGATGTTTTATGAACTTGGATACTTTAAACAAACTTAAACATTTATTATGTTCATATAAAGTATATTTTTACGCAACTTGTACATTTCGCAAATATTTTTTTTTCTTCTGGTGTTATGTCCTTAAAAATATAACAAAATGATTTATGTAGTTTTAGTTTCTTTTTAGCAACAGGCGCCAACTACAATATAACAAATATTGGTTTTATTGTTTGTTTGTTTCCTAATTTCGTGCAAAGCTACATGAGGGCTATCTGCGCTAGCCGTCCCTAATTTAGCAGTGTAATACTAGAAGAAAAGCAGCTAGCCATGACCACACACCGCTATCTCTTCGGCTACTCTTTTAACAATGAACAGTGGAACTGACCACTCTTTATAACGCCCCAACGGCTGAAAGGGCAAGCACGTTTAATGTAACAGGGATTCGAACCTGCGATCCTTAGATTGCGAGTCGAATGCCTTAACCGGTTACCTAGCCATGATGCGCCATCTTGGTTTACTGTTAAATACAAAGCTGTTCGTGTTGTGGAAGAGTATGGAACATTAAATTACGCAGTTGTTATACACCTCATAGCTTCTTATCATATAAAAAATATTTTTATGAAGACAAAAATTTTCATTTTCCTAGTTTTCATGAATAATGTTCATATAACTGACTCTTAAAAACAAAGTTTATAATTTTACATTAGTGTTGCCATAGAGTATTATTGCTGTTTTTCAACTTTGTCTTTGGCCAGCTTCCTTTTCCACACGGCAGCAGGTTTAATTATTCAAAATCGGAATTGAACTGTATCAAAACTGGCTTGGATGAATACTGAAAATGAGTTCACAAATAAATGTTCGATTTTATTTTTGTACAGTTGTTCTCCACGTAATAGAAAATACACAGAAATACATTCAAGAAACAATACAGTTTAACGAAACGAAACAAAACAGTCGATGAAATTCAACGAAACGGTGTGTATATCTGGTAAAAGATATCGGATGATCCAACTGGGAATCGAAACTCGGTCGTCGCAACAAAAGGTAAAATTTTCATCATAAAAATCGTTACCACTGATTTTTAAAACTTGTTTAATTATTTAATGGCGGGAAAAAATTACTTCTCCATAAAAACAGACGATCAAATATACCTGTTACATCCTAAATATATTTAGTTCGAGTGAGCGCCCTCTCTGCATGCGAAGGATCTGTCATCTTCTGCCAGTCAGTCTGACCCACAACAAAGCCAATGGCTCTCATCCGTTCCTGCGTTTTTCTTTCTTCAATATCTGCCCATCGAACCTAATTTATATAAAGCACACACACAAAAGAAATATATAATTAAGTCTATAACTATAATTACACGGTGGAACTGTCATACAACAAATAAAATAAAAGTCAAAATTTGTTGTTTTTATAGAATAACCAGTCATACACGACACTATTACCTCCTTGTCGTGCCTCGTTGCATCTTCTGTTACATTCGTGGTTGCGTCGATCGTTTGCATCGATATCCATGGAGGTGGACGACTGTCGCTAGTCGCGAGACGCACCTGTCCGTTCGGTACAAGAAATGCATGGCGACTTACAAAGAGAAGGGGTGTGGGGTTGTGAGAAAAGTCATGATTTGCGATTTAAGCTACTACTCTAGAGACACAAATGTAACAATTCCAGCGATAATAAGTCACTAAAATCGTTGAGACCTCGAGCTATTTTCACTTTACGAGAACGAATGTAGTAGTTTTGATGGCTGTTAACAGAAAATGTAGTTTCAGAGCACCTAATCCTAACGGTATTGTATACGTATGAAACACAATTAACATCTTCCAATAGTGTGCTTAAGTTTCAACAAAACATACATGTAAGTTACGAGTGTTAAAATCTGATGGCATATCTTCAGTGCTCAAATGAATTTCTGCAAAGAATCAATTGACACACACGCACAAGAACCATCGGTATGCCATCGATACATATTAAACTTCAACCAAGGTAATTTCCAGGTAAAAAAAAAACACCTTCAAATCACGAAACAAAAAATACATATTTTTATATATCCTAGAAAGTGTTTTCTAAATGTTGGTTCATAAAAAAAGAAGCAGAGATATAAAAAAAAACACTTTAAACTACGTACAGTAAAAGCTGTGGTTGACCACATGGAGATGTTAATAAGATCATACGGGATTTATGGACCACGATTTAGACATAACTTTCTTCTGAATTCGACTATTTTTTCATACACTTATGCTTTATCCATGGTATCACATCATGCGTGTTTACCAGCTCTGTTGTTGTTCGTAGGTTTTTTAAAGGGGGGACACAACTACCGGATTTGCGAGGGGTTTACGGGTATATTTTTCGCACGTTTATATCTGGAACACTCTAATCCTTGTCTATAACTCTTTCATGACAAGACAAAGATATGAGAAATTTAAAAAATCGGCAAAGAAAACGATAAAACAAGTCGTTTTTTGTGACTTTTCAAGATGAAAACGTTCACAAACAGAAGTGCATCACTATTGTACTTGACGATGATGTAAGATTATGAAAGACAAACACTTCCCCGATTGTAACATATTCAGAGTCGATTTCACATCAACCAATTAATGATCCTTCGAGATGTTCAACACTGATAAAGTACACCCAATTTACCGAACCTTGTATGACATGTAATAAATCGCAACGTAATTTTGAAAACGTCCCAACTGTTGTTTTTTTACGTTCTGCTGATTTTTGGTAACCTATAAAAGGTGAAAAACATGACACAACAGTCTCACGTTAACACAAAGAAAAAAACTAAACCTACTAGAAGTGTCATTTTTTATTCATTAGTAATAAAGAAATTAGAGCGAAGAGGAATGCATGTCACAAAATTCACATTTCTCATACCTGAAGAACTAAGTAACCAATAGTGTACCATGTGATGTATGAAAAGAAATATCAATAATACTAGAGTAGGGCAGATACACTGTATTAAAATGGAACGAAAATAACTGAAAAAACAGGAGTAAAAGGACGGAAAATCTGACGAAAATTGATATTTTCACTTCTCGACTATAAACTCTTTTGCGTCTAATGTCGAAAATGCTTGAAGTTTGGTTGTTGTACATTTTGTAGCACAGACTGGTTATGAGAAAAGGGATACAAATTTACACACAACCAATTATAAACTAAGTGTACTTACCTCTACACACCAGCTCAGATACCTAAACTTACACTACTTAAAAGTAATTCAAACACTTAAATATATCTACCACTTTATCATATGAACTGGTAAAGACTTACCTGCTTGTTCTTTAGTCTTGACTCCGACAAGCTTTAATCGCACACATTACATTTTGTGTTTTCATAATAGGTCATACCAGATTATGTGGACAATATTGTTGAGTAAATTATGAAAATTTGCCCAATAAACACATGAAAAAGATCACATATCATCCATTGTTCGTAGTGCTTACAATATGAGATTGAAAACAAATTCAGACACCTGGTCTTCTCATTGTAAACATTTTCCTTCGTTGTTAGGAAAATTCAATGGTATGTTTCTTTGTTGTGTCTTTTGTATAGTTGTCAATTATGTATTACTGGTATCCCGTGTACATAGATTGTTTAATTTCAAGTAAAAACAAAGGTTGTATACGGTAATTTTTGAAAAAAAACAAACAAACAGGAGTTTGAGAACAAAATTAACTTTCTGTTTAGTTTTAGGATTACTGAACTTGTTTAACTGGATAGTTTATACGTCACATTCTCTCCAATGAAAAATAATTTCGACCCAATTTTGGGCATTGTAAAAATTAATTATATTAAATTTAAAAAATGAAGAGATTTATACATATAAAATGAAATGAGCTGTTTTCTCCTAATTTTTAATAATTATTCTTATCTTAGCGTTTGAGGTAAGAACAAAATATTTGAGGTGCAGTGAAATTAAGCCTTCAATAAATTATCACAACCAAAGGCAATCAGATATTAATAGGTATCGGAAATTCTTTTATGATTGGCTTAAAGATGAACATTTGTAAACAGATGGAGGCAAACTGGACATCAAAGAGTAAATTAGTGAAGTCCTGGAGGACCAATCTACAGGAGTAGCACAAATGGTCTTGTTTGTTCGTTTAAACAAAATAAGTTACATGTGTTGTGCCCATCATTGGTATCGAAACGCGGTTTTCAGTGTCATAAGCTTTCAAACATACTGTCGAATCATCGAGAGGCTGAACGGATAGAACATAACGTTTCAAAAATCTTTCAGAACGTTGTCCTTTTCTGTCTGTGCTACTTCTGTGGACTAGATTTTCAAGACTTTCGGTACGCTAACTAACCAGCTGTTGTCCATTTCACCCACGTGTACAGAACAAGTATCTGAAACGTTACAAATACACAAGTTTTGTATCAAAATTACAACATATTGGGTAATTTATAACTAGCTTTCTCTCAGTGTGCTACCATAATATTTCCATCTATATTTACGACAAACATGTACACGGTCTTTGATTACTCGCTGTCCGACTGCGTGGTTCATCTTTCATGTTCGATGCTTCCAATAAACGGTGTTCCACGACGGCGCAGCACGCGCCAATCTCTGGTGCACAAAGTGATGGTATTATAAAAATTCTTACCACTTCCTGTTTGCAGTAAGCCCTAACAATTTACTTGTTGAACGTTAAGATACTGAATGACAACATAATGACACGCACCCGTTTCTGTCCAGGGCGCGATTCCCGTTGTTCGTAGTCATCAGGGAGTTGAAGATATTCTTCCAAAGACGAGTGTTTCTTCTTCCCCACGCGAAGACCATCCAATCGATCTGAAATTAACAAGAGCGTGGTTTTGGTAACAAAAGTCCTTCAGTTACATACCTGAGACACTAAGAATAATCTCTCTCTCTCTCTCTCTCTCTCTCTCTATATATATATATATATATATATGTATATAATATCAAACATCCAGCCTGAAATACTACCACTGTTGGAACATTTCCACTTACCGATTTTTGTAATGACTAACAGTACGGATTGGATACTACCTTAACTAGCACCAACTCACTTTGAAATTTCCTCGATAAATCACGTAGATTCAACAAACCTGTCTGTAATCCACTACGTTCATTCATGGTAATACTCTTCGTGTGGTGAGATTGAGAAGTTCTGACGACGGCGTAGAGTTAATTTTTATATCCGGATAAAAATATATTTTAAAAAAAATCCAAAAAGTAAGTAGATTTCTCACCGAATCCAATCTCACTATATTTTAAAACATTGTTAAACAGGACAACAATCATTCCAAGATCATTTCAGCTCTATACCACATCAAGCAAGAAATGGGTTATCTTTCTACAATACCTGAAAGTTATCTTCTGGTAACCTTTGTCTGCAGTGCACTTCCAACAAATAACAATACAAACGCAACTATTTTAAACATTCGATAAACGTAATTTCACCAAAAATGTCATATACTCTTTTTTAAAAAATGACATTACACAGTTTGATTGTTCATTTTAGACCGACACCGCAATGGGCTATTTGGTGTTTCTACTGCGGGAAATCGAATTCTTGAGTTTAGCATTCTGAGCTGGTAGACTGACCGCTGTCCTACCGAAACAACATAGTTTAACACGTGTACGTATATACACCCACCCAACCACCCCTCTTGTTTTCAAACTGTATAATATAATTTGTAATAGAGTATATTACTTATCGGTATAATTAACATTATGTACTTTTTGAGATCACTAGCTAATGACGGAATTCTGAAGATTCTGGAACGTCTATCAAGTGATTAAAATAATTACGTGCATGTTACTGTTTACAATTAAACTGCGTTATCTGAAAGACTAATCGATCATTTGCTACAGACTTTTAGGATGGCTCATAACTCACGTGCTATAATAGTTTTACTGGTGACGTAAATTGAATTAAATAAACATTTACTGTCATTTGAAGACCTAATGACGATTGAAAATAGAGGCTTGTATAAATAAAAAACAATAAAAATATGATACCCACAGAAGGTTAGGGCCTGTATGCAGGAATTGCCTCAAAAGGAGTAAAGTATGGTAGCTAAGATAACTAGGACATGGATTCAGCTTAAAAAACAACCACAACTACAAATTAGTACTAATATGATTTAAAATAAACATTTCTCAGCAAACTCCAGAATATATGCGTGCCAACTAAATCAACTCAACAAATACGGTCTCATCAAAATTTTTAATCACACTCAGAGCGTTTCACTGAAAAATACAGCGTACTTCGTTTAGTACACAAATTCCTGTTGGACCTATCTGCGCAAATCTTCAATAGTGAGATGTGTGTGATATTTTTGAGATAAATAATTACTGTATAGTGTTTGATAATACAGTAAGTAATGAAAAAGCTCCAAGTTTCAAGTGTCGATACACAAAGAACAATCCAAATCTGCTGAAGAAAGACGAAACGGAAAAGACTGTTGACGAAAGCTTAAGTTTCGCCATGCGTTTCTAATTCACTTGTATTGCCCTCTGAGGAGAGAGCTGCACACATACATACACACACAGACAGAGCAAATAGTGTTTACGATAACTTGGGCTTCTTATAAACGACCATTCTTACCACAGCCTAAAAAACCTTAACTTCAATAAAGTGATTTCAGTGTTTACACTAAATCAATAAACAGAACCTGGGGAATAAAGGGCGACATATTAACATTCTTCCCGCTTGGAGATCGTGATTAGGACGAACGTAATACGTCAATTTAGTCAAAGCAATGTTCCTAACCTCTTCCAAGAGTTTGAGCCACGGCTCGAGTCAATAAGAGATCATATAATCGTTATTATAGCTATACAAATCTATCATCACAATTAAGGCTTTGTGCTAGGATGAAAGTTACGTTTACAGCCACCAGAGTGACAGATCTAAGGGCTCCAAGAGAAACTTTACTTCTGACCTTAAGATTTAGTTTCACTTGCTGCCACCCAATCCTAGCCTTTCTACGGTGAGCTTGGTGATAAACCGCGCCTTCTCACACTAAACTGGCTTTCATTTCGAATGCCCTCTAGAATCCGGCACGGTTATCACACTTAAAGAATCAAGTGATGCCGTAACTGTAATTAGTTTTCGATGGAAGTTTTGACTGTCATGTCCGCGAAAACAAATACGGGAGACCCCAGATATACCCACACCAAGTAATCTTACAGACGACGTCACCCGTATCAAATTTCTGGGGTAAAATGACAACACCTCACCTTCCAATTATAAAGCGATATTACAAAATACAGATATCTAGTACGTACGCAATCGCTTCGGCGTGTCTTATATGTGGTTTAATTAATTTGTAAAATTATTTGGTAGTTTTATTTCACTTCGAATACACTTTAAACACCAGTTTTGGCTACCGGAAATGTCCCTCATGACGAACAAAACACCATTTCGGCGGTGTGACAAGTTTATCCGGTGTTCCTTGGTATAAAACTGTTTTACACGACTATACACCAGAGTAAAGAAACCAGTAAATCAAAACTACGCCAGTTATTTTTTAACTGTGTATTTGTTATTCTTGCATAAAGCAATAAAAAGGAACAGATACATTAACAAAAGTTATATATTACATGTGATTTTATTATCATTTTCATGACGTTTATGTGTATACGACACCTCATTTTTGTGTTCTAACCGTTGTTTTGTTTTTTTGAACAGAAGTACAGTTCGAAGTATTTTGCAATATGTACAAATGAACAAGGTCATCGCATACAAAGAACTATTTATACAGAAACTCCGGTTATTAAACTAACCTTTTCTTAATCTTATGCCAGAGAGAAGTTTCCAAACTGTTTTAGTCTAAGGCCCTATAAAAAATGCCTTAAATTTTGATTTTAAAATGTCCCTCACAAATACATTGGTGACTGAAAAACAGTGTAGTGGCAAAAACAATAACATCTCCTTTCGACGTAGTGTATCATTTAATTAATTCAATACAATATTTATCAGTTTATTGAATATTCAGAATTAAAATTACTTCAGCATCTCTGTTTCCCGCGCATTTTCAGCAACCCCCCAGAAAAAGCTTCATGGCCTTCAGTGGGGCCGCGACTTCCATTTTGAGGAACTATCTAGAGTTCACGTATTAACGCCGTTCTACATTCCCTCTGTAATTTGTTTTGCGAGTATTGAGATACAAACATGTTAAAACAATTTAAATACATTAACCAACTTTACACGTGTACTCGGCACAAATAATCAAACACAAAAAAGTAACGGTTTACTATCTCAACGTTTCGATATTCATACTATAATTGGTTTGGTTTGTTTTGAATTTCGTGCAAAGCTACTCGAGGGCTATCTGCACTCACCGTCCCAAATTTCGCAGTGTAAGACTAAAGGTAAGGCAGTTAGTAATCACCACCCACCGCTAACTGTTTGGCTACTCTTTTTTTTTCTAACGAATAGTGGGATTGATCGTGACATTATAACGCCCCAACGGCTGAAAGGGCGAGCATGTTTGGTGTGACGGGGGTTCGAACCAGCGACCCTAGGATTACGAGTCGAGTGCCTTAACCACCTGGCTATGCCGGGCCCATACTACGATATACTTAATTTCTACCGAGACTGAATTTTGTGAACAGCTTCATCAAAACTTGTAGAAATGTTCACCATTCATGAAAACAGTTATTATTTTGGAAATTTGTTTAAAACAGTTATCGTCAGAGCATTACATCACCGAGAAAATTTTGCTGAAATATTTATCTCTAGGCACAGTTATCAATGAAAGTACCTTGATTTTCTGTTGCAAAACTCACGAGATTTTCACTGAAAATACAAATTGTTTATTAGTTTGCATTCAATTGTTCTATACTTGAAATTTGGTCCTTTTTGAATTTGTTAACTCAGAAACACTTTTGTTTAAATTTATTTCAATTGTGTTATTTTATTACTCAGCTGGCTGGTTGTAAAAATATTAGTTATGTTTGGTGATGATGGGTGAGATAGCTTCAGATATGAGAGTTCTGGATGTATACGTAATAAGCTCCATCAACACAAAACACACAACTAATTGTTGTTTTGAGGAAATTAACTTCCTTATAAACGGAATTCTCAAGTTTAGTGGTGTCACTACAGCAAAACGTTCTCTGTTTATAAGAACACCACTTTTTTTTTTCAAAGCATTGAAGCCTCTCGAGTCACAATGGCTTGATTTATATTATTATGAAGTACATTTAAACAACAGCAATAACTGATTCAACGAGCGGCTCTTTCTGCCAGGCCGACATTAGTAAAGCATAATGAACAACGGAAGCCACAGCCCAATGAATAATGTAATAGGGGGCTGCCTCAAATGTATGCATTAACAAAAATACAATCAAATAGAAAATTTTACAAAAGCGCTCTATTCGGGTACTCACAAAAGTACCGCCTGAATTAAAGAAACCCCTGTAACACCGAGGGCTCTGATATGAAACTGGACACCGGGAGAGGTCAATCAACTATGTGATATCAAAAACTATAACAACCTGTCACTACATCGAGTTCGTTGAGATGAAATCTACCCGAACGAATAAATAATATTAATCTATATTTATAGCTAGTCCAGGGCCTCAGAGAGGTTCTTTAACACTGTAACACGATCCTTTTTACTTAAACGTTTATGTAAGTAAACGCCAAAATCTACCGCGGGGAAAATCACGTGCTCAGAGAAATAAATCAACTCTTAGTTGTCATCACTCCAGAGATGAAAATAAAAGCCAATCTTTTCCGTTTCTTTCTCGAGTGAAATAACACGATAACCTTTTTCATTTGAAATATCAATTTGGCTGAAAATAAAATTTCAATGTATCACTAAGTTACTAGATCTTTCGTTACACTTATTAAACACAGCGGCGAGTCTCGTGTGAACCATCTTAACCACGATTTTAATGAAGTTGTCCTTCAAACAAATTATGAACTTCAAAGGCAAAACAATACCAATCGCAGAGAAAACTGTCAAGGCTCTTTACTGCCTGCATTCAACATATTCAGTAAATTTTACTAATGCCATAAACATTCTTCTATGATCTATATACAGCAGATACACTTTGGATGCACAAACAATAACCACAAGGCACTGCAGCTTACTCAGACAAATAAAACTAAGCTAAAGATTAATGAGCCACACCTGAAGAAACATAAACATCAAGGGCGGCGAGCAACAAGAAACTGAGACATTCCTAGACAATCAACGTAAAAAAATGTCAAAAAATAACGCAAACTGGGTTTTAAGATGTTTGATTTCACGTCTTTTTCTTCGTAAAAATACACGAAAAGCATACTAGTACAATTAAAAACCTTTTTAATGTTTTTATTCTTAACTCGCTGTTTACAGTGATGAAGTGTTAAAATTGAATGTTAATAGCTGTGACTAATCCATCCTATTTGCACCTGTAACATATTTCAAACAAATATTCAATTTAAATTAACATTACTTTTTATACAAATGAGCACGTGCTTTGGCTACGAATCGACTTTAACTCAGCGTTAATAATTATCCTACGTCATCATAAACCAAATCAATTGCTATAACTCGATTGGCGATCAGGGTTGCTCTGTTCATACAGCCGGTACCAGACACAAATAAAATTTAAATATTCTTAAAATGTACAACACAAACTTGCTGTCTCTCCCTATCCTTTTAGCTAATCCCAAACGTGTGCAAACGGTATCTTTCAGTAATGATGTTGAAGCATGCCGTTTCAAATTATTTATAAAATTCGAAACGTTAAACATATTTTACACAACACTAGAGCTTCTGCTACCTTAACTCTGGTGCCATGATTGACACTCGTCTCATAATCACACTTTGACATCTCTACACAGATAGACATGTGATGTTACTTCATAAGATCAATAAACTTTCACAATCTTTTTTTCGTTATTGGTGTCTTTTTTTTACTTATAGAGATAACGTTAAAATCTTCTTCATCACTGTTTGAATATCGAATCTCCCTCGCGCTAATTCTAGTTAGATTTACATACAAATCGCACTGATACTGATTTTTATTTTATTTTTTTTTCATTTTGCGCAAAACTACGCGAGGGCTATCTGCGCTAGAAGTCCCTAATTTAGCAGTGTAAGACTCTAGAGGGAAGGCAGCTAGTCATCACAGCCCACGGCCAACTCTTGGGCTACACTTTTACCAATGAATAGTGGTAAAAAAGGGCATCTTTGGTGCGACAAGAATTCAAACCCGCGACCCTCAGATTACGAGTCGAGCGCCTTAACCCACATGGCCATGCTGGACCCTGACACTGATTACAATAAGGAAAAGGAGTAATTCGAATGTTGGAGAAATTTCTCAGGGCATAAAGAAATGCACTGCATAACCCCAAATTACTTAAATTGTGTAATATAAGTATCCAAAGTACGATTCACCGTTCATGAAGAAATTATAAGATTTCTATATATAATCTTAACTAATTGAAAATATCAGTGGTTAACTCAATAATACTAAAATGAAATCACTACATTCGAGGAACAGTTAGCTAGTAAAAAAAAATCTCAAAGTATACCTATACACCTTTCAGGAAAACACTGGGTTAAAACCGCAAACAATCGAGCTTTAATAATAATAAACAAAATTTCATTTCAGTCTTCCAGAATCATACTGGATGAAGACCACAAACAGTTCAGTTCTAGTTAAAACAACGTCACATTTCAAACCTGTGTGCTATGAAAAATTAAATTCAAAGATTTCTGATTTAATAGCATAGTTTGCAACTGCATAATAAAGTACTGCCATTAAGTTACAATAACAAATACTAAAATTTTATTCAAATTTTGAACTGTCTGTTGTATACGTTTTTATAAGTAAAAAATCGTGGTTTATTTTCATGCTTTTCTGAGTTGGATGATGTTAAAAAAAGGACATCATTATTTCCTTTAATTGACTCGCGATTTCATTCAAACAAATTCAAGTAAACTTATTGTCGTCCATTTTGAATCAAGGAGAACTAATGTCTCTGGCATTCAAAATAAATTACTGCCAACCCAAAATATTTTGTAGGTAAAACGATCATAATTTTATCTCCTGTCAATGTTTACTGCAAAAAGCATTCACTTGTTCTGGTTTATTCCTCATAGTCATAAGTATCTGGCATGTCCAACACCAGTTGTTTTTTTTGTGAAGTTGGAGTTATATAAAAACATTTAATCAGAGGCAATTTTAATGAAATACCACATTAAGCCACTAGAAATACAAAACGAACACAAGTGTACACTCTGGTAAATATGTACCGAAAAATACATCTTGGGTATTAACTCACTTCTCATAAATAACAAACAGTACTGACTGTTCCACACTAAGGCTGGAACACACTTGGATATAAATGTATTGGTGGTCTGTTGAAAATTCCCACAACTTAGACTGCTTTTACTTCATCTAAAGAAGCCAGTATTATCAACACAAAGTGTTCAGTACTTCCGCTATCTAATTCAACAAACTCCGGATGACAGCAACATCCACAGTGGCGTGTATCACCTGACGTTAATTTTGTTTTTAACACAAGCGTTAATGTTGCATAACAGTAACAACTTTAATGAGTGAACGAATGAGCTCTGACATCAAACTTACACTTTTGAATGTGTCTATGTTTCTTATGAAAAGCCATATTGGGCTATCTGAAGAGTCCACCGAGAGGAATCAAACCCCCGATTTTAGCGTTGAAAATCTGTAGACTTATCGCTGTACCAGCAGACCACCACTTTTGAATGAATTTATAGTGGTATCACATAAGTAAACATGGGTTCAAGGCTACACTGAAACACCACCTATGGCAGTTCTTTAAAAAAAAAAAAAAAGTGTTGCTTGTACGTTTTCATGCATCTGTACCAGCTAGCAAAGCTTAGCTTCTACACGCCTCCCCCTTTCCGTATATGCCCAAACGTATTTCATGAAAGTCTTGTACGTACATACATAAACCCAAACACAAAAATGAAAAACAATTTAAAACTCGTATAGTCATAATTACAAGAAAACATCGATTTGCCAGCATACCGACTACTGAATGATTTATCCAAGACTATTATTTCCCTATTAACTACACTTACAAGTGTTCTAAAAGCCCCTTGGATACATCATACAGTACTTTGGTTAGCAAACATATCTGGATTTTGAACGCTACTACACTTCTCAGTAATTCATTCACGTAACAGGAAATGCTTCATTTATTGCATAATGTTAATTTAAACCAAAACAAAACGTTTTCAATCAAGTGTAACTCGCACTGAAATGGAAGCTGCGCGAGAGACACATTATACACACATAAAGATTAATATACAACAAAACATGAAAATATTATGAACCTGAACAAACAATATATTTCACAGAACTTGCTAGTAAAAAAAATCCTTATATATAAAGACTCCCAATATTCACTGTTCTTCTAGAGCTACAGCATCTCGTGCTAAAGTAAACCAATACAGCTGGCTTTGTCCCACCAGGTTCGGACATATAAACAGCCTCGCAACACTGGTATTTATTTATTTTAGTTTCAAAGGATAGATGAAAGTCTGCCTGCAATCAACCAGTAACACAATTATGAGACCACAAAATTAATGCCTACCAGACTTAGTGTTTATTTAGTCTAAATGTTTCCTGTTTTTACTCCAGTCATATTAAAATATGTTTATCTGGCAGGAAACCAGTCTGCTGATGAGTACAGCTTTAACTGTTACTATAAAGATGTTATTCAAACAGGGATAATTACAACTACCATAAACCATACATCTATTTCTTGTTATAACAACACCGGAAGTCTATCAGAATATATTCTACACATCCTTCAAGAACGAAAAATGTGTGAGTGCAATATTTACCATTTCAAGAGTTCTAAATCTTTCTGAAAGCAACAACTCGTTGAATATTACACAGTACCTACAGATAGGAATTTCTTTGTTCGTACTGCATTTCGCGTCATAATTCACACTTTCTGATGACGTAGCAAGATTAGCTTTAAAATCATCACGTACATCCTTTCAAAGGTATAACATTTTTCGCGAATTTCTGGTATTACGTAACTCTTTCATGAAAATTCACAACTCTCATAAACTTTATGCAGATGTATTTAAACACAAAGCTATAAAAACCGGTACGAATAAATTAATCCTATTAATAATATTGAAATTACAATGATCAAACAAATGACATGGCCAAAACTCAGACATTATGATCCATCTTTCAAAGACACGCAAAGAACTCAAACACAAACCAAATTTCTAGTTCCTACAGACGATTTCCCCTTATAATGTGTTTTCTTTCCGTTTATTTGTTACGCATAAAGCTACACAATTAATCTCTCTGATATCTGCCTACCACGAGTATCGTGGGATGATGAGAATAGTGAAATTAAAAAAGGCACTGCAAACTTGAACCTACACCAAAGTTGGAATGTAAATTACGTGTATAATTGCTAAATTTTGGGCCGTGTTCCAATCCAATATACAGGTCAAAATGTTTGAAATAACTATTAAAACAATGGTAGCATTCGTAACTAACAATCGTAAAAACGCAACATTTCTTTTATCAGGGAGAAATACTATCAGTTGAAATTATATTTCTAAACATTAAACTAGTTGCAAAATAACATTCCACCACAACATCAGTATTATTAATGTCGGTATTAAACGGGTGTGTGTTGTTTTTTTCTTATCGCAAAGCCACGTTGGGTTATCTGTTGAGTCCACCCAGGTGGATATTAAAGGGGGGGGGGAACGATACTTCACGACTTACTCATCGGTTACTTTTAAACACCGAACTTTATAAAAACAACAACAATATTCTATGAGACTCGTGTATATTATTCTTAAAATCTTCAGGGCCAAAATAAATCCACTTTTGGCTCTTACGAACTCTCCTCTTCTAAATATGCAATATAACTCTTTATAACCTGATGTTTATGATTTAAAAAAAAAAGCAAATTCGCGAAAACTGTCTGATTATAACAGAAACATTTTCAAATGACCTATCTCTTTTATTCTCACGCTACTTAAATTAATGAAACAAGTACTGCTACGAATTAATTCCAACATACAGTTTACACTTTTTCAGTCGATGTTTCACTCGAATTAGATAAATATAGTTAATTAAATGTTCAAACAACAAGGAGCACCGCCATTTTTTGAGAGAACTGTTTAAAAAACATAACAAATAATAACCATTATTTCTGACGAAATTGATTAAGTACAGACTCTGTAATTAAAGTCAATTACACGAGAGTCATTAAAAAAAAGTACGTCATTTACGATAAAACACTATCGCCACCTGTCAGCAATAGAGTGAAATAACAAACTTTGAAACATCATGCATGATAATTATTTTGCAATTTTCAAAACAGTCTTAAATGTACTGGTTGTTTTTAAAACCCTTTTCTACCTTAATCTGTACCATAAAATAAAAATCCACAACTACGATATTTGTAATATTCCCTAAATAAAAATACAAGTTTCAGAAAGATAAATCTACACCTAGCATCATTATACATTACAATTTATTTTCAGGCACGTTGTGTTGATGCATTAAGCGTAATAAACACAAACCGACATTTTTAGGAACAACGAAAGATAAACTATATGTTATCAGTTACATTTGACTAGCTTGAGTAACACAACACTGGTGATGGTAACTGTCTTAAAGGAAACTAGCTGGTTGTAAGAACGAACAGTTTAGTTTTCACTGTAACAAAAAACGACAGTTTGTATTGTTTCCTCATAGTAAGGTAAACAATATCAATAAAACCAAACTAGATTAAGTCCCTACGAAATTTATAACTGTAATCTAATTCTTTTTTCACATTACATAGGAGAAGTGCTATATTAACACTTAATGATACTCACGGCACCACGATGATTCCATAACACACGGCAGCATTTGCGACTTTCATAATTTTTCTTAACATTCAGCATAAAATTTTACACAAATCATATACAATACCAATCTGTCCAGTTTTCTATTCTACGTTTTGAAACAAACAAGCGTCGCAATCAACCTTATTTCGATATTTAATAATCAATATAACATCATAAATAACCACCACAACCTGCTGCAACGGGACGCAAACCATGAATCCCAAATTCACAATCCCGGACCGCTAACCATTAACTCACATCGGATTTAATGTTCTGTAACATCAATACACTTAAAGCAATAAAGAATTTCTCCCAAAACTTATTAAAAATATACACCGAAACGCATTGAATTGTACACAAAATATAGTTTTACTACTTATTTGTGAACAATGTTGTAAATAAGGTGAAACCTGAACTTATTAAAAAAATCATGTGTTTCTAAGCTGAATCATATCACCTAAAACACATGTTTGTGTAACAAATTAAAAACACTAAACACCGAACGTCTGATAAAATATTGATGTATATAAAGAACACAACGGAATGCGTGGCTTTTTAACATACATTATCGGTGCTAGCGTATAAAAATAAAATACTAATAGGAACTATTTCACTATACTATCAGATATTACCCGAGATTCACGAAATTATTTTTATCATTGTCATTCTTAAAACTACAATACTTTCTATTTATTTAATACATAAATACAAGCATACGATTTAAAAAAACAACAGTTACCACCATTATTGATTAATCTTTTTATACACGACGATCCTTATCTAGAAAATATTAACAAATGATAAGCCACTGTATAATTTATCCACAGCAAATAAATCATAATTGCTATCACAACTGGCAAGAGCTGGTAAAGGAAAACTTAGGCTTAGGACTAACCTAAATGTTGCCTTAATTTAAACCTGTCAAAATTGCGTTTCATTACATTTTTTAATTAAGTCTTACGTAAGATGTAAAACATACAGCTAATTAAGTATAAAAGCCTGAGTGTATATTAACACATACATATTCAATATAATGAATTACATACGAAACAACAACAACAACAACAACAAAAGTTCACTGGAATGAAATCCAAAACGACCGACTAACTTGTTTTTTATTTAAAGTGGAACCATATAGGGGATCATCGTTTAATCACCACAATTAATAATTACATAAAAGTTGCGAACCTAAATCTAAGACATACTTTAAAAAAATCAAATTTCTTTTTCACTTCCTTAAAAGTATTATTTAATATCTTACCTAGCTTTTCTTCAGTAGATTCCATTTTTTCCCAGCGGCTTGGGACGTGAACCTGTATTAAAACCAAAAAAAAATTGTTTAAAACTGTCTCAAAACAAATTAAGTACAAGCCTTAGTTTAACGCTTAAATCTAACAAAAACTTACGAGTATTCTGAAAAATTAATTATTAATAGTAGTAAAGGCACATATAGGCCTAACGTTTTTCGAAAAAAAATAATATTCACTAGATTAAAATTTTTAATTTTTAGAAACTAACGAGTTTTCGACATAAAAAGTTTATAAGCAACAATAAAACCTTTTGAAGAGTAGTCGAGTTAATGCACGTCATAAAACTTAAATTACCTTAGTTTACTACTAGAATCACACACAAGAGAAAGGAAACGTAATTTGCAAACATTAAATTATTAGCGCTTAGAGTAAGAAAAATGTAGACAGAACAGTAAAACAGCTAGGATAAAATGTAGATAAAGTCATAAATGAAATATCTGAACCCTTGCAATTTCAAAGGGTAAGTCTTTAAAACGAGCAATAGTTATCAGGCATTTTTTTTCGCGATTTTAAAACATTCTCGAAGCGCTATCGCTACAAGGTTTAGTGTTGTGATTTAAGATTTTTGAAGGCACTAGAGACCATCAAGATTTCTTGTTCGTGATTTTAATATCTTCTGGAATCGTCAGAGTTGGACGATTTCTTGTTAGTGACTTAAAAATTAATTATAATATTCACAGAAAAGTCTTAACCAGAGGACTTGGTTGAAATCAAAGACGTGACAAGTCCATCGATTTTTTTAAAATTGGAAACTGGTGTAGTTACTGTAAGGCGATAGGTACAATAATGTTATACAGATTTGTTTATACTATCCTTTCTTTTATGCCTTTTTTACAGGTTAATCGCAACATTTTGCCAATCATATTAACGCTTGAAATCATTTTATTAAGTATACTATAGTCCTTGCACTGAATTTATATGATGGATATCAGTTATTGCTTTATTTTTTATTCAGTCACTTTCACATATGTACAAATCAACTATGGTTTGTAAAGTGTAGTTGGTTCGTGTATGTATCCTGACCGACGATGGATAGGATGAGGTCTTTTGTTTCATTTTTTTCAAAAAAAATCTTTTCCAGTGAATGCTACCGTTTTACTGTGTATATCGATATAATTTTTTGACAAATATTTATCTGAAGTACTAACATAAAAAAATACACGACTTTAGGGTTGGCACAAAAAGCACGAAAGGAAATGCAGATAGTACATATTTTCCTGAGAATTAACAAATACACAGCAAGCCTCATGGCATTCACTTCATTAAACTTCACTACCTTACAATATGACAAAGTATTCAAAGAAAGAACAATAAATTCAAAATGTAAACACAATGAATAATTTAATGTCCAGAAAAAAGTCAATTATTTGTGTTATTCTTCATGTCCTTAAAATTACTCAAAACTTGTGTGTTTATAAAACATAACACATTATGTTACAATTTCATTTATGACTTTTTCCAGTAATGTTACAGTGGCATCTTAAGACACCAAAGAGTAAGTTTTTTCATTTCAGCATTGCATGTTTCACAGAACATTTGGAGCAGACAGAGTTTGAATACTAAAATACAAATAATATGTACACTTACCTTCTTCTCACCTGTTTTGTAATGAGATGAACTGTTCTTAACAAATTATTTTAGCAAGACAGATGTGGAGTTCAAACCGGAGTTCGTAAAAAAGTAATAACTTCAGAAACAGTAGATTTATAAAACTAAGGTGTTATTGTCTAAGGAGTTCTCATCAATGTTTAAAAATAATTTGAAAATGTCCAGCACTTAAAAATTAGTTTGTGATGAACATATGATTGAGTACTCACAAATAAGGGTACATGATACATGTCTATAGAATATCTTTATTACCTTTTTCTTATGAAGTATCAAAATACTTATTTTGGTCATTAAAACGAATAACACTCAACATCTCTTCACAAGTATTAATTTTAAACATGCGTATCTAAGAATATACTCCTTATATTCTGTACTATTAACTAGTTACTTTTTCCTTTACCATAAACATAATAAACAAAATGCACTTAAACAAAACAAATTAATCAAATTATTTAATTAGCCCCAACCTTTTTCTTTAATAAAGGTAGGCCTAATAGCTCTGTTTATATCTTCAATGGTATTTACAGATAATGGAAGAATCTTTATTTTTAAACTGGAAATTTAAAAAAAAATCCAAACTTGTTTTTTTTCCCATCCTGTCATCAAATTTTATTCAAATAATTCACACGGTAATACAAATAAAATAACCTGATCAATTAAACAAGTAAAATATCAGCCATGTTAATAAACATAACTAAACATCATGAAAAAAGTTCTTGTAGTGACAATTCGAATTTTCAGTTTCTGAAATATTGGAATATTTTAGTTGGGCCTATTGAAAAGACAGAGCTAACAGTTCAGTTGACGTAAGTTCTTAGTTTCTGATATACACATAATGATATTAGGATTAAAGAACTACAACTTCCATGAAAAAGAAAGCAAGTCAAAAACGAATTAAAAAAAATTGACACACGTATGATTTTTTTTACAGACTAGTTGGATACATTATGAAAACTACTGTTAGCTAGTTAACATAAACAGCTGCTATTGTTGTAACTGTTTTTTCATAGTACAAGAAAAGTAGGAAAATGTTTACTTATCTTTACACAATAAAGAAAAACCCTTTAAAAATTCATCAGTGATTCACGTTCAGGTGTATAGTCTTTATTATGCAAATCATATGAGATCACTTTCAACTGAACTTTTCCAGACTGCTTGAATGTTGTATTAAATAATGTTTTACTCATCAAACACTGTATTTGAATTTCATCATCATTATAAAACATGATGGCAGCTTCTATTTGTCAAAATACACCAAAAAACGTACCGACCACCTTACAATAATTAATGAAAAAACTGATGTCTCTGTATTATATATCAAAACCTCAGCTACGTATTATACTTAAACTGAGATGAGAACATACTTTCATTTTCATAGAAAAAAATTTTAACTGTGAACAAGACTGGAAGTAAACTTTACAACTACATATTTATGTATGTTTATACATTAACCTCATATGTATTAGAAGTTTTAAAACTAGTAAAACAAAGTAAATGTAGGTAGAATGAAAAAACGAAAGCTTAACACAAATGTATAATGTCACAATGCTTGTTTCTTTTCAATTAATGAGTGAGATATTTAACATACAGGTATATCTATTTTCTACACTTCACAGTATGTACAAATGACATAATTACACAGGACACTAGTGGGTGAGTTTATTTAGTCTTTCCTGAATATTTTACATTTGGAATACTGGTGCTCTTGAAAATGTATTAAATCACTTACAAGCAAGTCACACAACATTAACTGCATTTAGATCAACTTTATATGTACACCAGCAATACATAATCAATTTCCAGCATGCTAATATTTAACTTTATTTCTATAAAACCTAAAAACAAAACCTGTTAAAATAACTTGATGTGTCTAATGGATCCCTTATGCACTCAAAATAAGTATAATTTACAAACGAAGCTGCAAAATGAATTATAAAAAATTGATATAAAGCTACTGTATCCTAAGTAGTTAATTTATGTTGTTTTTACAGTAAGTTTTTCACAGGTATCTAGAAAAACTTATGAACTGTAAAGCCTTATTTATGGGAAAGTTGTTATTGGAAAATGTGTATTTAAAATATAAACTTTTTTTTTTCATAATTATAATATATTCTTTTTTTCCTTAACTTTCTGAGATGGCTTTTCTTCAGAGTTTTCAGATATTGTCATAATTGACCCCAAGGTGCTTCTAAGTGGAGCTGATAGTGGTGATTAACAAATGTATGTCTTTGTAATAAAGGATGAGTTTAACAAAATGTCAACAATTTATATTCAATGCTTTCTATTTATTGCATAAAACAAATAATACAGAGTTCCTGCTGAGAAAAGCCATATACAAACCTAAATTTAATTACAACTATTAACCATAAATTGCATTGTATCCGAAGTTACAAAAGATCATAATACCATGTCATGGTGCTGTTAAATGGCCAATAAATACCACCTGTGATTGGCACACATTGAAGATGGTGTATCTATTTATTTATTTATTGAGAATACAACTCACTATCAGTAGCTACATTTGAATCTGGCTGTCTGAGAATAAATCAGCTGAATTATGAAAAGAACACATGCATCAAACAGAACATGAAGTCTTCCAAGACAATAAAAAACTTCCAGATTCACCCCTAGAAGTTTGCCAGTTCCTCAATGAGACATCACATTATTTAAGGTAAAGAAATTATTGACTCTATTTCCAAGCTTTCAAATTGTAAGACTTTTAGTCTTAGCAATTATTTGTACAATTTTACAAAATGATCAGAATATACAAGTGATTAAGGCTCACACTTTATTTTTCAGTAGTAATCTGAACATATTACAGATACACAATACAAAATAATCTCTGTAGTGTATGCAGTAGAAATAAACAAGTCACTAAAAGCCATGTTACATACACTAGGGAAAAAAGCTGAATTTATAGTGGGTGTCTAGCAATTAGCCAAAAATTGTCATCTGTTCAACAAATAAATATTTATTAAAATGCAATTTTCAATTATATTCTGTTGTGTTTTTATATTTCAAACTCTTACAAAAATAATACTTCAGTGTACCATACTGTTCAATGTAACCTTGTTAAGTGACAGTTTGACAAATGTTTCATAATTAACATGATAAACGAATATTTAGTTTAGTTGAAAATATATAAAATGTATTAGATAAAGTTAATTATTCCTTTTATGTGTACGGCAACTTAAAATGTGATACATGATTTTGAATGATTATTTGGTTTCTGGAGAATGATACATGTTTAAAAGAAGTTTACTGTTAATAAGCTTTCCGTGAACCACTCAAGCACACTTTTTGAAACCTGTGGTTAATTAACCTAATTTGGCTGGTCACAGTTTGCATTAATATCATTGACAGTTAATAAAAAGATACTTAACTGTAAATGAATAACAAAAAAGAATATGCCAATCAAAAGCAATGTGAAAGCCTTTCTATGTTGGATTGATGACTTACTAACAAAATAAGCTATCAAACTGTTGAGAACTCCACTTTATAAACATAACAACTAGACAGAGTCAGAATGTTTTCCATTTCTTTATTTCATTACATGAGAGTAGAATCAAATACTCTAATTTACATTTTGTTATTATTAGAAAAATACTGTAAAATTTAACTTCATTTATTTCATTAAATAATGTAATATTAAATTACTCAAACCAACAACAACGAAAAAACAAAAATCTGAAATAGAATGGTTTTTAAAGACCTAAAAATACTAATTTTACATTAAATGTAACATATGTTAAAATTTTTTCTGTAGAAAATTCTAAATTTTCATTTCACATAAAAGTCTGTAAAACTACTTACGGGCAAGTCTTCCTCGTCTTCATCTTCATCATCACTTCTTTGCTTGTTTTCACTTTTAGTATTCTCTTCTTCTGGTACAAAGTCTTCCATTTCAACCTGCAAAAACAAGCTAAGATTATTATATGTTACTTCTTGATCAAATAAATAACACAATATTTTCAGGTTACAGCTTGAAATATGCATGGAACACCTTTTGATATTGGTTTGACTAAAGTTTGTAATTCATGTTAACAGTTAAAGAAATAAAGAGGATATTACGACACACTCTGCAAAGAAGGACAAGGATACTTGTATAACTGTAATTAGAATTAGGTACATAGCTTGAACATCGCAAAGACATTATCCAACAACACACTCAAGATATCTCGGTGAAACTGCTTGAAAACATGGTTGTTCCTACAATGCCATGTGAAAATGCTTGGGGATTTTCCTTGTTAACTGGACAAGATAGATGCATGTTTTTGAAGTTTATTAATTTGCAATAACAACTAAATAAATATCCCTGATTTGTGAAGCTCATTAAAATGTTTTTTTTATGATAATGATAAACTTAACTGCCAGAAATACCCTGTAAATGACACTAATCACATTCCAGACAATAACGTATGGTTTAAGAAGCTTACTGACAAGACCAAAGTGGATAAAATGCCTTTCTATGAAAACTAATCAGAATTTTACTATCCTTGAATAAATCTTCATCGATTTGTTCTAAGTAATAAAAATCACAGAAAATACAGTACATGAACATACCTCAGTAATAGCAGCATCTTGAAGCAATGATCGGATGTCAACAACAATATAGTTGGTAGGTGTTGGTTCCCAGTGGTTAACCATCTATCATGACAACCATGACACATTTATTGAAATCAAATATATAACATACTTTTTTTAATGCAAAGATTGAAACACTGTGTGCCACAAAATATGATTTATACAAAGCATCTTACTTTTGTGTAGATTGTATAAACATACCTTTTGAATATCTTCTTGAGATCGTTTATGAATGTTTCTTTTATGGCATATAGTGGGATCCATGCACTCCATCTCTGCTACATACACCTGTATAGTTAAATACAAATTAATTCCAAACCAATGAATTATATAAATGTTATATAATATCACAATCACTGAGGTATAAATAATTGTGTGTCAGAACCAAAAAATAACTTACAAAATTTATATTTTTCTCTGGTGATTATTTCATGATTAATCAAATTACACATATCTTTAAACAATTAGACACTAGTATTATAAATGTAATCATCATTATTCATAATTTGGATGTTTTATATGACTGATTCTTACACAAAGATCTCCACCCCTTATATAATCTATTTAACATTCATAACAAAAACAGTTTGCTTCCTTTCTCACACACAGCAGCTAACAGTTTTAGCATTTTAATAAAACATAACTCTCTTATTTCTATCATCTAAAGAAATATGAATATTTTGATATTTTATGACAAAACACCCATATTTTTTTCACACCCACCTTTTGTTATTATTTACAAAACTAGATACCTGAAAGCCTTTCTGTTTAGCATAGGTCCAATAATTTTCAAACTGCTTCACTCTGCTATTAACAGCATCTACTATGATGACAGGGAAAAATCTGTCATCTACTGTTTTTTTGAAAGATTTAAGTAAACTTAAACTATATGCTTCTTCCATTTCTGGCTCATAGTCATATTCAAATTCCTGTTGATAAATAAACAATTATTTTAAATACAAATAGAGCAGAGTAAAAATTATAGATTTATATTTAATCCAAGAACCAGCTTTTGATGATCACTGACCTTATTGGTAACAAAGAACTTTCAAAAACTGAGCAAGTTCTAAAAACAGTATTAACCAAAATAAAATGATGTTACACAATTCAGAGGAGAATAATGGTTTGACTATTATTTCAGTTTGTATTTACTCTCTCTTGCTGTCAATAAACATGTAATATAAAAGTACTTATTCAATGGTTCTGAGCAAATTTTGAAAGAACCTTCATAAAGCTTCTTCACCTCAATAGCCTTCTGAGAAACTTTGAAACAAATATATTCTACCGATTACCAACAGCTATGAGTGGGAAGAAATTGGGGAAAATTAAATCTGATGCCTTTTTCTATCTATTTATTTGTGTAAAACTCTCCTGTGAATGCTCAGCCATTCTACATTAGATTTTATACCAAACAAGCAGAAAAATAAGAAAACATCATAATTTCTATTCTGTATAAATACAAATTCACCTCAGAATACAAAGATTTGACTTATTAAATTAAACATTAGCCTTAAATACCCAGGTTAAACTGCTATACCTTAAAGACAGCGGAGACTTGTTTTCAGGCATAAACAAGCCTGTTAAATTAGAAATGTGCTATTACATTCGCGAATCAAGTCCTGACTCATGCTCCAAAAGTGTCACTTCAGATTCTAAGCTTTTTGTCTGCACAGCAGAATTGCTATGAGACACAGTTAATAGCACACATAAGCTGCAACCTGCAAAATATTTGCAGTAGTTTCCATACCCTTTGCTTGAATTTTCCTTATTCTATCATTTTCATGCACAACATTTAAGTTACAATTACTTGTAGACATTATGTTAGATGAAAAAAGTTACGTGGTCAAACAAAAAACTCAGTCATAACTTTATTTAATAAAATGTACGCGTACATACAAGAAAATAATAAAGTAATGGTATTTATATTAAGATACATGGTACAAAACAGTTATAAGCATTCAGTTTATGACTTTGAATAAACTGTGCATGCATATTTTAGACCTAAATAAGTCCAGAAAGACCACAGAAATTGTATTTAATGTAATTTTTTTATATTTTTAATGAAATTACATATAGGTAACTGCTGTTTGTGAGGAATACTTTACAAATAAAAAACTAATATGAAAACAAAAGTAAGTCATTATGTGATAATGATATGATGTAACATACTCATTGCATTGAAAATTTTGAATAGGCAAAAAATAAGTAAGGTTGTTCTGAACTGAAAAGCAATCACCCAATCCTGACTCCTCAGACAAACACGTTTCTAATGATATGAGTTTGTAGAATCTGATTAAAACATTTGCTTGAAAAGTTCTGGACAGACAAATGCAAGCATATTATATATACATGCAGTGTGGTTAGTTTTAACTGTTAAATGGGTATTTGTTTGTAATAATGAATAATATATGTATATTATTGTAAGATAATGTTATATTTTGTGTGATATTATACAGTGGGTATTTCATTTGAATGTGAATATTACTATATAGACTTTTGTGAACAAATGATACATATATCATTCATTATTACAAACAAATACCCATTTAACAGTAAAAACTAACTACACTACATTACTTCCTATAAAAAGTGTAACATGCATAAATAAAAACATACTGGAAGTTAGCACTCTCTCTTCTTTTTGTACTTATCTAAGTATTTGTTCACAAAAGTCTACATAGTAATATCACACAAAATTTTCTTACAATAAAAATATATTCCTCAATCCTCTTTTAATTAATTTGTATCTTGCTTTTCCCTCTCTTCTAATAACTTTTTTTTTAAATACCAACCTTTTTTCTAATGCGTTTTCCAGTATCCGGATCTTTGACAAGCTTCTCTGTTTCGACCATAAAATAGTCATCTAGACAAAGAATCCTTGGGGCTGAGCCCCCATTCTCAATCTCTTTATCCTAAAAGCCAGTAGGAAGTAATCAATTGCTGTTGTTTTCTTTTATTTAGAAACAAAAAGTTTTTAAAGAAAATATTATCAATTAATATTCCACAAAAGAAAAATTGAAACATAACAAACATTTAAAATTTTGAAACAGAATAACGGCAGTGGCAGATTTTTCTATTTTTATAAATAAACAAATGTTGCACTTCTTTACAATCTAATAACAATAATACCTGTTTCATACAAAAATCATACCATGACATACCAGCAAGCACAATTAGTAGCAAGTATATCTAACCTGATAACTGTTGCATTGCAATTGTTAAAAGGTTTCAAATATAAAAATAATTCTGTGTTTAGACACATTTTTTTCAGTTAATATATGCAGTGAAATTATAAACTGGACTGAGCTACCTTACATTATTAAGCACATTGTATTTCTACTGCCTTTACTTTTGAAATTACAAACCAGAAATTTTGTTGATTTTGAAAAGCATTTTCTTACGTATAAGCTTAAATAAGTAAACATAAAAGTAAAACTGATCTAAAATAACATTTTCTCAATATACTTTTAAAACTTAAATGAATTAAGTTCTTTTTTCTCAAACTATAAATACAATGTCCGAAAGATATGCACGAATGGAACGATCAAAGACATCTCCAATTAACATCAAAATATTTTAGCAATAGTGTAAATTACACTGTGAACCTATGACATTTTAAATGCAACTCAAAATAGAAAGAAAAAAGCGATCAAAAAACATTTCTCGTCAGATAAATATAGGCAAAAATAATGTGAAAATTAATACCTCAGAACCTACTTGTACTGATTTAAATATTTAATGCAATACACAATAAATTATATTTTAACTCAACTAGGAAGTTTTCAACCAGCATATCACATGGACTAAAATTACCACACCAGGGACCTCTTTCATGTATAAAGATCTTCAGGTTTGAGCTACCAACCAAAAGGAAGGTATCCAGTTGGCAACAGCTACAGCTGTGAAGGCTTTGTCTATCTATCTGATCTGAATAATAGAACTGGTTCTCACTTTCATGAAGCACCCACAAATAAAATTGTAAAGCATAGCACAACAGCATCATGTCTCACATCTTGGATCCTTTGATCATAGACCCAGTATGCTAATCATTTGTCCATACTTTGGCTCTAAAACACAACTGGATTTAAAGCAACAGAAACTATTTAAAGCAACTTTCATCTAAAATCAATCAGTCTCCTGTAAGAGTAACCATGTGTGCATTTCACAACATTTTTACAGAATCCCATTCACATTGGGGTTCTTTTATGTCAAAGTTATATCAACTGTTCTCTTTGCACCTATACTGCTGAGATACTGTTTGTGGAAGATGAGTGAATACTAGATGCAATATACAAAAATATTGAAAAAAGCTTAAAGATATGCATTTCAAAGGTTATAAAACTGTGTGATGACCAAAAGTAATTTTATTCTTCACTATATGAGTAAGACTGATGTCAATTCATGGACACATCTTGTAAAACATCTGATTCTTTGAGAACAACAGACTATACTTTAGTACAGACTTATCATATTACAAACTGGTAAACAGAATAAATTCAAATTTATAGTCAACATTTCTTCTTCAATACAGACATTCAGTTAACACACAAGATCATTACTTTACACTTTAGAGAAAATCATAAGTACCTACACTTATGAGAAATAACAGACTTACCTAGAAACCTTCTAGACATAATGTTGATTTTATAATTAGATTCTAGCTTAAAAGAACATGGATCTAAAAATTAAGATATTACTAAAGCTTTTGACCTAAGCAATACAAACATAATAATAAATACAAGTTTGTTTTTATTCTGCAAGAAGTCATGGTACTCACTTTGAACATGCAACCTGCTGTATCACTCTCAATATAAGCTTAAAATAAAGCAGATGTAAAGTATTCATTGATAGATTGTTTAGGCAGTTTCATCAGGTGTAAAGTGTTCTCATTTTAAGGAAATCAATAATTTTTTACCAAAATTTTTTAAAATTAAATTTAAAAGATAACAGTTTTGATCTGTAAGAGTAATTATTTTTCATTTGCTACCAATTTTGACTGGTTACCAAAGCCAATCATTTCTATTTAAGCAACCAGGCTAAAGAGTACAAATATAATAAAATCTACTGCGTTAAATGATACTGTAAGACACAAGGTTAATGGAGCCAAGAAACTGCCTATTTACAGCTGTAAAAAAGAATTTATTAGCAATTAACTTAAGATATTGCATTAAAATATGAGCTTAAAACATATTCTGAACATTTAACACGAATTTTTCATCAACACTGATGAATTTTTCTAACACAATTTAATTCTTCCTATTATTCATAAAAAAATTAACAGGAATATAACCGAGAAAACAATATTTCATTAAAACTGATGTCCAGATAAAACTGAAGTAGTAAACTTCATACCTTTATAATTCTTATCACCTTAAATTGTGTTACAAATCCAAATTTATTTTCTTCTTGTAGAATTGAGTCCAGGTATGCAGTAGCAAATTAGTACCATTCTATCAAAAGATAATTTCTTTTGCCAATATAAATCGATTTATGTATAATTTAATATAAGTACTCAAGTTTTTCAGTGTTACTTGTAAAGCAAAAACCTATGTACCATGTGTATTTAAACCTCTGTTTGTAGTGTTATAACTCCACAGGTGTATCTCTCAGGTGCAATTTTTCTTTTGAAAGAGAAAAATATGTTAAAGTATCAATCTATAAACCTGTAATATAAACATACAGTTATTATAAGATATAAAATAAATAAAAATCTACCATTAAACAACAAATGACAACACCTAGTGAGACAAAGTGTTGTAATAACAATATAAAGTGACAAATAATCGGGTCTCAAATTACTTTATTTCTTTTGTTCCTAAAAAATGATCTTGGAAAAAAATAGTTTTATTGAATCACATTTAAATTTTTAAAAAAATATATTTTAAAACAATTGCTCTGCTATTATTCCTAAATTTACCTTAATTAACTTAGCTACATAGGTTTTTCCAGAGCCTGGAGGTCCTCTAAGGATAATAACTATGTGTTTTGGTCTCTGAAGTCTACCAGGTGGACTTAATAAATCTTCTATCCTTACAATTTCTGTTTTCTTCTCCACAGTAGGAGTAGTTTTAGAAATGAGGTTTTCATCAAATTTGACACTTTCTGGTCCATATGCCGGAAATGTAAAATTTTCCTTAACTCTATGGAAAAAAAAAAATTACAATTTTTTTAATACATATTTCTTTTCTCACAGGTTTTCATGTATAAACTTCTTTGGTCAATAACATTTTCTAAGTCAAAACATCTCCCGATGGCTGCTAGATTTTTCAAATATACACTAAATGCAGTACTTCCCAGCACTTACTGCTATTTTTTTTTACATTGAACATATGCTGGTGTCACTTATTACTAAAAATCTAAATAAAAATGTGTATATATATATATATATATATATATATACATTAATAATACTAGCTTCTCACTTTGTACAAAAACATTTCTGTCTATAACTACTTCACTGTAATGTCTAATAGTGACCTATAACCATCACAACAGGTAAGCAAAGCCTTGAAACAATATGGTTAATTAGCACATTTTCAATTGTTTCTTAAGATCTCACCCATCTTACTTCTTACAGCTTAAAAGACTTTAATACACAGCATACCACAACGGGTTAAACAAATTCTATTCCCACAGAAAGTCTGCATCTTTTTGTGTTGGGAAAAGAAAATAATGAGAATTAAAAAAAAAGTTTATTTGTTGTTTTAATTCTATTCTGATGAAATGTTCTAATTAAAAAAAACAAAAATATATTGTTATTATTCTAAATTTAACCTGCAATACTTCCTAGATTTAACCCAGGTTAACCTGAAGATGATCTAGGAAGGTTGAAACATTCTCTCCTTATCAGTAAAAGCATTAATACCTATACCAGCCATTCTGAGATACATTTTAAATTCTAACGGTTTTCTTGTCATCAAGAAATTCTTCAATCACTTCAGCCTGTTCTGAGGACAAAATTAAAATGCTACCTGTATCATTACCATAGCTCGAAGTCACTCTTTAATTACAGACACATAAACACTGGCTGACCAGTTCTAGTTTCACAAAATTAAGAACAATAGTTAATGGAACTGTTTATTTGTATGTTTAGGAATTTGGCACAAAGCTACATAAAGGATATCTACACTAACCATCTCTAATTTAGCAG
The DNA here is from genome assembly GCA_011833715.1 of Carcinoscorpius rotundicauda. Lineage (NCBI taxonomy): Eukaryota > Metazoa > Arthropoda > Merostomata > Xiphosura > Limulidae > Carcinoscorpius > Carcinoscorpius rotundicauda. Next base: position 74,616,388 of record CM022396.1, on the reverse strand, counting down.
TGCAAGACTAGAGGAAAGGCAGCTAGTCATCACCACCCACTGCCAACTCTTGGGCTACTCTATTACCAACAAAGAGTGGGATTGACCATCACACCATAATGCCCCCAGAGCTGAAAGGGGTGAGTATGTTTTGTGTGATGGGGATTCAAATCTGCAACCCTCAGATTACAAGTTGAGCACCTTAACCACCACTCCATGCTGGGTTTAATGGTAAAGTGCATCATTATAAAGAAGGATATTCAAAGGATCTTTGCATATAAGGGCAGCCAATACTTCTTCAATTCTGCTTACCTGTTCAGTCTACAAATACTGTAGAAGGATTTACAATAAATTCCAGTCCTGAATAAATTGTTTGCAACAAATAACTATGCAGTTAGTATAATCTGCTAAATGATTAACTCTCATAAACATCAATGATTGCATCAAACTAACCAATTACTCATATAAGATGACAAAAATAAAACTTATAACACTATTAACAAAGGACTAAGAATTTAAACTAAATAAAAGTTGTTTAGATTTTAATAATGGTTTCCATAATTCAGCTACACGGACTTTGAAAAATAATACTCATTATTTTTTTTTATCATGCAAGGGTTTTTTTTTTACAAACTAGAAAGAAGAAATTTATTGGTTATATCAAATTATTTTTATTTCATTTACCATAACAAACATTTTTTATTACTATGTTTGTTATGTTTGAGTTCTAGAACAATTGATATGACTTCCACTTTGTGTTTGGTCTACAGAAATCTATAGCCAGTGGTTGTCAACACTTTAAACAACAACAACAAAAAAAAAGAGTGACAATTTCAATGAAAATAATTCACTTATGTAAAACAACATAATGTTTTGTGAAAAATGTGAATGTGACAGAGAAAAAAGTATATAATTTTTTAATCTAGTTTATAGTGTAGAACATGAAAAAATATCAAAACAATAAAATCATCATAGGCCTGTGTAATGAGAAAAATTAATAATAACTGGTTGATTATTTTCACAAAACTAATAAATTTAATTGTGATTTCACGTAGTATAAAGGATCACTTGTATATGAAGTAGATATTTTTATGTAAATCACTGATTTTGTGTGTGTCTGTGTGTGTGCAAATTTGGTTTCATGAAAAATAAAACAAATGTAAGCACACATACTTTCTTCTTTAAGAAACTTTTTTTACAACTATCAAAAAGATCAACTTCATTTTGTGATAAATGAAATGAATCAAGAAAATTCTACCTCGTTATTCAAACCTTTTAAAGTTTACAAAAACTGTGAGTTTTGAACTTACAATATTGCAATGAAAAAGATGTGGTATAACCATTTCAAAAACATGTTTTTTTCTCAAGAAAAATCTACATTTACTTCTACCATTGATGTACACAAAAGTAAAAAAATCATTGCAACATCATTGAATTGTGAGTAAACATTAGCAGTTATAAAAATAAGTGATTCTTACACCAGTGACTACTACTTTAATTCAACTTGTAACACATCTGCTTAACTTTTCTCATTGGGAATAAAAATTTCTACCTTCTACTCTCTCTCTCTCACACAATTTATTCACAATGCATCAGTTTTCCTGATGATTCCTAAATTATATAACTTATTATTATACAATTTGCTTCAAAATTATCTTCTCTGGGTAGTATTTAATAACCAACAAGATAATTCTTCAATATTGAGGGACAGCTGTATCGTAGCCATTTAATTTTACTAGTCGGAAGTACATATAACATAACATATGAAAGTTTAGTAACCAATACTTTTAGTACTTCTTTGTTTGAACAAAGTGCTAGTTTAATTACACAGGTAATGAGCACAATGTCAGTAAATAATATCTATCCACAAGTTTAGTTTTATCAACTTAATAAATAAAATAACACTAAACAGTATGAATATCATGATACTAGTTACTCAATTTATAATTCTAATTTATCCTTCATAATAGTTTTTGTAAATAAATCTATGCAAATTATCAAAATTAGTTTACTTAAGCATTTAATCCCAGCCAACTATAATACATATACACATAAAACTATATTTAAGATATCTACATGCTATTTACTAATGACAAACATAAAAGGGAAGAAACCTATTTCATGCTCAAATAACTTGTTATGGATACAACAAGGATTAACTACAGTTAAACATTTGAGAAATACAGATAACACAAATCACATGATAAATGTTGCTCAGTTTTAAAAGTGCACAATATCTCACTGAAACACGACGCATGAATAAGAAGAAATATGACTGAACACTCAACACTGTTTATGACAACATATAAAACCTTTGATAACTATCAGTTGGAAAAAACTTAAGATTAAATATAAGATAATAAATATCTTGAAAACTACCATAAAGCAAGTTGTGCATACAGCTATAAAAATACAGTAAAGATACAGATAGAACACATAAATTTACATTGCAAGAGAGCTGAATTTAATAAAGAAAACTTGATAATATAATAAATATCCTTTATAAGGCTTTTTCGTCAATCAGTCAACTTTGAAACTTCAAGTCAAAGAATGTATTAAAAAATACAATAAATAAATGACTTAAAAACAACAGCAAGATTAAAAACTGCACAGAAAAATCTAAGCTTTAAAAATACAAATTACAGGATACAGTGACAAGAAAAACTTAAAAAACATACGTGAAGCACACAACTTCTACAGAAACACATACGTGAAGCACACAACTTCCACAGAAAGACATACATGAAGCACACAACTTCCACAGAAAGACATACATGAAGCACACAACTTCCACAGAAAGACATACATGAAGCACACAACTTCCACAGAAACACCAACATGAAGCACACAACTTCCACAGAAACACATACGTGAAGCACACAACTTCCACAGAAACACATATGTGAAGCACACAACTTCCACAGAAACATACGTGAAGCACACAACTTCCACGGAAACACCTATGACAAGTCAGTTTTTGACATTAGTAATTATATATTGACTGAAAGAACTTTAATCCAAGAAAACATCTACTTAAAAGTTAAAAATTAAGATACATTACCTCTTATTAGATGGAACAGATTTCTCAAGTTCCAAAACAGTTGGCTTCTCTTCTTCTTGAACTCTGGTTGATGAATTCCAGGTTTTGATATTTGAATGTCCCCTGTTGTCATCTCTAAATACTGCTGTTGGAGATTCATGACTTAAGTTTTTTATATCTAATCCAGGAATACTTTGTTCTGCAGATACCTGTGGCAACTTCGAAAGTTCTCTGTTAGTATTTAAATTTTTATGAGGACTCCAATCTTTCTGTTGCATTCTCATTCCTGTAATGCAGAATTAGTAACACACTAACATTAGAAAAATATGCAAGAATGTTAACTATATTCCTATGGTTATCTTAAGAATTTTTTTTTCGAGAGGTTGACCAAACCTTTACAATTATTCACAATAACTTATCCTGTATTCTAAGTAGTATCAATTAATATTCATATACTTTTCCTAAAGCTTATCTACTCAAACTTGAGCACGACAGTCTTGCAAACATTTTTAAATTGTTGCTTTATTCATATAACTTTCCAAATTACATAATAGGTTACTTTACCTAGATATTCTAGAAGTATAGGAATTAACCAGCTGTGAATCACACAGAGTTCTTTTCTTATAGCTTAAGCAATTTTTCATATAAACACAACTTATGAGGATATGAATGTCTCTCTATGAGTACAGTGCATTAGATGTCTTTAGCTTCTCTTTTAATATATTTGATATCTTGGATATAAACAGCTTTTTGAGCTATGACAGTAGAATTCTAATAAGGGTGACACACAACTAGACATTTCAATATCACTATACCGAAACTGGTGATTACTGCATGGACTGCTCAGTGTTTGCCTTATGCCATAAAGTTCTGTTGCTAAACAACTGTTTTAGACTTTCTTTTTGTTGAATCTCACTGAATTGTTGCATGCAAATTTATTCCTTCTGTTATTGTAGTCTTTTTTTACTGGCAAAGTTTAACATGTAATACTGCAAAGTTGTCATGCATTTATTCTTTAAATGTCCATTGTATGGAAAAGTTGTTCTTGAAACCTCTTCAGATGAACGGAGTAGTAAATATTAAGATAAGGGAAGACCTTTTACTCAAAATAAATTATTTAACAAATATAAATAAACATGTTCACAAATGAAGATTTACACTAAATGAACTCCCTTGGAGATCCCAAAAGTTTTCTGTTTCAAGAGTAAAAAAAATTAAAATTAAAAGTTGTAGCCTACTGAGTGCATAATTTTTCTCATGATTCATGACATACACGCATTTTGCTGATGTACAACAGTATAAATTGCAACATTAAGCATCCCTTATGTGACACCATTTTAGTATCTACTGACCAACTGATAAGACACTATTGCAAGTGGTAAAAGAAGTAAACCCTCCAGGCAATCTTTGGGAAAATGATAGATTTAGTGTTGCTGAGTATTAACATCAGGTTACATATCAAAGAGAAGAATGAAATTTTAAAAATGGAAGAATATTGAGATGTCATATTTTTCTAAAAATAATTTGTAGCTATGTACAATAGAATACATATACATCATACAGCAACTTGAGAAAAGGCCTCATTTGATATTTTTCATATCAAATAAGCAATGTGTGCATGTGTATTTTATACTTTTCCATGTTCACAGTAACTAGATTTTGATACTTGGCTAAGTAATTTTATTTTAATACTTTATCCAAAGAACAACTAGCCATCATTCCTACAAACAATCAGACTGAGTTTTGGCAGAAGAGGCTCTTAAGCAGCTTTCTTAAAGTAAGATTTCAGATTTGCCCTAGAGAGGGTTACACAAATAATATCACAAATCTAAATCAAAGTAATTTGCAAATCACTGACTCTTTAATCATTTCATAGTCTGTTTCTGAGAAAAACTAAAACTAATAATCATACATATGTAGATACATGTTTTTTACATATTACCATCAGTAAAGAAGATTAGATAGTCATATTTTATGTTTATTTTGTAATTTTAAAGCACTGTTTCCCATTGGTCATAATTACAGTCAGCTATTTTAGATTGTCACTAAATTTTGCAAACAATGAATAAAATGACTTCGTCATATTGCACAACACTCATCTCTCTTAACGTCGAAAAATTTTCTGCAGGAAATTGTCAGGGAAAAAGTTTGAAACATGATTATGGCTTGACTTTCTGGTTTGTGTGCAATTTTTTTACTGTTGGAATTAACATTAGTTAATTAGTGCAATATGATGATGTATATAAATTTAGAGACTTTAAATATTTAAATCTTTGTATGAAATAATTTCCAAGTAAAAAGTGATTACAATAGTTCATTAATTATTTTATAATATAAGAAACTAACATTATCAAGGATTTTTCCAAAACTTCAAAAGTAAAATGTACATTTTTTAGGTTTTTCAGGCCTTAATGGAAAAAAAAAGTCTGTATCAAGTCATCCAAAGTTTTTATAGTATCTCTATGAGCCCTGTATAAAAGCAAGTTCTAAATTGTACTTATAAAAAAATGTATCAGAAAATTTAAAACACTGACCTAATATATGTTCACTTGAAGTTGTTGGTTCAGATTTAACTAGAGTTGGTGTGTGTTGGTGACCATAGTCAAAAGACTCCACTTTTCCAAAGACTGAAGACTGACCAATGGAAGAAGCTGTTCAGGTAGAAATGCACACAGTAAGCTAAACTATATGCTTAGTTAGTAAAATATCAGTTTCATAGCTAATAAAATCAAGCATACTTTTAAAATAACTGTCAGTATACATCAATAAAATGAATTATGTTTTGAAAATGTTGGTGTCCAAGCACATAATTTTAACATACTAGCTACAAGGCAGAGACCAACTTATTAAGATATCTGCTTAGCAAAATGTTAAACCCTTTCCAGAAACAAAAAAGGTGATAATGATAGCCCCTAAAAACTTTTCCTTCTCAAAGTGGAAATATTTAATTAAGTTGCAGAAAACTAAATATTATATAATTTCTGGTTTCATAATTTGATTCAGTATTTTTAAGTTTTTTATACTGTAGAAAACTTCCTCAATTTCATGATGAGACACCATTTTAGAAACATTAAAAACAGCGTTTCTCAGAATTTCAATTTTCATCATTCATTAGAAAGTTTCATTCTATATATCCAAACAGTTTCAACTTGTATGATATTCATTATTTATATATTTTATAATATCACTTCTAAAATATTTTTGAGCAAAAATGTTGATATTAAAAATTACATTTTAACAAATTTCAACTAACATGATACTCAAGAGACTTGTGATATGATTAATCACAGAAAACATTATTTAACTCTATAGTTTCTAAATTTACCACTTATGAATTGCAATAAGAATCTCTTACACATATAAAACATACATTATAGTTCTTGAGACCAAGGATAGTATTAATTCCATTATGCATCTGATTAATATTATGTCACCTAAAACAAGTATGATATGTGCACATCTGCTACAACTAGTTAAAAACATACTGATATCCTTGAACCAAGGTAAATGCAAGGTACAGTTTCCATCACAGCTTCCTTATCAATGAAGCAAACATACAAATATATGTTACACAAAAGGTAATCAACCTCTAATTGATCCAAATTTCTCTGCAAAGTCTTCTCCTACCACAGTGGCTGCACGCTGATGTCCATATTCTATTGTTTTCATATTGAGAAACATGCCTATAGGAAGAGGAGGTGGAGGAAGCCTAGAAGACGTATCTATTCCATCACGAGAATAAAAACGATTTTCCTCTCTAAACCATGGAAAACGATTAAATTCCTCATACTTGTACCTAAAGAACAAAAGTACACATTAAAAGAGTACACAAATTTTTTTTCTTTACATTATTTCTCTTACAAACTCATCATCCTGATGTAAAATAATTATAATTATAAAATTTACAAAATTAAAACCTCAAAAATTTCAGTAGCTAACACCTATTGCATAGAACAAAAAAACTATTTAGTCTTTAAAATATTTGAGTAAATATAATTTCATAATAAATGTTTAGGAGGTAAAATTTCAGCTATTTAAAACATAAAAAAGACAATAAATATCAATGAAAGTAAAATAAAGTTTTAAGCTTTAAGCAATTTAATATTTTTTATGAATTTTAAATAAAAAAAATATTCAAAAAGATAAAGCTTTACTCAAAAACAGAATCAAGCATGAAGTTGTAAATATAAGATTTAAATAAGAAGGCAGTTAATTCCCCCTGATAAACAAATCTAGAAAAATTTGAAAACTGCAATTATCCCATCAGCACTTTTACCAATAATAATCAGTTATACAATATCTACCATAACAATTCTTATGAAAAAGTTAAAATCAGACATTATTAACCTCAATAAATATTTCTCAAAATAATTGTATGAGTAAATTCAAAGTGCTAAAAGAAACTTATGTAGCTTATTGTTGTTTGTATTATTTTACTACTAATAATACCTGATTTTCTGTTTAAATGTATCGAGGAATTAATACAATACTTTCAGACAAGGTTCTAGGTTTCTTTATATTGGAAAAAAACTCATTCATAAAAAACTAATTTCTTTAAATAATCAATTCAGTTCTTCCAAAATGATAAAACTTAAAATATCTTATACAAGGTCTGTTCATAAAATATGCGAACTGTTTGAATTGCGAGGCTCGAGTTGGTTCCACGGGAATCCGCTTGGTGTCACTAGGTTCGCACAGATCAGCTGATTAAGACGCCATTTTCCTGATTGCAGATATCTTCATTTGTGTATTAACTATGTGGTTTTAAGTGGAGTGCGATTTTTTCTTTGGCAGATTTCAGAATGAATGACCTGAAGGAGCAACGACTTGCTGTGAAATTTTTGTGTTAAACTTGGAAAATCTGCAACTGAAACTTTTGCTATGATTAACATGGCTTATGGTGATGTTGCTATGAAGCGTACGGCATGTTTCAAGTGACATGAACGTTTTAAGGATGGTCGACAGTCCATTGAAGATGATGAGCATCCTGGACGTCCTTCCACGTCAACTGACGACCCACACATTGACAAAATCAACACCCTGGTGCGGGTAAATCGACATCTGACTGTGAGGGAGCTTGTTGAAGGGTGTGGGATATCAGTTGGATATTGTTACGAGATTTTGACTGAAAATTGAAGATGCACTGCGTTGCTGTGAAATTTGTGCCACGCCTGATGACGGACGAACAAAAAGCCCATCGCGTCCAGATTTGTCAGGAACTGCTTGATCGTTCAGAAGATGAAAACTTCTTGTCAAGGATCATAACAGGTGGTGAATCATGGGTTTATGGTTATGACATTGAAACGAAGGTCCAATTGTGGGTGAAACATCCCCCAGACCCAAAAAAGCTTGCCAAGTTCGATAGAAGGTCAAGGTGATGCTGACAGTTTTCTTCTATGCTAAGAGTGTTGTTCACCATGAGTACCTCCCCAAAGCCTTTACAGTGAACCAGACTGACTACACTGAAGTTCTGAAACGTCTGAGGGATGCCATCAGTCCCAAAAGGCCAGAAATGTGGAGGAATGGTGACTGGTTGTTCCATCATGACAATGCTCCAGCCCATTCAGCCTTTAGTACTCGTGAGTTTTTGACCAAACATTCGATCGCTGTTCTTCCCCAACCCCCTACTCACCTGACTTTGCTCCTTGCAATTTTTTCTTGTTCCCCAAAACTCAAAAGATCCTTGAAAGGAAAAAGATTTGAAACGATTCCCGAGATTAAGGCAAATGCGATGAAGGAGCTGGAGGACATTACAAAAGAAGCGTACCAGGACTGTTTCAACAAGTGGAAACACCATTGGGATAAGTGTGTGGGTTGGGGAGGAGAGTACTTTGAAGGGGTCCCAGACCTGTAACTTCTAAATAAAGTACATTTTGTTTTATGACGTTAGTCCGCATATTTTTTGAACAGACTTCGTAGTTTCACCCACAAACAATCATAAAATTCTAACACAACATTTGGTGGTTCAAACATATTTAATTCTGCTTACTTAGAAATAATAAAAAATAAATATTCATCAACATTAGAATTTTTTTAATGATTTACAATAAAGAATGAACCCCATAAGGGAGCTTTCAGAAGTCATAATTTTCCCATGCTGAAAATGTATTTCTGATAGGTACTCATCACATCTCACAAAATTAACTACTCTTTTTCAGTGCTGCCTTGTATATGCAAACTTTTCCAATACCACAAGCCTTCAAACCCATCCCCATTTGGGTGGAAGATTCCAACTTGTCCTTCATGCAAATCATCATGTGTCATCCATCAACCAAAAACATCATAGCTTGCTCACATGAAACATGCAACTCCCTCTAAAATCTTCTACTGAACCTTCACTTTGAAGTTTTGTAGATGGTGTCAGCACTTGAGAAATGAGAAGGTAGGGTCAAGAGTGTGAAAGAACATAAGTACCTATGTGAAATACATATTCAATACATGAAAATTACAATTTCAGATATGGTATTTAGCTTATAAGATTAGCTAAAATTCCACACCGAAGAGGAGGAGGATCTGTACAAGGAAATAATGGAAGCACCCAAAAAGCATCTGGATGATACTCTTGACCATGAGAAAAGGTGATCTGGAAATCAGAAAAAAGTAACCACACTACTTCTAAGCCAGGTATACCATGAGAAAAAGTGATGTGGAAATCAGAAAAAGTAACCACACTACTTCTGAGCCAGGTATACAATGAGAGAAAGTGATGTGGAAATCAGAAAAAGTAACCACACTACTTCTGAGCCAGGTAAACAATGAGAGAAAGTGATGTGGAAATCAGAAAAAGTAACCATACTACTTCTGAGCCAGGTATACTCTTATTCTGTGTGTATAATTCATAAAATGCAAGGATGGAAATCACAAAATGTAGAGTGGCTAAAATGCATCAGACCATACTCAGCAAGTCAACAACATCCAAAACTTCCTCTATTGGGTACTAACATCCATGTGAGGGTAGGAAGAGAATCATACAATTTTTATCTAAATCTCAGTAATTGAGATTAAGAACCACTCTGATTACCGGGCAGTACACAAAGATCAACACCCTACAGCAATCTGGAACAGGCCATCCACCATTAAGAAGATGGAATCAGCTTATGCAAGGACTTGTATTAATTACTTTACTTGAATCCAACACCTCAATATGACAGCCAGCATTCGCACAAAGGTAGTGTGAGAGCTCCCAATCAAAAGGACTAAACTGTAATTGTGACTGTTTAACTCCAATTGTTATGGAATGTATAAACGGAGATAACAACTACTAATAATGCAAGAGATCAACTCAAATGTACTGTAAATGGTATAAGGAGGCCATGTCACTGAGTAAGGTGATGGAGAAATTCCTGTGATTGTGTAAATAGTTTTGTGAAGCCACATCTATCAGTCAAAGGATGGATTAACTCCTGTGGAGGCCATGTTTCATCCATATCAGCAGAAAAACATTGCCCTACCCTCAAATAAATGGTTATCATCAATTTTTTAGTGGACCCATTAAGGAGGGTACCTTTGTGGTCAACCACCCAAGCAACTTAGAAATGGAACACAGTAAGGACTCTCACACTCTACTTAAAAGAGGAGGGAAAGAATATATTGAAGAATCTGAAGACAGTGCAATGGGTGACAATGAAACTCTAGTTTGAAAAGCAGACCATTCTGAAGGCATGGCAGGGATGGGTAGCTATCCAATTCTGCTTTACCCATGCAGTCCATGGGTGTTACGGTTCAGTACAGACATGTTTATGAAGTAATTACAACAAGGCAGATAACCTTCTAGTGATCTTGTGGAACACCCCATATATATGGTGAGCATGGAGCCATGGACCACAGAGAGTTAGTCTACATGGCTTACATTGCAATTTGAAATTAATGAATACCTGGCCAGATATCACCTACCACAAAGCAGGATCAAAGTGATAAAAGGGAAGAAAGAATACCTCTGAAAAATAGGGAATTGAACAAAACTTATCAGTTAAAGTTACAATGAATTCTGGAGCACAGCCACAAGACAAAACCCCGAAGTGGATAAAACTGCAAAACGATGAGGATAGTGAGAGGCAAACATAATGGGCATAGCCCACAAACCAACATGGAGACTTTACTCCAACAGAAAACAAAGAAGAGAAGAAAAGACAAACATAAGAGAGAGTGATTGGGAGAAAACAAGGAATAAGATATGGGATGAAGAAGGTAGAGAGTAGTAGGCTTAATGGAACAGAAAGCAGAAGTTGTCATGAAATGTTAAGATGGTTACACATATTTTGGAGAGCAGCTGTATGTGCAGTATCACACCTGAGGCCCCTGATTGGGCACAGAGTCAATATGGTCTAGATGAGGGAAAAATGGGGGATAGAAGGTAGGAAATAGGAGAAAATATGAACAACTCTCCCAGGCTGCCACAGAATTGGTGAGAAAGGAGAAGATAGGTAGAGGGATAATGGGTATGTGAAATGTTAATGGAAAACAAATTAGAGTGGGAATGTTTAAAATCAAGAGAAGAAAAAAATATGTTGTAAAGGACAAAAGAAACAAGGAGCATGAGGAACATTATTCAGATGAATGTAAATTCAGAACAAGAAAAAGCAAAGTAAGGACCCACTTTGGAACAAGAGGATGTTTCTGAGTTTGGAAGAATGGGTTAGCAGAGTGAAATTAGAAAGCAAGACTCCAAAGAACCATGGTTGAAGAGTCAAGTGAAAAATTCTACTACCAAAGCCACAGAGGACTAGTCAACAGGAAATCTCTTACACCTGCACTGGTACACTTCCATGGAAAATAAACCAATGGAAAGAGCTAACAGAGAGGCAACTGTATGTGTGAAGCTATATCAACTCTTCAAGATCCAAAGAAAAACCAGGCATGAAGACATAGGACAGGTAGATTGGGATATTGATCAGGAAATGAAGGTTGGCACAGAGGGGAGGGAAACAGAGAAGGAGGGACACATGATAAAAGGAGTAGACACTGGAGCCTCAAAATCTAGGTTGTGTTGACCAATGGTATGCTATCACAACAACCCAACAAGGAACTGGATGGGAGAGTATACATAAATATATGTGTGAAACCAATCCTGACTGAAAGCATTGACTGCCACAGCCTATGGATGAGGTAGGTACAAGTTACCAAAAGAGAGGCAACTGTATACTGAGACTCATGGCTAATTCAATGAACTGGAAAGAACTCCATCAAAGACAGAAGTCCCTGAAAATGAATGGATTCAATAATCGCTCCATGGGAGAGATTCAGCTCAAGCATAAAAGACAACTTGTGACTAGATTAAAAGTATCCAGCACACAACATGCAATAAGAAGAATGCAATTTACATGGGCCTGATAGAGGTGGCAACAGATGGTATTCCATTAAGGAAATAAACTAAAAGAAGTACCTATAACGAAAGGAACGGGGAAGGGTTCGGAGAATCAGAAGGTATCAAGAGAGACAAAGAAGTTACAGAAATTGTAAAGGTAAATTGCAACTGGATTGACATAATTTGCAGCTCACTCTTGTCAGAGACTGTAGCAAATACATGAAGCCTCAGAAAAGAAGAAAGATGTAACACTCTGAGATATTAGGAAGGTAAAATTACACTTAGTCAAAACTCAGTCTCTACCTAGCAGGTCCCAAAAACAAAGAAATTACACACATAAGGCCAATGTTGAGGACGAACTATGAGTTAAAGTGAAGAGTATCATCAAAAACTCCTCAGGATATCTGTGAAGATCCTGTGACAGTCATTGTAAGAAAGAAAGGTATCACTGAAGTGGTAATGTAAAATTCATAATGCACTGCAAGGAAAAGTTTTGAAAAACCTGAGTTTAGAAACAAAGTGATGTGAATAAACTGATAAATAGAAAAAAAAGATCTGGTTTATCAAATCAAATGAAGTTTAATCATTTCATGAAGAAACAAAGTCAAACATGCACCAATACATAAATAACAAACCATGTCCATTCTCAAACACTGCTAAATAAGAAATGAAGGTTTGGTTGATGGATAAAGCATAATAATTTAAATGAGACATGTTGAAATATATTAATTCCAATGAAGGGGAGTGCAAGGTTTGTGGCATGCATAAAGAAACCACTTACACGTAGAGGGTAGCAATGAATGAGAATAGCTAATCTTGCGAGAGAAAGTAGGTATTGTATTGGAAAGCTTAACACATGATATGCAAGTTCTATACAAAATATATTTCTATAATTTGACACGAGATGCTAATTTTACATGATTTTAAATTAAAAGTTAGGAATCTGGAAAAAAATATGTGTACCTCAGTACATATTTCATGTTCAAAATCATTACATAATTCACTACTTTTGTCTTAAGTGGATATTTAAGCATTTATATTTATATTCTGAATTACGAAAATTCCTTACAGTTAATTAGTCAGCCAAAGTAAAATATGAGATTTTAAACATAACATATATATATAACATTAGATTAATATAGATCTAAAACTTTCATAAACTTTTTATTATTTCCTCTCATGATTATTACCCAGAATGTAATGTGATTTTCTTTAACTCTTATTTTTACATTGAACAGTGTTCATTTAAACTTGTAAATTCAAAATAAATAAATAAATTGCAAATATTTTTCCTGGGATGAAACTTGAACACCTACACCACTGAATCCTGCCATGCAACATCAAGTTTAGATTTTTTTAGTATTTTCCTACATCAAACATGCCTTCCAGTGAAAAGTCTCAGGATTTGCAAGACATGAAATTCGTAAAGACTGAATATGAAGTACTTACACACTTGATTATAACTGAACTTTTTTGTTTAATGATTTAAATTTATCTCATAAATTCATGTGGTATTTTTTATGTTGAAACTGAAATTTCAAGACTTTGAGGAAATTATTTCCAACACAGCCATTTTCAAAGATTTTAGAGCTCATTTTCAATGACTTTCCAGGATTTCAAGGAGCTGCACAAATGCAACATTGTGTCACATGCCTGGTTACAAGACTACTTAACTCAATATGCAAAACTAACCAGTTCTTTCCATTTGATACTTCAAAAACTTTCATAACAAAATTCAATTTTTGCATAATGTAGCTACTGCATACACAAAAAGAAGATTTTTGACAAACAGGAAGTACTTTTTTAAACTGGTCAAGATAGTAATAGTACTTCACTTTTTCAATTTATGAAATATAAAAATAACAAATGCAAGTGCTAAAATGTCAAATAAATTAAGAGGGATTATATATCAGAATTAAAATACACATAGCAGTATCTCAAGTTATTCAGTGTACAAGATGTTCTTCACAGCAGCCAGAGTTCCATTCCTCACTGGTCTCAAGTTCTTTAAATAAAATTATTTACACTTGCACATTCATGCATATATATATGCTATACAACACATGTTATTGCCATTTAATCTTAATAATAAGTAAGCACAATTCAATGTTTTTTCAAGATTTTTTTATGTTAAAATCACAAACAAACCTTGTACATCAAGCACAGTTAGTGCCACTTCTTCAAATCTCTAACTTAAATAATTTATTTTGTACACCTACCTGTCCAAATATTCACTTCTTTTAATATAAAATTCAGGGTCACCACTAGAATAACCTTTCTCGAAACGTTCATCCATTCCAAATGGTAAAAATCTTCTAAAATTAAGGATAATATTAAGTTAGCAGTTGACAGGTTGATGCAATAAACACAATAATGTATTTTCACTTTTTTTTTTTACTTACATTCTCATAAGCAGATATATATGAAATAATACACAAAAATAAAACATTGTAATGATTTTTACATACATACATCTGACACAAACTTAAAAACCAATTTCAGGGCAGGTTACTGATCTATGGTCAAAACATCTTAAAACTCTTTGAACTCCACTCCAGCCAACTTAAAAGATTTTTCAAACAGCCTGAATTACTGAAATTCTTTAACACAGATACACATACACAAAATAGATACCAAGGTAAAATAATAAATGAGCAATAAAAATTATAACTTTCCTATACTGAAAATATATTTCTGTTAGGCATTCACCCACTTTTCACATAAACAGCTATTCTCATACAGTACTGTCCTCTATATACAGACTTATTTACGCATTCCACAAACCTTCTGTCTCCCCTCCACTGAAAATGACTCACTATAATGCGTGTCTCATGCAAATCATCATGCAACAACCCTCAACCAATGAAACTGCCACATACTCATTATGCATCTGACTCCACCTATTCAATTTTAACATCACTTCATGTTTTGTCAGAAAAAGGGAACAACAGTTTTTAAGTGGGAAGAAAGAGAAAGAATGGGAAGTGTGAGAGGAAGAAAATACCTATTGGAAGGACATTTAAAGTATAGGAAAGCTATAATTTCTGATACAGTACATCACCTCTTCATGCACAAAGAGCTTCAGTCTCACATTGAACAGGTGAAGGGAGTGGTAAGAGGGAAGAAAAGGAGCATCCAAAGGACACACCTTTAGACAAGACAGTCAGATCCAAAGATATGGTGTGGTAGACCACACCAGATGTGAGCCTCATATACTCTTCATCCAATGGAGAAAGGTGTGTTGTATGTACAAATATATGTGGGGGGAGACAGAGGAGCACATCCAAGTGTGTGGAAAAAAACACTGGAATTGTGGCTAGGGTGAGATGGACTACACCCAATAAGTCAACTACATCCAAAAACTAGGTTGCTGGGAACCATCATTAATGCAGAGGTAGGAAGAGGATCATACTGTCTTCACCTAAAGAGGTCCGAGGTGATCTCAAACCCCCTGAACTCATGGTATATGTTAAGAATAGACAATGATATATCAATCAGGAAACCTAACATCTGGTACTAAAAAAATCAACTTTCTCAACAATAAAACTGACCAGAACCAGCCCAGTTGCAATAACATCCTTGAATAAGATACACTGAGGGAGAAAAGAAGAAAACTGCAACAATCACAAGTACCTCCATCACAACCCACAATATAATTGAGATTAGAAGTCAGACATCCATTATACACGTGTGAGGACGTATGTTAATTAATTCTACTCTAAATCCAAACTTCAGTCACTGAAGAATCAGCATCGCATGTGGGCAGGATGAAGAATACCTATCTAAGAGATAAACTGCAAATTCATGTCTGACTCCTTGGGTTTTCATATTGTTTAAAGTGAAGGATATTGCCTCATCTATACTAGCAAAACACTACCACCCTATTCTACACTGAATGGTATTCCTGGATTGATTCGCAATTTGATTAAACCATTTAGAATGATGCCTCTGGAAAGTGTTAAGAACTCCCAAACACCTGAAAAAGTGGAAAGGGTGATCACAAAACCCTACTTTTAAAAACAGACCTTACTGACATATTCAATACAAGGCATGCCAAAGATGGGTTGATCCCTTTCTGCTTTTTCCATGTTATCCATTGATGGTATGGTCCAGAACAGGCATATTTATAAAGCAATTCCACACACTTAAGTCAACATTGGTCATAGTGTGCATTGCATAGCAATGGAACATAGTAAGCAAGTCAACTTCTTTCGATTGTGCAGATTTTAAAGGTAAAAGAATACCTGGTCAGACACAACTTACAACAGGGTGGGATCCAGTAAGAAAAATGAAAAATGGCAACAAGCAAATAATGGTACCCTGACAAAAAAGAAACAACTACCCAAAGCAGAGAACAGGAGAAGAACTTACGAAATATAGCCCCAAAGTTCAACAGACAAAGCAGCTCCAACTGATGCATGTATAAGGGAAGTGCAGGTTAGATGTGAACATGGGAAGAAGAGTACAAGGAAGAAAAGGTTAATTAAATTACATTCTAAACAAAATGGGTAAAGACACAAATTTTATGTCCAAGCTATTTGAACAAGCCATACATGAATTAAACGTCCATCAAATTTCATCCAGTGCCTACCATCCTGAGTCACAAGGTGTTCTTGATCGTTTCCACCAAATTACTGCCACGAACACTCAAAGAACTGGGATGAGGGTGTTCCTTTGTTATTGTTTGCAGTTCGTGAAGGTATTAAAGAATCCACTGGATTTAACCCTTTTAAGTTGGTTTAAAAAACAAATAAACAAAAAAAAAGTTTTCACAAGTTCAAACTTTTTATTTTTACTTTTAAGGGGGAGAGTGTTATGTAAATGTGTAAATATTTTGTAAACGACAACATGTGTTGTGTTTGGATTTTCATTTCTATTATCTATGTTTCCATATTTATATTATTGTTTCAAAGTTTAAACTAATAAAATATGTTGTTATTCATTTAGGGTAACATTTAGAATTTTCTTGAATTAAGTAGACCAATCACATGTTTGTAAATGAAGTGCTGGCGACTATGTGTCTAGACGTGTAGTCTCGTACAAGAACGGACATGCGCGGATTGCTCTGGAGATCTGTAGAAAGTTCACGGTTATTTGAGGGGTCTAGGCCTACAATATATAAATAGATGAAGATGCGAGAGACAAAAGGGAGTCAGTCATCAGTTTTTATTCGAAGAAAGGAAGGGAAAGTCAGACATTAGTTTTATTTCAAAAGAAGAGAGTCAGTTATTTGAGAAAGATTAAGTGTTTGCTGTGATTATTCAACTTGGATTTGTGACTGAAGTTAGATCTACGGAAGCTGTGATTTTATTTCGTCAATCTCTACGATTCATCTGAATTACTGCTTGTGCTAAGAGTCGGCGAATTTATTGAACTGTGAATCGTTGCTGAACTTCTTCATTTAAGCTTCGGAATTTTTTCGTGGGACCAAATTCACACCCCAGACTGGAATTTGAGACTTTCATTTTAGATCATTATATTAGATACAGGCCAGTACCATTTTGTATTGTGATTAATTTTGAAGTTTGAAACTAGTATTATTTTGTTTTGTAATTAATTTCGAATGTTGTAACTTAATATCTGTCACTGTTATATCTGTTATATTTGTTAATAGTTTAGTGTAATAAATTATACAAGCGTTTTTTATCTGCGTTTTTCTGTTGCGTTTAGTCTACGAAGAACATAAAACATAAAAAATACGTAACAATGGAAAGAAAAACAATATATTGAAATTCACCACAGACTAATGGTTACCCTAAATTTGGCTATGGGTGCTAACCAATGAAATTAAACTTATGTTACGGAGCTCAAATAATGAGAGCTAATAATATTAACAATAAAAGTAAAATGTCTTAATTTTCCAAAATCAGTAATCAGTACTGCAAATGCATGGGACCCCAAACCTGAGGTGAGGCCCAAAGAATGTCAGTTCAAAGGGCGATCAATCTTCCAAAGAAGTGAAGGTGGAATTTTTCCCACAAAGTATTGTGACCTAAAGCCTATAAAAAGTGCTAATAGAACATATAACCTCTTAGCGATGACAGAAAATCATAACCCAAAATGAATAATCAAATACAACTGTGTTGGTAGAATCAATAAAAGTTTTCTAGAGCACAAACTAAACTTTAGAATATGATTTCTGCCAGATAAGAAGTGATAATCTAGTATAATTGAATAAAGGGAATCACATGTAATGTGTGTGTGTGGTTAGTCCCATTAGTGGAAGGTTGTTGCATGATGATTTGCATAGGGGACACTGAAATGAGTCATTTCCAATGGAGGGGAGGCAGAAGGCTTGTGGCATGTATAAAAAATTGTTTGCACATGGAAGGAGGGCAGCATTGGATAAGAATAGCTATTTATGTGAATTTAGTTATAATTTTATGTTGAAAATGTATTTCTGATAAGTAATTACCTCCTCTCACAACACTAACTACGTTCGTTTAGTGCTACCATGTACATGCAAACCTTTTTTTATTCATACCACAAACCTTCTGCACCTCTCACATTTGTAACTGAAAGATACCAAGACGTCTTAGATACAAATCACACTCATGTGTTGCATGTGGCTCCCTCTACACCCCTTTGAAGTTGACAGAAGATGTCAGCACCAGAGAACTGTGAGGAGAAAAAGTGGGAAGTGTGAAGGAATGCAAGTATCAGAAATACATTTTCAGTAGAGGAGAGCGATAACTTCTGATGTGGCACTTTCCTCTTCAAAAAACTTAGCCAGAATCCCATATTGAGGAGAATGAGGGAATGGTGCAAGGGAAAAACAATGTAACCCCGAAAGTATCCAAAGAATACCCCAAATAATGACAGAAATAGATCTGAAAATCAAAAGAGGAGGACCACAACACTTCTGAGCCAGGTATACTCTTTGTCCACCTGCAGTGTGTGTAATGTACAATGGTGAAAACTGTGAGGCGCAAAGTAGCTAGGGCACAGTAGATCATTACTGATATATCAAGTTCATCCAAAACTTCCACACATGATACTGATATACATGCCATGATATGATGAGGACCATACTCTCTTCTCTTCAAACCCAAAAAACGGGTTAAGACTCACACCAATTAGAAGATATATAAAAATTATCACTGATCTCTCAATCCAGGAATTGTCATCCACATCAGGTATCAAAAGTATGTCTATCACATGTAATCAACTCTCACAACAATGAAGACTACAACAGTCCTATAGAATAACACCCTGTAAAATGACAGCTCAACTCTCGTGTTTGTGTGAATATTAAGAGATTACATCAACCAAGAAGGTGATGGCTCAACTTCAGTGTGTGTGTGTAAGTGATATAAGGAGGCCACATCCACCTGTAAGATGACAGCTCAACTCCAGTGACTGTGAAAACAGTATCTCAGAAACCAATGTCATTCAGCAAGGAGACAGCTTAACTCCTGTGGAGGCCATGTCACATCAACATCAACAGGACACGACAGCCATACTCTCTGAACCTGTTTCTTGTGAAAAATCATACAGAGAACTTGACGGATAGGCCCAGAGCAAAGGCATTCACATGTGGAGTGCCCCAGTGATGACAAAGAACCTTGAAAAAAAAGGGTATCTAATGCCCACTCAGTAGGATATATTTGGTCGGGGTGTGAAAGTTAATCCATGACAAGATGTAAAGCACTGTCACAGGACATGTAATATAATATAGTGAATGTGATATGCATAATGCCAGTAGAAGAGATCCAATGAGCAAAACACAGATCTCTAGGCTGTTTGCCTCCATGCTGGATGATATGTGTAACTACTGCAGAATTGGCCAAAGCAATCAGTTCCACACCATGTCAGAAGGAAATGATGTATCACCCAACATATGGACAGAAGTTCAAAAAGAGCTATGTACAAAGTGCAAAGGTCACTGACTACAGGTCCAAAGGTTAACTGATATTGACACATACTTGAAAGAAAATGTCCAAGAAATGACGTAGATCCAGACATAGGGAAGGAAGTGGCACACCCACCAACGTAAGTTTGTTGTTCAGCCACCAATGTAATATCATAGGGAAAGAGAAATAGAAATGGGAATTGAAAGAGGATCCTGGTCAAGGTTCTTTAGTTTGTGAAGTGCCCTCTGAAGGAATCATAAATAAGCATGATCAAGGGGGACCACTGATGTTATGGAAGACCAAATCTCCAAAAGCAACAGAACCTCACAAGAAGTAGGTGAATGAGTCCTGAGAGTGTGTTGAACTAATATCCCATTAAGCCAAGTTATGAAGAAGGCAGAGCTCAACAGATATTTAAGTTGAAAAAAACCAAAAAAAACTCCAATTTGACAAGACAGTAAGGATGTCTGGATGTTGACCAATCAACCCATCCAATCTGCCACAGAAAGTAACTTCTAGGTAAAAGTAGTTGAATGAACTTCAGAAGGGCCCAGAAGAAGCCAGCCAGCCACATAATAATGAAATCACAGTACCTGAAGATAAAAATGATGTGAAAAAGCCTAGATAATTCAAACCAAACACGCAACGTGTCAGAGCATATCTGAAGGAAAGGCCTAAAATTGATCAACCAACCTGAAAGGGACAAAATAAAAAAAAGGAAGAAAAAGAAGAGATATCATCATATGAAGCAAGCATAGGAGACATCCATAAATGATATCCACAACCCAAAAGAAAATACCTATCTATGAGAAAGATGGACTCTAAGGGAAATGTGGATATCGATATGAAGAGGGTAAAGTAATAATAACTGATTACTAGCTGCCAAATCTCAGCTATCTTGGGGACAACAAAAAGGCAGGAGCAATTACCCTAGGAAAGATAAGAACAGATTTCAATACCCGATATCAGAGTAATTACCAAAACTCTTCTGACAAATGCTGGTTAGTAACTAGATCATAAGTAGGAGGATAGGAAATAGGGAAAGAATAATTGAAAAGCCATAATCTGGGTAGGGAAGAAGAAGGCTACTAAGGATCTGACAAAGTCAAATGGCTACAATACTTGTAAGGTGAGAGCCATGGGTAAGGATCCTCCTAAACCTTCTTCTCCCATATAGCAGCAAGGCCAAATAATCAGCATGAACCTGACTGTCAGGGGAATGGCAACTTAAAAGTAATAAGTAAGAATTAAGTCAATAATAAATGGCACAGAGAAAGCATCACAAACCTGAGAGGTAATTCTGTGAAAACTGAATTAGGCCTAAGAGACACCACAAGATTCGGACAGTAATTATTGGTAAATTCTGGATGAAAAAAGAATTGTCATCAACCAATGAAGGATCAAAATTGTTTGTGGAAGTCATGGAGAAGGATGGGAATAAAGGATGGATCATGTAACATTCAATTTTGCAAAGAACATAAGCAAATAAATTTGTAATCGAGTTGCCCGCACTTGAGGCCCATAACCCACAGGTTGGTGACACAAACTTGTGAATTCATAGTACAGAAATGTTATACTAGGCACAAGTGTAGAAAAAAAAAAGGTGATTCAATGAAGTGATTAAAAACGAGTTTATATTGAGTTGAAGAAATCAAAGTTAAAAATAATCAACTTCTGAAGTAAAACAAATTTGAATATGCAGCAATAAAAAAACAAAGGGGCACAATGAAACTTAAACTATGTCATATGAAAACTGTAGAGGAAGCCACATTAGCATGTCCTGTTCCCATTGGTTAAGAGTTGATGCATGATGATTTGCATGAGAAACAAGAAAAATTTGATTATAGAGGACAGAACTGAATGAGAATAGATAATACTGAGAGGGAAGTATTACATTAGAAACAACTTCATCAATATCTTATCTAATGGATCTGTCCCAAATACGAATTATATTGAAAAGAACCCACAAATGTTGCACTATTAACAAAAAAAAAGGTTTTATAACACATAAAACCTAATACTTTAAAATTGACTATATCTACAAAAAATTTTTCACAAGTTGTATATTCTATATTAAATTTCATAGGAATGTTTTCTTAGTGAAAGCTTTAAATAATTTGGCATTAATTTTATACATAAAAATGACTTATTTGCATTTGTTTGATTTTAAACTAATAACTCATGTACATTTAATTTTCCATTAATTTTACAACTATCAATTCAAATAAATGCTACACCTATACATAATGTTCAGCAGTTATATAAGCAATAATTCCCACTGTTTACTTTCACACAAACAATAATGACAGAAGATGAAAAATACAGTAACAATGTTCTTCACTAAACATTATTCAATTTCATTGTTATAGGTTTCCTACCTTTATAAGGTACAATATGATATAAGGCCTGAATTCATTTTTTTAATGCTTTTAATGAGAAATATATTTTCGAAAGGTTGAAAAAAACAGTGCACAATAATATCTTACCTCATATCTTGATCTTCTTTGTATCTGTCACCATTTTCTTCTCGCTTTCCCTCCAATACTCGGTCTTTTTCTTTGGAACGATCTCTTAGTTTGTCTCTAAATCGATCAGATTCTTTTGAGAGATGTCTTGGCCTATCTCTCGAAAGCTCCCGCTCTCTATAACGATCTCTCTCTCTTGAACGTGACCGTTCTCTCGATCTAGGTCTATGACGATCTCTCGAGCGATCTCGAGAATATCTATGATAGTCTCTATAACGATCCCTTTCTCGAGAACGTGAGCGACTTCTTCTTCTTTCACGTGAGCGACTTCTTCGTTTTTCATTTCTTCTTGGGCTTAACTGTTTTTCAGGATCTCTCTCATCATCATCTTCCTCCTAATAAAAATAGATAAATCTAATGTAAAATATGTCTTACACAAATGACACTGAAGTTCAACATTGTGGCATAGATATATATGAAAATAAGCTTTGTAAACCTTTCACTGATGTTTTATACGTAACTTTATAATATCAAATGCATTCATTCACTGAATATAATGTTTCACAATGGTAAAATTTAAATACTTACAAATGTTCTTTACACTCAAAAAAATCACAAAATGTTTACAGTTTAATTTTCAACTTGAGATTTTTGTACCTAATGTTTTGATAATTTTGATCACAATAATGTGCACCTCACATGATTAATAACCATTATTTTAGAACAACTTTATTTACTAAAGTTACACAGTAATTTCTTCACAAAAGTAATGGTAATGAAGAAGATACATATCATACAACATATCATTTATACATTCTACTGTAAAACAATGAAAAAGATAAAAATGATGAATAACATAAAAAAATACAGAAAGGTATTACAAACAGTATCAGCACATTTTGTGTTGGTAACGCTAGTTAACTTATATTCGTGTATTCCTGTTAAGGTCTCATAATTATAAAATTATTGTTCAACTAAATGAACTCAACAGAGATCCTTTAGCACTCATTAAACACAAATAGTTGCAATGTTGGTTACAAGACATGAAACATAAATCAGTTATTTATGTTTGCTTAAAATACAATAGTCCTAAAACACTTACAATAAACTGTTAATGTTCAAAAGACATATTTTTGAGCTCTTTATACAATTCAAGTGAAGTTGTATTAAAATGCCAAACATTTTATACAGTCTAATCCTATGTGCACTGGTGGGGCTCAATCTACACAAACTATGAATGTTTTTAACACAATGTCATTCAACATGGTTGTTTTTTATTTTATGTCAACATTACATTTGATCCAACCCCTTAGGGAAGTTCAGTATTTTGCAAAAACACTTCTATATAGGGATTCCCCAAAAGAGGAACCCGAGTTTGGCATTTATTTACATTAGATCACAAAAATAAGTAGGCACACTAATTACTGTTCATAACATAAATAAATTAAATTTGCATTATATTGGCAATGATCATTAAATTGAAAAAATGAAAATTAGTGGTTCAAACATTAAACCTGTATTATAGAAGCTCTATGTAGCACCCAGGCCCAAAGATCACCAATTTCAATCGAAGAAAAACAAATAGCAAAACTGGCCTCACTTCAACAAAAAAATGTGTAAATGTATAAACTAAAAGCTATTAATGTTTTACTTGGCACTGTCTATAAATATATTTGTGGAAGATAATACCTTTGAAGTGTAACTTAGAAACGATAAAAAACTCAGAAAAAATACATTTCTGTCTTAAATTTTTCTCTGTCAAGAACACTTGAAATAGAAAAAGATATTACCCCTCCACGTCTTAAATTTCTTCCTCTGCTCTTCATACGTTCTCTCATTTCCACACTTCTACCAAAAGAATCCTTTTCTTCCAGAATTTTCCTGCCTGATTTATCTTCATCATGCTGATAAGAAAAAAATCAAAATTTTCTTAAAATTATTTTTATAATAAGTAGGCATAGAGCAATTTATAAACACAAGGAAAAATTTTGTTAATGATGAAACATACGAAATCTTTGTAACAATATATAATTATTGTATTGTTTAGTACTGATCACACCTGAAGACAGACTAATGTACTGTTGAAACATTGCCAATAAAACTTTTCCTTACATCTATAAATTGTTCTTTGCCAACCTATTATTATATTAGTATAATTTGCTTCCTTAGTAAAAGAAATTCTTATATTATTCAATGCAGTGATATTTCAAACTTTGATATTAAACAAGAAGCAATAATGTAATAACATAATATTATTCTTTATTGCCTTCATCACAATTTAACGAGTACAAAAATGAAGTCTTATTGAAGAAATAAATTATGAGCAATAATATCTGTATTAAAAAACAAGAATCACTTTTTCTAACCTAACAGATACTTCCCTCAGGGCATTATGTCTGAAAACCTGTTACATTGTGACCTTTGCTCCTTACTCTGTCATTAGCTAAGCTTATAGATTTCACAATAATCTGATCTGGAATGTTTTGGAGAATATATAATTCTGGGTTAACGTAATGGAAAGAAACAGAGTCACACTTGAGAAAATAACACAAGCCTTACAAGAGTGATTCTAAACTGAACCATAAACATAAATTAAAGAACTGAAAGGCTGTGGACAAATGTAAGTAAAAACAGTTATTTTCCATATAAATAACACAACACAGAAAAAAGAAAGAAAAGCTGCATTTGAAAATTTTAAGAGAAAAAGAGCCTGCAGAAACTGAAATATAACAAAAAAAACAGAAATCAACTGTACGAGCAAGAACACTTATCCTGCCTTCTACAAAACTTAGTTTTTACTTAAATTTACTTCATATCCAATAAATGTCACAGACATGCTGTTACCAGTTTTACCTGTTTCTACAGTATAGTGAAACTAGTACAGATGTAACTACAAACTCATGCTTTACTTACAAACCTCAAGCTTAAAAATATTCACTAAGTTTTCAATTTAACTCACCATACTGGTTTAGAAATTTGTAAGAAAGATTGTCCCTAATATATGTCAACTGTTTTGAAAATTAGAGGCTTAGTGGTAACTTAATACATTATACAAAGTTGGAAAAGATTAACCACATGTAACTCTTAAAACTTGACAGCAGTAAACTGACACATCTTATAGATTCATTTTACCACAATGCAATTTCTGCTTTTGATTTTCACGAAAATATTTAAAATTGTTGTGTTCTAGCATTATAATGAAATTAAGCAATCAGCAATATTTTATAAACAGAAATTTATATTGATATGTAAAGAATTACTCATTTTTAAGGATCTGATGATACTATCTTTCACTACTCAGATATAACGAAAACTAATATAAATAGAGATTTTAATTTGTCATGTTATAAAAAGTTAACAGACCTGAAGAGTAAAAGTTACTTTTGGTTTAAAGTAAAACTCTTGTATTACAAGTGCTTGTAGAAAAAAATAACAAAAACAAAAGATAAACCCCATCAAGAAAACTACTTGCTGAAAATAATGTTTTTATTTTTAAACAAAATAACTTTTTCTCTGGCTGTTGCCTACATAAAAGGACAGACCATCACCCTTTAATTGGGCACAGCATACATAAAAATTCCATTACTTTTTGTTTCAATACTTCAGCTGTGCCATTTATATTAATAAAGATTTTGTGGTCACTTAGTTCCCTTGTCCACCCAATATCATATAGAACTCATTGTTTGTCCTGAAATACATTTTCTATGTACCAACAAATATGGTGAAATATAATGAAATGTAAAAAAAGTGAGACACAGAATTATTCAAAAACTATCAGACTGACTTGGAAATTGATTTGAAGATTTTGAGTGAAAAGAAGAAACTAATTTTGACATTAAGACTAAAACTTTTGATGGTGGCTGAATTTTCAAAGATGGAAAGAAAACCACATTTGACTTTTGTGGCAACAGTGGATGCAGGTTTCTGTTAAAGATCAAAAAAATTTTCATCACTTCAAGTTCTTCTTTCGAAACAATCTGATTAAATACTTATACACAATGTAATCTAATGAGAGAGTCCCAGCCTTAAAACCTTGTTCAGAATTAAGGGTTTCAGTGATACAAGTGTTGCAGAAATTATAACATTCCTAGAGCAACTGCTCATGCAAGACACTGTAACCCACAAAACCAAATTTACTTTTGGAAAAACTGAAACACCATTATTTTACAAAGATATGCTTGAAAACAAGTTTTATTTACTGTTAACATACTTCCACTTGATAAATAATGAAAGAGCAATCAACAAAATGACTTTACAAAATGAAACTATTCATGGACTACTATATGCAAAAATTCAGATCTGTCTGTATCCAAAAGTCCATATAACAGTATATGAATATCTCATATTTTATTCCAAAATTTATTGCACTGTCTTGGAACTGGCACAAATGCAAAAATTCAGATCTGTCTGTATCCCAAAAGTCCATATAACAGTATATGAATATCTCATATTTTATTCCAAAATTTATTGCACTGTCTTGGAACTGGCACAAATGCAAAAATTCAGATATGTCTGTATCCAAAAGTCCATATAACAGTATATGAATATCTCATATTTTATTCCAAAATTGATTGCACTGTCTTGAAACTGGCACAAAAGCTACTAAATAAGAGTACTGTACTTAATGGATAACTAGTACACAAGTCCATACCTGATAGAGGTGAGTTGGAAAAAGTTGACTAAAGGGGTTAAGTTGTTGCTACTCATGATAAAAAGACGAGTTTTTTTAAAATAGAAGAATTACCAAAAAATAACATTTTTAAGTATGAATCATGACAGAAATAAGAAAGATCCAAATAAAAAGTTTTACAGATCACAAACTATCAGAAGAACTGGACTGCAAACAAAACATGGAAGGTGCAAATCTGAATGATTATCCAACACATAATTCCAAGATGAGAAAGAGAAGAATGAAAAAATAATGCCTAAAGATGTTCACAACTTCAAAATGGTGAAGAAATATTTTCTATAGATGCTTAGGGACTTGCTCAATATTGCTTTGTTCAATGCTTTTCAAGTATGCAAAAAATACTTAAAAACTTATCTTGGAATGTGGCATGTATTCAACACAAAAGTCTAAGCATTTATCCAAATTAACAAAGTTGACTAGACTATTAAAAATACATTTGTTTCAATTCATACCTGAAATAAAATAAATGAACAAGAATTGTGGTACTGGTGTTCAGATTGCTGTGTTGGTCTCTACCAAGCACTAAACTAAAGTTCAGTGTGTACCACAAACAAGTAAATTATTATTCAAGTTTTGTAAACCAAAAGCTTCACTCCACATCAACTCAATTTTTACACAAAGGTAATTATTATAATTAAGAAGAAAAGAAGTACCCACTACAGGGTAAATTTCTGTCCCAAAACTTACTTAGTTAAAGGATTAGCAGACACAGACATGTTATCAATATTTATATAAATAACTCCTACCTTTTTTTGTGTTATCTCTTTCTCAGGGGAACTGGCTGTTCTAAGGTTTGCCAATGACTTTAAGTGGTTTTCTTGACCTTTAGCTTTCAATTCTTCAACAGCATTTTTTACATTTTCATCACTTGCTTTCGAGTTTTTCTCATTCTGAGAGTTACTCTCCTAATAATAATACAAATTTCCACTTCCAAATCATAGCATTAACATTTACCTATTTCTCAAACTAACACCACAACTTTCACAATAACTATTTTATGTACTTATTACCCAAAACTACTGCATTACCTCAAAGAGGAAAAATTAACCCAAAGAAAATTTTGTCTCTTTAAGATATTTATTCTTTACTACTTTTATAAAAACATTAACTATACATCACTACTGGAATTAGTTACAAAAAACTGCTCAAAATAATAACTATTATATTTGGAGCTGCTTAAAATATCTTTCTAAAAACAAAAAATACATTTTTTTCTTTAAAGGAAGTCCACAAAAACAATGACAACATTTTTATATTTGATAAGTATACCTAACTTTCCTGGTTCATTTTCTAAGCTTCTTAAAATAAAGGTAAATTTGTATATTAGCTGCAGCATGACACCATTTTGTATTGCTGGCACATAAGAGTATAGCTAATAAAAAAAACACAAAAAATAGTCTTATAGGTTAATTCACTCTAATTCTGCTTAAAAGAATTTCACGTGCTGTGACTGTTAAAAGATTCTAACCTGTCATCGATATGTCTGATTATATTTGAAAACCAGAATTAAAATACTTTGAACTGGATCCTAATACTTTTCTTTTAATCTTATGAACAGCATAGAAAGAGAGAGAATACCAAATTAATTTAAATTAAAAATCCAAAGCTTGACTGACAAAAGTTACATTTCTGACATGTAGTAAATCATACTAACATTAAATTTATTAGATTCAGTTTTTTGGAATAGTATTTTAAATGTATCAGATATTAAAGTTATTTCATAAATCGTAATGACTGAATACAGTGTAAACTAACAATATTTTTTGTTAGTAATATTATTTTCTTATACTGTTTTAAATTCAGCACATTCAGTTCTTTACTCACTACTGTAGGCCATGAATAAAACATTCAACTTGGCAACAAAAAACTAAAGAAAAAGTATTGTAAACAGTCACTATAAAAATGCATATCTTATCACAAATGCCAAAGGGTTTCTTCCACTGTAAAGTTTCAAGTAAATAATAAAAAAAATTATATAACTTACAATGACCAGATTTCTTTACTGAGTAAACATCTATTACATAGCTAAAACCTAAAATTATATTATTATAAGCAAACGTTCTTCAGTTTTAAAACTTGCAATTTTTTTTTGGTAAAACAAATGAAAGCAAAGTTTATAATGAAAGCTATAAAAACACAAGGCCCGGCATAGCCAGGTGGGTTAAAGCATTTGACTCATAATCTGAGGGTCACTGGTTTGAATCCCCATCACACCAAACATTCTCGCTCTTTCAGCCATGAGAGCATTATAATGTGACAGTCAAACCCACTATTCGTTGGTAAAAGAGTAGCCCAAGAATTGGTGGTGGATGGTGATGCCTAGCTACCTTCCTTCTAGTCTTACACAACTAAATTAAGGAAAGCTAGCACAGATAGCCCTCACGTAGCTTTGCATAAAATTAAAAAAAATACAAAAGATCTTAGTATCAAATCAAGCACAAAAATCAATTTTTAACACTAGGAACTGAACATACAAAAATTACATTGAAAATCTAAAGTTAGAAAACCTATCACTAAACAGTAGTCTATTCAAAAATTTGAATCATCAAAACCTTTATTATTTGTAAATGCTTTGTTGATCTTACATGATTATTAAGTAAAAACAATGGCATGAGTTCAATGACAGAGCTATTACTTTCACTTTTATCAACTGAAGTTAACCTTCAAACAGTTTTATTGTATCTTTGAGTGTTTATTACAATATTTTAAAGGAAAAGTCCTAAAACTATCAGAAAGTAAACAGGTATCAAGTGAGAGAAAATACACTATAGTTTTGTTTCGAAAATATAGAACCAGTTTCACCAGAAGGAAGACATTCAACATCTATTGCCAACTCTTAAATAATACAAACTGAATAGCTACAAAAAGAAATTATCTTATAAAGTTTATATCTTAATCTATTTTCAAGCAATTAATAGAGTAGCAACCTCTGCTTTCTTTATTCTAAATTACAAAGGTAGTAGAACGAGAAGACGCAAGCTTGAGATTTATAAAGAAGCAGACTAGGATCCAATTAAGACAATTTAATTTTTTGAATCGAATGAGTTACCATGAACAATAGAGGAAGCAAACACTTTACAACAGATTATGAGGAGAATAATAATAAAACCAATTTTTGAGTTTCCTTTCTTGAGAGTGGATGTTTTGGGGCATTCTTAAAAGACCAAATGGTTTCTTGTTACAAATATGATATATTAGTTAAAAGACTAGAACAAGAATTTATTTCTTTCATAATATATTAAAAAATGTATTATTTTGGGTAAAATTATACTAGAAAATTTCAAAAACAAAATAAAATAATGAATGTAAATCATAAACTACTGCGCCTTACTGGTGGTAAGATTTCACACTTTTTTTCTCATATTTGTAATTTACTTGTCATCTAAGTAGACTGTCTATATTAATCAGTAACTTTATTCTGTAATTAGGTACTAATTATTAATTAATTCTATGTTTTGGTTTCAAATCTGCTGCCATATTTAAGGAAGACATCCTATTTCTCTGTGCTGGTACAGGCTGAAATTCAATCCTGGGCCTTTTTAATACAAGTCTAATGTGTTATCCACTCAACTGAGATTTCCCTCCTCAGAACTTGAATTAATTAACAATTTATATTGTTTCTAAAACCACAAATTCTTCCAGGAAAGCACATACAAACTGGAATTAAAATGGATTATATACTTACTTTTAATTTTTCACTGTCTTTCTCTGAAGAAATATTGGACTGACTAGAAATTTGTAAGGAGTCTGATTTGTGGTTTTCTTTCTTTTCTATATCACCTCTCTTTTCTCTACTAGAACCTTTCTTGTCCTTGGATGTTTCACTGGTTACATTCGATTTTTCCGATTCTGATTCCCCAGGTGATTTGGACAGTGATGGTCCAAGCAACTTTCTGTTTTTCCATTCTTCCTCCTCTTTTTTTAATTGTGCAATTTTTTCTTGTATTTGTCTCTGGAGCACTGTCTTATGATCAGCTGACTGTGGTTTCTTTTCTTTTGAGTTTGCCTCTGTTGATGCTGTTTCTCTTTTCTCCTGTTCTGAGTTTGTCCCTTGATTTTTCTCTTTGACAGTTGTTGAATGTTCTATTTCATTT
Source organism: Carcinoscorpius rotundicauda (assembly GCA_011833715.1). NCBI lineage: Eukaryota > Metazoa > Arthropoda > Merostomata > Xiphosura > Limulidae > Carcinoscorpius > Carcinoscorpius rotundicauda. The sequence goes on along the minus strand of CM022396.1, from coordinate 74,584,963 downwards.
TTTTGCTTATTTTTCTCTGCCTTACCTGTTTGTTTAATGAAATTTCATTCAAAATTTATTATTGTTATTGATAACTTACAGGAAATATTTTAATTCATAAACATGCAGCATAATATTTTTCTATATTGTAAAGGAATATCTAATGTTCAGAGATTACTTAAATATTAGGATTTGGTTTCTTTATGACTCTCAAACTAAGGCATACATGGATTTTAGCAAAGACTATTAAATTCAATATAAAGAAACTTAGACTATACAGCAATAATTTTTATGTTACAAAATAAAAAGTACAAAACAAGCTACTGGCTTGACACATGTAAGCATACAAAAATAATAAACATTTATTTCTATTTCAATATTAAATACTTCAGCAAAACAGATGTCAAGTAGTCTTAATAACATAATTGGTTCTCAACTTTTTTAAACAATTTAGTGAAACTACCATTTTAGTTTTACACAATAGCACCAAGGAGTTGAAGCCATAACCAAAGCAGCTTGTAATCTTACTTTTACATATAATTAATCTTGATGCCACCATGTAACTGGGGTTGTTTGTTTACTGTGGTATTCTTAGGTAAAAATTTAAGACAATAAAAATATTTAACACTGAATGATAGAGAGGAGTCATGGGACATTTGTTCATAGAAGGTTTCCAGTACGGAATGTATGGTTTATTTTAAATGTATAAAAAAAGTATAATCCTTTAAGGTATTCTTTGATTCTCGTGATCAGTTCTCTTAAAATTCAGCCTCACTAAAACCATTCATGTGCATAACATATAATTTCTTTGGTTTCCTTTTTCTTTGAGTAATGTCTTTCAATGATATTTTTCTATGACATTTCTGTTGTTTTTATAGCAGCAGTTTCAATTTTTGATGAGGCATTTCAATCAGGCAAAATTTTCATTAATACAGGTCTAACAGGATGCTTGTTAGTTGAAAAAGAATGGAATCTTATTTACTGAAAAAATTACATTGTAATCATGAGTTTTAAAGGTTATGTGAATAAGAAAGTTTTCTGACCTGAAACAAAAGAGAAAGCAAAATCATGCTTAGCAAGAACAGTACCTGTACATAACCAAGATACACTGGCAAGCTGCCTTCCAGTGCACATATTCAGTGCTACAAATTCCCACACTGGTACACTTTCAAACTGTGGACTTGCATTACATTTAAGCTCTTTCTAATTTCTTTTTTTTTTAATATTACTAGTGTTTTTCTTTCAGAATAAATGGAGAGATTTGCATCTTAAAGTTTAGTTTTGATAAATTAGGGAAAATAAGCCAGATTTAAAGATATAAAATTAGTAATAAAATATGTTCCAATTTCCATTTCTACAATGTTTTATGGAGCCTTCCCTATAAATAATTTATTCACTTTATAATTTTCTGCAAATCATAAAGCATAGGTTTATATCTGATAAGAAATTATCATCCTCATATATGTAATGATCCACATATGTTTTTTTTAACTAATTTTCCTCTTGTATCAAGGGTTTTATTACTACAGCTCTTTGTTGTCACTATATGTTTGATGAGAAACTATCATTCTTGAAAACATACTAATCCACATCGGGTTATTCAATCAACATTTGTTCTGTATCATTGTTGTCTTTTTACTCCAGTTGTTTTTGTCACTCATTTATGATATCACAGCAATTGGTCTGAATAATTATTAATTGAGCTCAACTTTCAGAATAGTAGAGTCACTGACTAAAAAAAACACTAAAAATATTTATTTTCTATCTATGCAAATATAAGAAAAATAAAATGATCTCAGAAGTAAGTTTTGGTTTCCTGAGAAATTGGTTATTTAAACCATTTGCAGAGGTGAACAAACCACAAGTCTGGATGTTATTTTAGTTCATTTATATATTTGTTTTGTTTATGCATAAAATTATACTGGATATATTTGAAAGATCCAAAATGACTAATTAAACATACTACAGGATTTGTAATGTAAACTTAGCATTTCAGAGATATTCAATAACTTAAAACACACCCAAATAAAAAAACAGAACAAAATCAAATCTACCAACCACTAAACATGGTAAACTAATAATGTAAACCAAGCCTCCTGGTTAGTGATAAATCATTATTCAAGTAAGTACATCATAGTCTAGCACATTCTTGCAACATAGTCCTATATCAGAATTTGATGCTTAAACAAAATATAGGGATTTATAGGATTTTTATTAATCAAATTTAAAGATTGATCTTTAAAGGAAATTTGTAAGTATATTATACATAACAATCTAAAATAATGCCTACTATGAAAGCCTAGTAAAACAAACAAGAATATTTTTTAAAACATTACAGTTTCAAAATTACCAGTATTATAAGTCACTAAATATAAGGCAAACACACTTAAGTGCTCAGAATTGCATAAATAATAATAATAATAACTGTTTGAAGAAAAAACTATTTTACATTTGAGTCTAAATGAACAATATAATACTCATGAAAAAAAATTGGCAAACACATAAAAATGTTTCACAATGGCATACTTCCTTGATAAATCAGAAATGTATAAATAATTGTTTAAAATTACTGAACACAAAACAACTACACTCGCAGTGTGCACCAGTTTACAACAATTTATAATGATTTTTCATTTGCAATGAGTATCAGTTTAAGACAAGAACTTTCACAGTAAAAATTTATGTACAAAGTATAACAGACATCAGCTGTAGCTATGTCAACTCATGGTAATTGTAAACAAAAACACTTAATACCAGCATCATTTAAATACAATCTCTTTTTATGCAAAAAATCAACTGTACTATATATTGTGTATGCACTGATTAGAACAAGATGATTTATGTGATGAAAATATAATATGCTACTTTCATTATGCAGTTTGAATAATTATTTATGATACACAAAATAATAAAAGTTAGCAGGGTTCATAGTTTGTGATTTATTTCTTTTGTAATAGTTATTGTAGAAATGTATTGAGATAAATCATAGATGTATTATTTCTCCAAGAAAATTACATGAAAATAAGTATGGAATGAAATAAACTACTTTCAAATACTATTTCTTTAGTACTAGAAACATATAAAAGGAATCAAGAATACTGTTAAAAATTAACTTTGCAGTTAAACTGATATTTTCATTACATTTTCTACACTTACTAATTTCATGTTTTTGTGCTTTCATTTGGCGCATCTGGTCTCTCCTTTCTAACAATTGCTTTTTCCACTCTTGCCACTGTTCCTCATAACGTGCAAACGCCTCTTTGTCGGGATGGTTTTTATTCTGCTCTTTCCAATTTTCAAACTCACGCTGCCACTCTAAAAACTCTCTTTCAAATTCTTGTTCTTCTGGATCCAATTCCATAAGTTTAAGTTCTTCGTCTACATTAATCTATCAGATATATTCAAAAGATCATGTTAAAGCCTTGACAATAAAACTACAGCATGAAATGAAAAATGAAGTACAACAAAATTTTCTTTGGTTTAAATATACCACTTTAATTTACAAAATCTTCACAAACACTTTGGCATCTCTATAAAATGTCACATATTCATCAAAATATTTATACTTTATATACAATTAAAACGAATACAATGCTAAAATAATGACATAATAAATAACTTACTACTCCAAAAAGACTATGTTTCTGAAGATGGTAGCATACAACCACTAAACACGTAGTCTTTTTAGGGCTACTTGCTTTTAATAAATTATATATTGCATAATTATTTTAACATTGTACTCCTTTTAATTGTGTGCATGTATAAATATATATATACACATATTGCACAAGTGACATTTGTAATTATGTATACTTTAGTATTAAGAGTTTAGGGAACGCACATCTTCTGAAGGATGCTTCGTGTTTCACTCCAAGGGCCCTATTTCAACAATTTACTACAACCTTAGAAGTTAACTATACAGCCAATCACCAATTCACATTTGGTAAAACAGCCCACTTTGTTATTAACCACACAACTAGACAAACTATCTATGCTGTGCCCACCACATTTTTAGCATTATAAGCCCACAGGCCTGGTGTTAATCCACTTGAATTATGTAAATTACATTGCCACTTATCTTGCAAAACATCTCCAAGTGTAGTAAGGTTTGAGGATCTCCTTTACACAGCATGCAAAATATTTCAGCTACATTCAAATGGAATACGTAAGGACTTCTGATTGCCTCAATTTCATAAAATTATAAACTACCTTAAATGCTGGAAATCTTCCATGTGGTAATTTCTACATTTTGACTCCTACCACTCAGCATAGCAAATCATGAAATATTACATAACAAAAAATTTGTATCTCAAAGATATTATTATACAACTAAAAAATATATAATTTTCCAATACTAAAAATGTATTTTCAATACATACTTATCTCTTGCACAAGATTAGCCATTCTTGTTCAGTGCTGCCCACTACATGAAAGCTTTTTCTTTATGCATACTATAAGCCTTATGCTCTCCCCCTCATTAGAATTAGTATATTCCAGCATCTCTCTTATGCAAATCATCATGTTTCATTCATAAATTAATAGTATCACAGCACAATCATGACTTCATGGTTACTCCCTCCACACTCCTCTACTAAACTTTCACTTCCAAATTGGGAGAACATGTGAGAATCAGAGTGGGAGAAAGGATGGGAAATGTGAGTAGAGGTTAGTATCCATCAGAAATACATTTTTAGTATAGAAAAATTATGGCCTCCAATACAGTACTTAATTCCACTCACAAAATTAGCTTGAATCCCACACTGAGAATGAAGGCCAGTGTGAAGGAATAACAGAAACACCCTTGAAAGTATTTGAGGGATACCTCTGATCATGAGGGAAAAAGATCCTGAGATCAGAGGAGGGGAATAATAACATTAATGAGCCAGGTATAACTTTTACCAGTTTATAATTTGTAAAACCCAAGGGAAGAAACTGTAAGGTGTAGAATGGCTAGGGTACATCAGACCATACATGGAAAGCAACTACTTCAAAAAACTTCCTCTACAGGGTATCATCATCTCTTAACAGTAGAATGAGGATCATTCAGCCATCATCTCCAGCCCAGTAATTGGGGATTAAGTCCCACTCTGATTAGTGGAGACAAATACTGAAGGAGGGCAGCAAGGGTAACATGAAGGTGAAAATATTGGACATGTGTGAGGTTACCATTAGATTTGTGAGCCACCCCTGAAGAGGCAACAAGGAATCCAACAACAGATGATCCAAAAACACAAATTCAGCACCATGGTAACCTAGGGCATATTGATCAGAGGCTCTAGAAAATTGCAACATACTGATCCCATCATTTAACTTGGAGAGGATGTTATCAGTGTGGACTTAAATATTAGGAGAGAGAGGAAAAAACAAACAAAAAAGGTTTGAGAAGACTGTTCATGAAACAAAGAAGGATGAGGAGAATAAGAAAATGGGAAAAAGAGACAAAACTTCACAATGAATAACAAAATCCATGAAAGCCAAGAAGGGATATTCATGCAGAAACTGAGAATGAATAGCATACTTGGAAGGATCAAAATCATCATCATGCTGAAGAACATCAGTGAACTCAACTTCAGGGGACAAAAGATGACCCAAGTATTGTTAAATTTCCAAAAGAAACAAATCAGTAAGATACACTTTTGCATGTGTAGAAAAATTGTTTGCATACACAGGGCAGCCCTAAATGAGAATAGCTAATCTTGCGAGAGGAGGTAAGTACTGTATTGAAATACTGTTTTTAATATTATAAAATAAGACCAGGTGTCCATTTAAACTAAAAAATTAAATCAGGTTTAACCAGAATATTTCTGTAACTAAAACAGTGATGATTCAATATTAAGGAAGGTTAATGTCATTGGAACAAATCTACAATTTTACCTTAGTTATAAATCCTGTAGTTGTGTTCATTTTTTTAAAATAAAAGTTCAAGTTATCACTATCTCTAAAAAATAATTACTTGCATAATAATTTTATTCAACGAATAATGTTTATTTACATTCGCATGTGATTATACAGATTTAAAAGATAAAGAGGTTGTTTTATCTTAAAGAAAATGTCAATAGTAAAAAAGCAGAATGTAAACTATATTTTAATTTGTATGATTTAAACACTATTCTTTCAAGCCACTGTACATATTCACTGTTTAATATATCACAAATAATGACTGCTATCACTTCTTCAAAACATTAATCAGTGTAACTACTATATAAAATTAATTCCTTGCAACAGTTACTTTTACATATTTTGTGACCTAAGATTTTGAGAACAATATATCATTAATAAGTAATCACATACATGGACTCTATGGTTAAGGTAAAAATGCACATTGTAAAATTTTCTCATAAAAAAAATTGAAATTTGTCTAACAGATAAACAAATAATTAAAAAGGTGGTAAATATTATGCAAATAAAAATAAAATTAAACTTTTTTGAACATGTAATTACACTAATTTTTGTTAAAACTGAAAGTTACTTAGCATGAATGCTTTTTTTTTTAAATGGCTTGATTGAGAAAAGTTTCTTAAAACTTCAAAGTTCATATTTCTAAGTGACAAAAGAATAAATTTATGAAATTATGGATCATAAAACTGCTGATTAAATAAAATCATACAACTTTAACCTAAAGTTAAGCATCATTCATTCCCTGAGGTTTTACTGAGCAGCCTTCACAAAAATGTCTTACAAATAAAAATATGAATAAGTGTAGAAAGAGTCTAATGAGCAGGTAAAGAATAAACATATACTTTTCAGTATTAAATCAAATAAAGAGTATGAAACAGTGAACTAAGCAGAGCATAAAGAACATGAATTCCTTAAGAAGAAACCTACATAAACCCAAGTAAACAGAAATGATACAACGATACACAATCTCACCTGTGTGGCTTCCTGCATAGCTTCTGTAGACCACAAGCCTTGACTGGGCTGAGATGGCCATGTTCCTAGCTGCTGTGAAAAGTTTCTCTGTGGCCACATACCTCCTTGAGGCCACATTCCCTGCTGTTGCCAAGGGACCATCCCATGTTGCCAAGCTCCACTGACTTGATTTGGCCAACCACTATTGGTTGTCTGCAACATTGGCTGAGTTTGCCATGCTTCTGCTTCTACACGAAGTCTCTGTAACCTTTCTCTTTCCATATCATCCAATGGGTTAGGCTAAAACACATTACACGTCACAGATATTTTCAGGTACAATTAAAACCAATTAACTGTTTTTTTATTTCTTCTGCTACTTGACCAAAACAATAGGAAGCTGTTCATGTTTAATAAAAATATATTTTAATGAATTGTACAACATGTTTGTGCCAAACCATTTCTCCTTTAACACTGAAATAATACACACTTTTAACATATTTCTTAAAATATCTTTTCACTGCATCTTTAATTAAAAGTTCAGATCTTGAAACAACTTCAAAAACTTGTGTTAAAGAGCAATTTTGATATAATTATATCCACTTATGGCCAACATGAGAATAACTGGTGTGAAGTCTACTTTGTATTTTATGAAATACACTTCTTTAAACACTTCAGTTCTTAATTTTTGTTCCATTTAATGTAATCATTATTTTAAACAAAATAAAAGTTACAACAACCAATTACTTTCAAACATAAACTTTCTCAATTTTATCCTACAATTTTTTTTTTCTGAAACTAAGATCTGCATGCATGAATAATTAGTATACTTAGAACAGTGTTTTAAAACAATGTCAGTGTACACTGGTGGGAATAGTTTCTTGAAATCATTTTAGCTCAATTATTTTATTGTCTTTAGCCTCCTATTGTAAAAAGCTTGTCAGAAAATATTTCAGCATAAAATTTCACATATAAGAAACAACCTTACAGTTACTGTGTAAATCATACTCCTTTAACTACATCAGATAATATATTGCCAATTTGGCCTTTAATAGTTCATATATTATTATCCATGTATTATGATTAGTGTTTCAGCAACAGATATCAATGCTCTATTTTTTTATAATAAATATGAGTTGAAACTTAGAACTATCAACAAAATCGATGAATCCCAGTGATTGGTCAGTTGTTTTCTCAATGTTATAGCTTTCCTTGTATGTTAATGGGATTGACCAACAGTCACACAGGTGACAAGTGCATCTTGAGGAGAACAGTATTATAGAATGTGATATATAATACTGCAATGAATTTAGAAGTTTAGTTTACTGAATGAACTTGGAGGGACCAGCATATCCTCTGTTGTCCTTAAATTCTATATTATGATATAAAGTTTATACCAAATAGTTAATTAACTCTAGAAAGAAGGGAATATCTTATGTTTGTTATTAACCATTAATTAGGATAAGGTTGTACAAGTTGAAGTGAGTACCAATTGGGGCTTGGTTTATTTTGTTTTGAATTTCCAGAAAAGCCCAAAAGGCTATCTGCACTAGCCATCCCTAATTTAATGGTGAAATGCTATAGAGAAGGCACCTTCCACCAACAGCTCTTGAACTACTATTTCACCAATGGACAGTGGAATTTGCCATCAAAGTATAACACCCCCATGGCTACAGGGCTGTGCATGTTTAGTGAGCCAGCAATTCAAACTGGCAACTCTCAGACTGTGAATCAGCCACTCTAACCAACTGGCTGTTCCAAGCCTAACCAACTAGGAAATTGTATTCATTGGATAATTAGGCTTGATGTTTTGGTATAAGATGAGATAAAAAGAAATCAAAATTTAGTCTCTAATTTTCAGAAAGTAAATTTAGAGATTATGAAACAAGATATATCAACAGTAAATTGCAAATTCAAATGTTATGTGAAACAAACCTGAAAAATTTAAAAAATCTATTGATTTTATTTCAACATAAACACTTTGTCAAAATATGAATAACAGAGAAGATCAAACTAAACTGAAATAAGGACATAATTAAAAAATCTGGGATAAAAATAAAGTGTTTAAGAAATTTAAACTGATAAATAGGTTGAAATATTTACATAACTATACATATAAGAAAGCTAGAGATTTGATTTTTAAACAAAATTAGGAAAACCAAAACAGCTTATAATGTTAAAAGTAAAAACTCTTGTGATAAGGGTACGTAAAATCTTAAAATGAAGACAGATTCCTTAATGTTGATTATATTTTAGCTGAGGAATGCAGAATGGCTGACATTTTAAATGTTTTTTTTCACAAGAGAAAATGTTAGCAATGTTTATGATCCTGAATATTCTAATGAAATTCTGAGATTACCCAGACTCGTGTAAATAACAGTCATTTGGCAGTATGTATAAGGGTTGAGAGATTAAAAACAGAAAATGCTTCAGAGCTAGACAAAGCATTTCCCTCAAATTTAGAGATCAAACATCTGATGAGCAAGTTTGTCTCTCTTTCATTCTCACTATGTGCCCAAGGACCTAACAGTTACTTTGGTTATGCCTATTTATCACACTGGCAAGTTCTCTGGAAATGAGAAACTAATTAATGTTACTTCTTTATTAGCAAAAATTTCAAAACTTTAAAAAAAATCTTTAAAAAATAAAAAGACAATTTAATGAAATACATCAAAAATCAAAGGAAACATAGATTAACCAAAAGGAAATTCTAAGTTACTGTTTTTTTCCAAGGACTTATTATATGAACAAGAGGCTGTAGATTAGGTGTATTGAGATTTTCAAAAATGTTTGAATAACATGCCACACAAAAATTATCAGGTAAGGAAACCATATCAGAGAAATATTAGCTAAATAAGATTGTAAGGTGGTTAGACAAAAGAAAGACAACTGCCAATTAAAGACTTTCCAACCATGAAACATCCAACTATAACCCTTTTATATTCAAGCTCCTAACAAATATTTTTTAAAGTTTTCAATCTTAACAATAAGCAGACACTCCTCTTTTGAAAGGTTTATCACTATAAAGTAACTTAGAACTTGGAATATTGAAATAATTCCCATTATAAATTTTCTTCAAACATAAACCAGTTTCTTAATCACCATTATAATATTGATTTTCTATTTCAAGCTAGTCTTGAACTCATCCATTTTATTCCTATATTATACTTTTAACATTACAACAACTGTAACTAAGCTTATTCCCGAATCTGCTGTTTATATTTACAACCATTATGCATTTCTTACTCCAAACCCAATGTTGCTATAGTTACATATCAATTTGTTTATTTCCAATTTCCAATCTTCTTCAACACTAAGCAAGTTAAATTTCAACTATCCTTAATCAATGCTATTAAGTTTACAACTTACAAATTCTGACAAAATTTAACCCTTCTAGATCCACTAGTGCTAAAATTAACATGATTTTAATAAGCTTAGTTAACTTATCATCATGATGAGTTTGTAAATTTTAGGTTTTGGTTGCTTGATAAAAAAATGAATACTGTTACAAAGTTTTAACACAAAAAACAAAACAAAACAATAAATGTGGCAAAAGCAAGTGCATACACAAGTAGATGAGAGGAAACAAAACAGTTCTGTTACTTCATAAAATGCTGAATAATGTTTGATCTTAATATTCTTAAAAAGTTTTTTGTTAATAAATAAAGCAACCTCCCTGAAGAAATAATTTTACCAGTTTTAATTATTAGTTGCAATTAAAGATTATTGAGGCCCAAAGTAATTACAATATGACATAATCATAGTTCTTACACCATTCATCTTTGTCTCGTCCAAAGTCAGCTCTCTTTGATCAATTCCTGGTGGTAATGGCTCTGGACCCACTGTTTGATCAGCCAAGGTTGACATTACAGTAATCGGGCCTCCGAGATTCTGATTTTGCATGGCCATAGTTTGTACTGCTCCATGTCCCATGTTCATACCCATTCCACCCCACTGTTCTGCTGGACCAGGCCCTTGCCAATTCCATTGCTGTTGCATCATGTTTGGTTGTAACCCAAACTGTCCAGGAAAACCTGGTCCTCCCTGAATAGGTCCAGATGATGCCATTGGGCCTTGCACAAATCCTCCAACACCACCACCTCCCATAGGAAGCTGGTTTGGACCCCAGTTCTGCCAGTTTTGAAACATTTTATCAAATATATATACTAATGAAAATATCCAACTTCTTTACAATAAACTGCTGGAAATATCCAACAACTCGCTCAGATTTATTCTCAGACCTATATCTTGTAGGAATGGATAAATCTAACCTTAACTTCACTTTGTTCCTTTCACAAGGTTTAATAACAGGGAAACACTGAGTAACTGTAATTGCCTACCACAACTAATATCTCAAAATATGATACTGGGCCTAATTCTTTGGCATAGGGTCCGATCTCAGTACATAATAAACGCCAAAATTATTAAATAGTACTGACATGATGTAAATAATTTGCAATTCATTATATTGCATACTATCAAAATATCTGAAAAAAATTACTTAGCTTGAAATTAATCTAACTTACAATTACGATAAAGATTACAAAAGAGTTAACGTTAACATCAGACACAACACCGCCATAACTACTTGTAACAGCTAGAGGACTTAACATATAGAAATCTCCTTATTTGAAAAATAATTTTGACAAATGACAAAAAATAATCAGGTTTTGTTCTTCTTGTTTTCCACTAAGACATGTCACTTCAAACATTTAATTATTTAAGACAGATGAAATAACAGCTGCATTACACTTTTACAGCAGGTATTTTATATATTATACTTTTTAAAAAAAACTTCAGACTTTATATACACTCCTGTACTCCCGTATAAAGAATTCGATTTTATAATAAATTTTCTTAGTTCTTTAAAGAGCCTTTTCGTAGCTCAGTAGTAAGTCAAAAGCCTTAAAATGCTGAATATTAGGTTAAGATACCCGCGATTAGCAAAGTACACATAATCCATTGTGTAGCTTTGTACCCTTTAGCGGTAAAGATTGCGGAGTCTTTACTGTTTCTGAAATAAATTGATACTTTATTTAACAAAGTTTTCATTTGTAAAGCAAAATTTAATAGCTTACGTGTGAAAAAGGAGGCGAAAATGATAATAAATCCACTAAACTAAACTATATCTACCATATTCAATGACGACGAGTTTTTTCAACCAGGAGCGTAGATCCTGGGGGATGGGTGAGATACACCCTCCCTTCATTTTAGGCGGGGGGTATGGTACATACAATCATCCCCTCTACAGTTTGGTCTGTTGAATTGTTTTATTGCATCACAAACCTACAAATTGTGTGTTTGTTCTTTTGATTATCGTATTCTTACCAATTAAATTACATAATTAAGTCTAGATGTAGGCTTTTTCAGCAGCCGAAATGTACATCTTTAATGTAAGCGTGCTTCTAAGCTTTCCGATCTAAGCCATAGTTCGTAAATATCAGTCAGTAGGACGAAGTATACATGCAAGAATCGTGGCAACAAGACTACTCTGTGACTGCATGTTTACAGCTTTTGGGTTCACGTAATCAGAGATTCAATTTGCAAATTGAACAGTCCACATAAGTGGTTGCAGAAATCATCCCCTCATCGGGTGTAAAAAAATCTACGCTCCTGTTTGATTTGCTTTGAATTTCGTGCAAAGCTGCTCGAAGCAAGGACAATCTTAATAGATCTTCAGTACTGTTTTCTGAAGAACAATCAACAACTGAAAGAAAACTCCTCAAATTACATATTATGAAGTATATAAATATATATATTGCTTAGCTTTATACATAATAATAAGAATCTTTTTAGGTGAAAACAGAAAGTTAGCTAGAAAATCTTTTCTTGAATAAAAACAACATTTAGTTATAGGCTGACAGATTTTATTGTTTGTTTGTTTCTGGAACTTTGCAAAAAGCTACACGAGAGCTATCTGCGATATCCGTGCCTAATTTAGCAGTGTAAGACTAGAGGGAAGGCAGCTAGTCATCACCATCCACCGCCAACTCTTGCGTTACTCTTTTACCAACAAGTAGTGGGATTGACTGTAGCATTATAACGCCTCCACGGCTGAAAGACCGAGCATGTTTAGTGCGACGGGGATTCGAGCCTGCAACCCTCGGATTACAAATTGAGTGCCTTAACCACTTGTTCAAGCCGAATCATGTTAACTTGGAAACACAGCTTGTGTTTACGTAACCAGTGCATTTTTTTATTATGGAAAAAAATATTTTGTTTATTTAGAATTAAGCACAAAGCTACACAATGGGCTATCTGTGTTCTGCCCGACACGGGTATCGAAACCTCGTTGGTAGTGCCTGGAGTCCGTAGACATGTCGCTGTGCCACTAAGGGTCGAAACAAATATTTACAGTTTCTTAATTTATATTAACATAAAATGTTTTTAATGGATTAATTATAAATCCTCTTTCCTTTTTTTTTCGTATTTATGAAATTTTCAAAATTAGTTTCATTGTCTAGAGTGCATTTAAATTACTAGTTTTCTTTGAATGAAAAATAGCAGTTTGTTTGCAGCTAAGCACAAAGTTATACTGTGAGCTATTTATGCAATGTGCCCATTATGAATAACGATTAACGAAACCCGATTTTAGCGTTATAAGTTTGTAAACATAGAGCTGAGTCTAGGGGCGAATTGGGCCGCCTGGACACTAGACAAAATCCCAGTGGTTGGTAACAACTGGATAATGGGGTGATAAGCTGGTTATACGGTCCCAGTGCTACTGACTAACCCACTATAATTCACTCTATTCATAGCGTCTTGATTTTTGAGTATTTGCCTGGGCCGTTTTAGGCTCCCAATTCGCATCTGGTGGTCAAAAAAGTACAAAGAAAACATCATAATGCAAAATAATTAAATATATTGCATTTAAGGCTAGCATCACCAATACTGAATTATATATGACCTATGACAAATTAATAGCAAGTGTTTTTTTATTTGTTTATTAGCGCAAGTCCAGGGAAATGATGAGTAAGTTGATATTCGATGTCTGTAGATTGTAAAATTTGATTTAAAATGTCTAGGTCATTTTTCTTGAATATTGCATTATTACATAATGAAATTGTTCTAAAGTACTGGTGTTTTCAAAAAGAAAATCTCAGTTGTTCATGTGTGATTAGTAGGCACTATTAGTAGATATACTTTTTACCGTTTATAGTTCTTTCTCGTAGGTGGAATTTATTGTTTTTTGTTTTTTAGGAATTCGCACAAAGCTACTCGAGGGCTATCTGTGCTAGCCGTCCCTAATTTTGCAGTGTAAGACTAGAGGGAAGGCAGCTAGTCATCACCACCCACCGCCAACTCTTGGGCTACTCTTTTACCAACGAATAGTGGGATTGACCGTAATATTATAACGCCCCCACGGCTGGGAGGGCGAGCATGTTTCAGCGCGACCCGGGCGCGAACCCGCGACCCTCGGATTACGAGTGCACGCCTTAACGCGCTCGGCCATGCCAGGCCTAGGTGGAATTTAATATTATTTATAATTGTTACCTTTACGCGTCCGAAAATACCTTGTACTCTCTACTGAAATAAAGTGTATTTATTTTATATGTGGATGTTATTTTGTTGTTTTTCGATTAAGCACAAAGCTACACAATGGGCTATCTGTGCTCTGCCCACCACGGGTATCGAGACCCGGATTTTAGCGTGTAAGTCCGCAGACATACCGCTGAGCCACTGAGGGGCTTTATACGTGGAAGTTTGTACAAAGCTTATTAATGCGAAAGGAATAGCGCTCTACATGGACACCGCCTTTACGTTGAATCATCGATTTATAATAATAGCAGCGAAACATATTCATCCATTGTTACTATCTGTTGGTGCAGATCAGTAACAGCTATCTCAGAAATAAAATCTCAATACGACTCTGATTGTATAACCTAATCATTTCTTCTTTCATTCTTACTTGAGAGTATCAAGTTATTACTGAAGGTTTTATAATCACATTCCATAATATTTGCGATATTTCAGAGTTGATTTCATCTGTAGGATGGAAGGGGTAGGGGATTAAGAAAAGTATTGACATCATTAATTATAATAATTTGCAGCGGCCTGCTGACCCACAGTGTTTCAGTCAATCATTAATCTTTAAAGCTATATTTGAAAGTATCTTATCATTTGCAAAAATTTATTAATATAATTCAAGTATACACTGCTGGCCAAAATCCTAAGGCCAATGAACAAAAAAAAATGCATTTTGCGTTGTTAAACTCAACCACATATTTGAGTAGAACTTCGAAAGATGAAAATAAGGAAAGGAAAAACAAAAATAAAATATTTTGAGCATTTAATATCGAAAATGTGAGCACTGTGAAATTAGCCTAAACACTAACTGGTCAAAAGTGTAAGACCATACCAAAAAAAAAAAGTCCTAAACATGGCAGGAAATGCCTAACAAGAGATCTCAGTAGTGAATTGCACGACCGTCATTGCGAATAACTTCAAACATTTGCTTTGGCATGGTTGATATAAGCGATTGCAGAAGGTTGGCTGGAGTGTTATTCAAAGTGGTGAAGATGGCTTCACAAAGATCATGCACTGTTTGGAATTGAGTTTCATTTCTATAGACTTCCCTTGTCATCCACACCCAAACATTTTCAATGGGGTTCAATTCGGGCGAACACGCTGGATGGTCCAAAAGAATCACGTTATTCGCCATGAAAAAGTCCTTTGTCCTGCGGGCATTGTGGATTGTAGCGTTGTACTGCTGAAACATCCAGTCATTTTCATACAAGCAAGGTCCTTCTTTCGATAAGGATGCCCTCTCCAAAATGTCAATGTAACCAGCTGCTGTTTGACACCCCTGTATAACCTGAATCTCCATTGTTTAATGGAAGGAGAAAAGCACCCAAAATCATGATAAAACTCCACTATGTCATGTAGAAAATGTCTCCGGTGGGATATCCTTATCGTTACAGTAACGTTGGAAGGCATCTGGACATCCAAGTTAAATTTTTTTTCTCATCAGGGAACAAAACCTTCTTCCACTTTTCTACGTTCCATGTTTGGTGCTTTTAAGCAAAGTTTAACAGAACTGTTTCGTGGTGTGAAAGGAGGTGTGTCCATTGAAGACGATTACGGTTTTTAAAGCCTTTCTCTCGTAGATGCCGTCTTATTGTTCTTGAGCTGCATTCTGCGTCCGTAATGGCCTTAATATGGTTTGACGATTGGCTGGTGTCTTGCTGGTCAACCCGTCGGATCCTCCTGCTCAATGCCGGCGAAATTATTTTGGGCCGACCACTTGAAATTTTGGTTCCGTATCCCTCAGCGTCTTTTAACAAATTTGCAACAGCAGTTTTACCATGCCTATTCTCACCAGCTATGGCACGTTGAGAGAGACCTTCCTTTCACAGCTCGACAATTCTGCCACGTTCAAAGTCTTGTCAACTTTTTAGCTTTTGCCATGTTTTTACCCAATGTAACACAGGAGATGTCAGTGGGAGATGTTGACAACGCAACTGCTTGAACACAAATGACTAAATTTCGTTACGTATTTACCGATTAACACTTCATTACAATATGTTCTTAAACTTTTGACCAGCTAGTATTTAGGCTAATTTCCTAGTGTTTGCTCGTTACTTGAATTTCGCGCAAAGCTAGCCGTCTTTATTTTAGCAGTGTTAGACAAGGGAAAGGCAGCTAGTCATCACCACCCAACGCCAACTCTTGGGATGCTCTTTTACCAACGAATAGTGGGATTGACCATCACTTTATAAAACCCTCACGGCTGAAAGGGCGAGCATGTTTGGTGCGACCGGCATTCACACCCGCGACCCTCAGATTACGAGTTGAACGTCTTAACCCACTTGGCCATGCCGGGCGTTTATAGTGTTCACATTTTCCCTATTAGATGTTAAAAGGGGCTCGGCACGGCCAAGTGCGTTAAGGCGTGCGACTCGTAATCTTAGGGTCGCGGGTTCGCCAAACATGCTCGCCCTTCCAGCCGTGGGGGTGTATAATGTGACGGTCAATCCCACTATTCGTTGGTAAAAGAGTAGCCCAAGAGTTGGCTGTGGGTAGTGATGACTATCTGCCTTCCTTCTAGTCTTACACTGCTAAATTCGGGACGGCTAGCACAGATAGCTCTCGAGGAGCTTTGTGCGAAACTCAAAACAAACAAACTAAATGCTAATAAAAGTTTTTTTTTAATTTTCCCTTTTCTTATTTTTATCTTTCGAAGCTCTACTCAAGTAAGTGGTTGAGTCCAACAACACAAGATGCATATTTTTTTTCTTTATGTTCATTGGCCTCAAGATTTTGGCCAGCAGTGTATATAAATGTCCCAGAGGTCTTTAATAAGAGAAATGGTAGAGATAGATGTACTGTTCTACATTGTTAAAGGAATAAAAAATCTCCCTCCATTTGCAGCATTATGTTGCTGGTTATGTCTCTTCTACTACAGGGAAGCCTGCGTGATGGGTATCGCTTTATATTTACGTGACTCTGTAGTTCAACCCAATTAGACTTGTGATTGCATAACTCACTATTCCGCTGGCCCGACATGGCCAAGCGTGTTAAGGCGTGCGACTGGCAATCTGAGGGTCGCACCAAACGTGCTCGTCCTTTTAGCCGTGGGGGCCTTATTATATTACAGTCAATCCCACTATTCGTTGGTAAAAAAAGTAGTCCAAGAGTTGGCGGTGGGTGGTGATGACTCGCTGTCTTCCCTCTAGTCTTACACTGCTAAATTAGGGATGGCTAGCACAGATAGACCTCGAGTAGCTTTGTGCGAAATTCAAAAACAAACAAACAAAACACTAATCTGCTACAACTGTATTGAATCTAGAATTTCTGCACGATGCGTGGACGAGTTGGTAACCATACACTTGCTTTCTTCTGGTTTCAATTACTTCCATTTTATTTGTTAAATAACCTGTCTGAAATGTTTCAATTGACTAAATCTTCCTTTCCTATACCTTCTTATGTCAGCAAGTTTATCTGTTTTGCCTTGCTTACAAAGTATCACAATCAGTGATGTCGAGAAACCCACTTGTTGAGAAGTTTATATGCAAAAACGTCTCGTTTGGGTTGAGAAAATATTTTAAATAGAAGAGCGCACAACGTTTCGACCTTCTTCGGCCATCGTAAGGTTCACAAACCTGAACGTTGACCGAAGAAGGTCAAAACGTTGTTTGCTCTTCTACTTAAAATATTTTCTCAACCCAAACGAGCCATTTTTGCATATAAAAGTATCACAATCATTTCCAAAATCTCTCCCTCATAACCTCTCATTCATTACCTGACCAAGATGTCTTTGATTTCATAGGCATACTTGGGGATTTCCACTTTCATATGGGTTATTGATCACTAGTCCACAGGAGTAAGACCAATGGCAGTCACCAGCAAATCTACTCACTGTGAAAGATCCAAGGTTCATTAATAATCCCAATCTCACGGGCTAATTACTAACACATGATCTGCCTGCTTCACAATTTGGTGTTTGCTAATGATATGGTTCCTGTTGGTCATTCACTAATTGTACAGCCCAGCATGACCAGGTGATTAAGGGGCTTGACTCTTTACCCCAGAGATACAGGTTCAAATGTCCATCACACAAAACACGCTTGCCTTTTCTGCCATGGGGGTGTTACTATGTGATGGCCAATTCCACTATTTATTGGTAAAAGAGTAGCCCAAGAGTTAGTGATGGGTAGTGATGACTAGCTGCCTTCCCTCTAGTCTAACACTGCTAAATAAAAACGGCTAGTGCAGATAGCCCTCATGTAGCTTTATGTGAAATTCAAAACAAACAAATTGCACACCTTATTTCTCTCCAATGTTTTTGGCTTCAACCAGAAGTGAAACTGGGTTACTCTGATTATGAAAGTCTGAGAATACACATACCTCTTCAGTTCGTCTGACACTCACCAGAAGCCACACACAACCATGACAATCTTTGGTTTGCTAATCTTCCCTCTTACTAAGGTTAATTTTCAGGAAAATAGTACAAACAGCTTTTTCAGACCTACTTCTTGAATTGCCACCTGCAATGCAATGGAAGTCATGAATCTCATAATCCAATATCTAAGAGATGACTTCTCCTGGACACAAACCTCACACACAAATGTCTTCCTTCGTAAAATGACTTTCTTAGTCATAGCTCCTTTGACTTATGGGAAATGCCACTTCTGGTAACATAATGCTTCTTTTTAATCTGTATAACACAGAAGTAGGAGAATGGTTTAATATACATCAGCAAAAACTACACAGTAAATATTCTGGTTATGGCACTAACATTTTATTTTTCTTATCTACTCTGTGGTATATTCAGACTAAACTAATTTCCATTAGTGATGGAGGAGATCTATAAACAGGAAATCCCCCAAATTATTATTCATAAACAATCCTATGTTTCTCTGAATACTTGAGTTTGTTAGAATAAAATAAGATTGGGCATAACGTAAAAAGAGTGCATGTACTGCTTTATATTATCGACTGCTGTTTGTACTAGATTTGAAAAATTCTTTCACGGGTAGTGTTGGATTTACCAAAACCAATTTGCACTGTTCAGATTTATCATAATCTTGAAATACTGCCTGACCTGCTGCTGAAAACATTAGTCTACACTGTTGCAAAACATTCAACATCACATCCACACCTCCCACAAGTAAGGCATGTGTGTGACTTGAATAAAATGACAAAAAGAATAGTTAGAATGTAGAAACTATTCATACAAAGTGTGTACAGCTTTTGCAGAACCAAAAAGAATCATAAAATTGAAATGTGAGAAAAAAAACTGGTGTCAGAAGTTTAACATAAAAGGTATTACTCAGTGTAACTCTTAGACTGTTTTAATTGGTCTAATTGTGATAAGTATAAATTTTAACAATAATGTTTTGTATAAAATATCCATTATTAAAATGCTATTCCACAAATGCAATACAGCTAGACTAGCAGAAGACTGATATTGTATTCAAATGTGGCTTTAGTGACAAAATATCTGAATTTC
The DNA here is from genome assembly GCA_011833715.1 of Carcinoscorpius rotundicauda. Taxonomy (NCBI): domain Eukaryota; kingdom Metazoa; phylum Arthropoda; class Merostomata; order Xiphosura; family Limulidae; genus Carcinoscorpius; species Carcinoscorpius rotundicauda. Next base: position 74,565,186 of record CM022396.1, on the reverse strand, counting down.
AGCAGGACAGTCATGTTTTTGAGCTGCCTGCCCTGTTGCCCTCCAAAAACATTAAAGGGTGCAAAAATTGTCTGCTTTGGGATAAAATTACCTCAAATATCCTGCATTATCATAATTAGTACCATTAAGCACAACCATACTATTACTATAAATAAAATTTCTCCTGTCTTTATATATCCTTCATTTTCACATATTAATTAATGTTCAACTACATACATAATTGCATACTTATTGAAGACATAATAATATGGTTTTGTTTGGAATTTCATGCAAAGCTACACAAGGGCTATCTGTCCCTAACTTAGCAGTGTAAGACTAGAGGGAAGGCAGATCACCACCAACTCTTTGGCTACTCTTTTACCAGAGAATAGTAGGATTGATCATCACATTATAATGACCCCATGGCTGAGAGGGCAAGTATGTTTTACATAACAGGAATTTGACATAATGATATAAAATTAGTTTCTTTATTGTCTCGTAAAACACCATCAGATATTGACCTTTAATCTATGAAATCAGTCAAATGCTATATATTATTGTTCGGTACATAATAATATTGTTATAATTAAAAAAAAAATACATGAAATTAGTTTGGTTTACTTTAGGACATGCACTGAATGTCCAAAACATATTTGACAATTAATTTTCAAATCTGTTACACCTCAAATTTTTGTATCTTATATTGATCTATCTACAGTTATTACTGTAACATTTCACTTGAATGTACTATAATTACACCACTATCTTAAACAAAATTTTTCAGACAGTTTTGTTAAATAATTCTCATGCCTACATTAATTATAACTACAGAAAATAATCAGACAGTATTTTTATGAATGTCATTAATTTCTGTTGCTTGTATCCAAAATGCACTTTCAATTTGTTGAATAAAATATTTAATGAAAAGTATAATAATAATATAGTATGCATTTTTTATGAAAAGAAGTTTTAAATTATTAATTAAACCCATTTTTTTTTTATCAGTTAGGTGTCATGCTCTGGACTCTTGAATTTTTGATCACTTTAGATGTACCGTAAAGTCCGGCGTATAACACCCTCCCTTAAATTATAAAGTAAAAACTAGGATTTAGCATATCCTTGCCATATAAGACTCCTCATTTAAAATGTACTACTTGAAGATGAAAAAAATCTATTGGTAGTTGTTTATTCGAAAGAAAAATATTTTGTGTATAAATATAATAAAATACATTAAAAGTAATAAAAAGACTAGCTTGGTAACAAAATATATTCGTCAAAACAACAAAAAGTTTAAAATTAAAAATTTCATTCATGAAATGCACACGCTTTGCACAAGGCACACGTTATAATATCCCGTGACTTTAGAATTGACGTATAGTGCCAAATTCCTAATAAAAATATATACTTTTACACAATACCCTTCTTTAAACAAATTAAATAATTTTATGCTACATTTTAATTTAATTTAGATTGTTTTATTGAGTTACGATTTTTTTCCTCGGCGTATAAGACCCCCTCAAGTTTGGGGCTAAATTTTGGTTATTGAAAAGGGGTCTCATTATGCCGGACTTTACGGTAGTTTAACTACAACTGTCAAAAAGAATTCATGTTAGTAACAAAAGTCAAATTATTGATTTTGTTGTGGCAAACAGTATATTTTTAACAAAGTTTAAGTGATTTTTTTTCTCTTTAAAGTATAACAATGAACAAAGATTAACAGTTTGTCTACTGAGCTTTGCATGAAACTATTTCAAGGCTGCACTACCAATCCCTATCTTTGAAGTGATAGGCAAAAAGTAAAACTTGATAATTAGTAAGTTGATTACATTTGAATATCAGTTGCAACCATTATTATCATGTAAAATAACAGATTTAACAAAAATTGTTAAATTCATTAATTTCATGAAAATAGTGCCAATTACTGTTTTCAATTATTCCAACTGTCCATTGAATCAAAATACTGGTATTATGACTTGTAATTATTAGCTTTGATTAATTCAAGTTTGTTCAGTTTCACCAGTTAGCATCACAACATACAAAAATAACCAACTCATTGCAATTTGTGTTTCGAATTAATATTTTCTAGTCTTACAACTACCAAAGTGCATGTCAGAATAATAATTTAGTTGAATGTAATTAGTTACTGAGCCTCAAGAGTATTTGATTATCAAATTCCATCAACTGTCCAGCTCTGGAGTCAATAACTAACCATCACACTGTGCCAAGCCAAAAACAGAAAACCTGATGTTTTAAGGATTAACAAATGGTTTCGGTTAATTTTATGCCTGTTTTTAGCACTGGTAATATTAAAAGCCACATATGAAACATTACTCTGGTTTAACTTTAGTTTTTTCACTACAAGAAAACAAACTTCTGGAATAGACAAATTCTGTATTTTATTCTCTAAAAGCAAGAATAGTACTGTACAGTGAAACAAGTTTTTTTTAATGTTTAATAATTTTACTTTTTGTATATATTCACAAAAATAAGTAAAACAGCTTCTGAAATTCATGCTAATTCACTATTTTAAGCAAACCTCATTGGAAAGTTAATAGTTACCAAGAAATGCTTATACACAAGACAAATATTTTGCATATTCATATACAAAACTCCAATATACAAATTATTCAGTATAATGACTACATAGATCTTGTTTTGTTATAATAACAAACTTTAAAAAAAAAAGAAATATTTGATAGTTTTACATTTTCATTTGAAAACAAAAAAAATATTTATTTAAGATATTAGTATGGCAAACAAAAGTAGGTTATCTATTTAACACCTAAAAATAAAAAACTGAACAATGTACAACATTTACTCAACAGTGATAAAAAAAAACCTTTTACAGATTTGTTACATATCCTTAAAATGAATACATTTCCATATATCCATATATTTAGAGGTATTGAGATTAACTGGTTAGTACTATGTAAAAATATCAGGTAAATTACAACTCATGGAGAAGCAGTAAAAAATAAATGTTGTGAACATGTGCTCATAATTCTATTTGAGGATTTAAATATTAGGCTAATGACTATTGATCCCAAATGTTTGACCCACACTTCATGGGTTGGATTGTTCTTTATTAAATGCATCAATGCAGTCTTCAAATTCCAAGAGAATTAGTTATTTACTCAGCTGGCTTTGCTTGAATATCTACATCAAAAAGCTAAATACTTGCTAAGTTACTATATTATTTGAATAAATTTAAACCCCTGCAGTTGCTACAAACAATTCTAATCAAATAAATCTTAAGTCAATTCAAAACCTAAAAAAACAACAAAAAAACAATGATGATACTGGATCAATATCTTTAGTTTTCATGTTTCTAATTGATTTAAATAAAAAAATGAAAAAGTAAATCAGTAATTTATTAATCAACATAAAACAGTATTTTTATACATATAGGAAACAAACTCTTATTAAAGGGTATTACAAATCACAAAGTTTGTGTATTCTCATTAAAAAACAAGCATAGCTGTATAATTATTTTGAACTGACAATCAGTTGTGATGAATCTTGAAATACAATTCATAATTATTAAGTTGTAACAAGCCACACACTACAGAGCATTTATATCATGAAAGATGATTGTGTAAATCTTGTCTTTATATTTCATCATCTTCCAAATTTAATGTTTCCTCTGGAAAATTTCCTACAGTTATATCTAAGGGTCGCACAAATCCCCCATAATTTTCTGGACACTCAAAATATCTTTTTCCTTGGACACTTCCATCATTTTTTCCCAGGGGTTCATCATATTTGACTCCCACCCAGTACCCTGGTTTAAAATGAGTTTCTCCAACAAACATCACTGTTCCTCTACGAACAGGATGGCCACTAAGGTGAACTTCACACCGGTTACCAACAGAAATATTTTCTACCATTTCTTTAATTTTTTTCTCCTTCTCAGCTTTTATATCCTGAAGTTTAGAATTATTTTCTTCATTAAATTGTCCCAGCTTGTTCCGCATCTTAAAAGCCCTAAGTGATTCTGCTCGTTGGGCATATTCCTCATTTGACAATTCAAACTTTTTCACTTTACTAGTATCTTCAAATTCTCCAGTTGTACTAGAGTTGTCAATGACATTAATTCTCATTCCATCAATAATGGGATAAGACGACAAAGATGCTGTATCATTGTCAAGAGAAATGACAAGTTCGTTATCCTTGTTATAAAGTTCTAGCTTCATTGATGCAGCAGAAGCTCCTGTTAAAAGCTCGAGCTTTCCTTTTACTTCTGATATAGAAAGATCTTTCTGAAAACGTCTTTCTGACAAAAATGAGCTAACATTACTGGACACAAAAACTTTAACCCAAGCTTGGTCTCCCTCATTTGCCATTTTCCAAAACTTTATATTTACCTATTAGAGAAAGAGAAAATAAACATTGAAGTACAGATTTAAAAAAAAAGAAAACAGTTTCTTAAATACAACACAGAAAAAGTACCAGAGAACTAAGCAAGTATTCAGTAAGTTTGGTATAAAAAGTATCAACACGAAACTTGGAATACATCGAATACTTCTACAAAGAGTGAAAAATGTATTTCAACTTCATACAGTATTTCAAGTGTATTTCTTTAAAAAATATTAAATTACAGAATTTTGTTAAAATTCATAATGTTGAATGGTAAACTAGTTCTATAATACTGCCATTTATTTTTGTTAAAACTGTTTTCTTATGTGTGCTACAACTTTTATATTCACTGATTGCTAAAGGCAAAAAAAAATAAATTCTAATGTCCATAATATTGTAACTAATAATTATTGTACAATCTAATACCATACAACATTAACCAATACAATAAACTTGGCTCTGAATGCTAACAGTAAACAAAAATACTGTTATATTCAATAACAATGTTTACATATTTCAACATAAATCTACATTAATAAAAATGATTATATGCTTTAAAATGCATAATTTACCAAACTAATAAAAAACATAACATGAATATTATATTTTATGCATTTTTTATATACACAGTTTTATTATTTAGCTACCTAATTAAAAATACTTACAACGGTCACAGGCAAACACCACCAAGTTTAAACACTATCTGAAGAAATGTTTTAAGTAGATGATGCCTTAAGCACATTTTTTCAGTAGAACACAGAACAATTTCAATAACCTGACAAATCTTAACAAATTAGGAAGAATAATACATAATGGAAAGAAACCACAAAATTATGAGGAGATGAGACGTTTTTAAGAAAATTGTGCAAAGCTGATGAGAGACATATTCCATTTTGCAAAAAAACCTGACTTTCCAAAACTGCTCAAAATCTTGAGACAAACTGTAAGACAACTCTTAATGGAATAAAAAATGCACGTCTCTACCAACCATTTGTTCCAAATGAAAACATTTTCCCAAATAGAAAAAAATTGTAATATGTTAAAAAAAACACATTGCTAATAATAAGATCCAGCTATTAAATTAAGGGTGTCAAGGTTTATTAAACAAAAAGTTATTAAATAATAATAAAACTTAAGGTTATTAATTTCTTGGCTCAGAATATCAAATTTGACTTGAAGGAATTTTATGCTTAGGTTAACTGTTAAAAACTTTCAAAGGTTTATAGATTTTTGACTTTTAAAATATTTTGAAAGGAGCCTTATAAAGAAAGATTAGAATACACAAAATTTCAAGACTTCAAACCATATTAATTTTTTATGATGTTTTTTATGAAAATATCACAAATATTCTAAGAACTATGATTTAATATCAGGTAAATGTAATCATGCTATACATTATGTAATTTAATGAGTGATGCTATACTAGTTATCTTCACGATAATAAAAGATGGTTCAAACAATGCATATGTAAATCTTATCTTCAATTGAAAAGAGTATTGGAAAATTCCCAACACTATAAAATAAGTAAAAATGTAACTGACCAAATGTATTACAATATATATATAATTTTGTTAGTGCTTTGTAAGAAAAACTTTAATTTGAAAAAATTAACCGAGTAGAAACAACCAGACAATATTTTAACAATTAGGTTAATAAGTACTTGTTTTAAATTTTTTGATCAACACTTCCAATTATTATATGCAAGGAAGTATGGAATAACGTCTCATTTTATCAGCATATTATTTATATATTAAATATTTTAAATTTTTATTGCTCATTTAAATACAGAATATTAATTTCTCCATTATTTTTACTTTCTGACATACCAGTTATTTTTACATAATTTGCTGAACACTAAACTTTGAAAGATTTAATAAAATTTTAACTTCATTTATTAGACCACCAACTGTTTAAACTGTCTAACGGCAAATTATTTTATTTTTTTGTTTTAACTCTTCGTAACTGCGTACTGTAACTTCCAAGATAAACGTTACACATACAGGTCTAAATTTTAGTAAATATAACATCGTTTTTAAAACTTTAAAAAATTATTTATATTTAATCACAGTTGAATTTAGAATATTAAATTGATCTAGCTAAAGTAATGAAAATAATGCGTTACAATTACTTTACAAATTATATTATTTCTAATGCTAGCTAAATCACTGAACGATGGACTTAATCTGTGTTCTACATGTAACCAAAACAAACAATATTATATAAAATTAATATTCAAATATTTAACTAGGTAAAGTTAAATTTATATTAAATTAATATAAATTAGTAACGTTAAGTAGCTCAAATCAAAGTTCAGATTCCAAATCACGAATGAATAACAATCATAATAAAAGAAAAAAAGTAACACAAAGTCTGTAAGTAGAAGCCAGAAGTTTAGTTTCACCCTGAGTAAAATTTTGGTTACTAGGAATAACCACCTTAAATGTCTTAATTTAACCATTTAATATTACATCTCAGGGTCTCACACACTTCCACTGACTAACGATTAGTCGTAACGCAGTTATACTTTGTACTAATTCAGTATTTTTCTGCGGTACTGCACAGTTCAGTTACGAATTCAAGTTTTAAATGTCATACCTTTCAACTCGTGAAAACGAATCAAAACTTAAAATAACACCGTTATTAATACTGTTGTTTTAACTCACTCAGTTAGTAAATGCAGTTCACGAATATGGTTATCAAAGATAAACTAAGAAAATTTAAACGGTTTCACTCACAACAAATGACAATCACCTCCTATCAGAAATCAGTGAAAACGGAATTTAGGAAAAAAAATGTGCATACTGGAACACGTTCGCCATCTATTATACATTGAAATAACATATAAATTATACCTCTTAGCAATAACAACAAACGTAATCACTGAAGCGAATAAATAATGAAAAAAACAAATAAACAAAAGTTAAAAATAGCTGCAAAAAACAATGGCCTAGGAAATTCTACATGTAATAAACCAAGGCTTTTAACACCATAAGTAGAACAAACAGTTTTGTGACACTGATACTTGGGGGAATTTATTGTGAAAGACACCAGCCCAAGGCATAGGAGGATTTGTGGCTCGTCACACAATTACGCTTTACACTTTCGGGCTGTGTTAGCGTCCAAGCAGAGGGATACTTTGTAAGAAAAAATAAGCCCACTCAACTATCTTCTTTTATATGCAAAAACGAAGAAGGTCGAAACGTTGTTCGCTCTTCTATGTAAAATATTTTCTCAACCCAAACGAGCTGTTTTTGCATATAAAATTCTCAACAATTGGGTTTCTCGACATCACGTCGTTGAGCCAAACCTCAGTATTCGATTAAACAAAATTTTAATGGAGTGGTATGCAGGTATCCTATGTGTTTTCTGTCCTTTCTTATTGAATAGAAAATAAAAAATTTCGTTCCTACAATGTGTGTAGTTTCAACAGAGAGTGTCTGTTAAGGAGATAGCCAAGTTTCTTTTGCCAAAGTTACCTATAACACTGAGTTATTCGTCTAGGTTAAAATGGGTAATTTCTTTAAGTAAATATTGAAGTTGAACTTGATATATTGAAGCGGATAGCTATCTATTGCACTGGAATGTTAGGTGATAGTTTTATGTTAAATCTCTCTTATGTCTTGATGGAAATGATTATCAGTTTCATTAATAGCACATGCACCCTGAATTGAATAGAATTATTGTTTCGACTGGATAATACGATGTTCTATGAATTTTGGAACAATACTATTTTCTTATTACTTCCTTTCTAAGAGCTCTCTCGACTTAAAGCATTATAAATACATCACAGTCATTTGACTGCGATTGTTTGTTTTTTGTGACTTTGAATAACGATTGTTTCGTTGTGTCTTATATTATGTTCTGTTTCTTCCTTTGTTTTAAACTCCATCGAGGTCATAAGATTCAGATTTACTCTAATAACACATTTCATATTGAAACCTCCTTTTATTATGCAAAGCTCACCCGATTACGCTAACGATACCACATTAAAAATATGTTCTCTGATCTATCAGGTGGATAAATATATGTGATGGTTATGTATATCTCTGTGTTATTCTCATGTTAACTAATTTCTCTGTTATTATTTGAATAGGAGCTGTAGAGTAACTGGATGTTCATTGGAAAATGTTTCACAAAGTAAAGAATCTTAATCCTTTTTACATCGACTTAGTCTGGAACAAAGAAAGAGACTGGACGCAACATATTACACAATGAGACACCCTCTGTTAAAGCATTCATAAACTACAACCAAACATTTTATATAAAATTGTGTTTTAACACTTTCATTTGTGAGATATCTATGTATCAATTTGAATGTATCTCAAAGTAGATTTATCTCAATCGTGTTATTATTATCAGTCTTGTTCCATATTGAAAACACATGGCATTATAAAGGAAAAACAACAATGCAATTCTTGTAAGGAGTTGAAGATCCACCCATGTGAGTGACAGTCACTTTTATTACACAAAGAGGGAAAGTTGTATTTCCAGAACATGAACAGTTTTGACAATGAAAAATATCATTGATACTTTCTATATAGTATGCACCGTCGAAAGACTGTAGCAATAATTTATTTGCCCATGAAAAATAAATGTGATACCCAAACTGATTGACTAGTTCTGTGAGTAACAAGGACGAGAGGAACTTAGTGACTTCATTGATCAACTGTTAATATTGTGAAAAAAGCTCAATATGTAAAGAAATTAATATATATAAATATATATCAACTAAAAAAATAGAAACAAACACGGTATTACTGTTTGTCATAGCTTTACGTAAAATAATAAAACATTTATGCAAAAACGGCTGGTTTAGGTTGAGAGAATATCTTACATAGAAGAGCGAACAACGCTTCGACCTTCTTTGGTCATCTTTTTCTCGATATCACTGATACAAACATTTCAGTAATTGTTCACTCTGATTAAAATTCAAATGAAATACAACCATATAATTATTTATTAACTTATTTGTCGTCATACATTAATATTGTGCTTTTATATTTGTAACTATACATTCTACATCCAGTCCCTTACAAATTTTCCATAATTAGAAGAATGTATAACAACATAATTTCAACCACATTATATTCGCTTTTTCCGATGCTTATACTCAGTTCAGAGCTCATTAGACTTGCTGGGAAGTAACAAACACAGCAGTACCAAAAGAAGTGCTGTGGAAGTCCTGGTTTCAATCTAGTATGAAAATCAATATGCAGATACAAAGAAAAATAAAAACTTAAATTTGGTAATATTAAAACAAGAGTGTCAAAAGAAAAAACAAAACATATCAAGCTAAGAAAAAAAAACTGCTTTCCGTGCTTTTCTACCGAGAGCTTATTATAAAGTTTTTTTCCAGCCTGCTGTTAGCAATCAGCTTTTTGCGGCTGTGGTTGTAGAGAGTGAAAGAGCTAGAGTCTTGGGGAGAAATCGACATGGAAAAACAGTACAAAGCTTGCATAAAATTACTGCAAACTAACAAGCCACGTTACATTTTGCAGTAAACCGTTGAGGAGAAAACTTGGAAAAAGAAAATGTTTAGGGTGTCGTAGAGGCCAAGTTTTAACAGGTAGCTCAAAAATTCAGGTGATACATTCTCATCAGGGCAGGGGCGTAGATCCTAAGAGGAATGGGGGAATACGAAATATACATCTCTAATATAGGCGTGCTTCTAAGCTTTTCGATCTAAGCGATAGTTCGTAAGTATTTGTCAGTAGGCTTAAGTATACATGCAAGTATCGTGGCAACAAGATTACTCTGTGACAGCATGTTTACAGCTTTCAGGTTCACGTAATCAGATAATACCAATATGCAAATTGAACAGTCCACATAAGTGGTTGCAAAAATCATCTCCCCCATCGAGTGTAAAAAAATCTACGCCCCTGCATCAGGGTACAAATATCAAAGCCACTGAGCTGTTATGGTTTTCAGGAACATTTTTGGAAAGTGTTTCTCCAGTAGTGTTTACATTTGGCTGTAGATATCATTTTGCTCTTCTGTAACAGAATACGTTAGGAGATTGTCATTCGCATTAGCATTATTTGACATTTAAACATGTTCAGTCGATTTATTCGAAATAATAGCATTTGGTTCATGATAGTTACTAACATCAGACTCTGAATGGAAAGCTTTGGGCTAGTCGTCCGATTTTTTCCAAGACCTACAAACAGCATATGATTTCCTGCGTTTGAATTTCCTTTTCTGTGCACAAGGTATTAAAAAGAGATTTAAAGCTAAGAAAAGAAGAAAAATCTTTGATATTTTTAATACATGACATGTATGAACGCAACAAACTGAATTATAGGTTTATATATCTATAAACGCTCTTCATAAAAGATATGTATTTGTTGTTGTTTTGAATGAAGCACAAAGCTACACAATGAGCTATCTGTGCTCTGCCCACCACGGGTATCGAAACCCGGATTTTAACGTGTAAGTCCGCAGACATACCGCTGAGCCACTGGGGGGCTCTCTTCGTAAAACTTTGCAAGTAAATGACAGTATTAAATACAATTGAGATTCAAGCACCTTCACTTTTTTGTGGCAAAATATATTGAAATTTTTTATGAGAAAACAATACAGTATAGCTATGAATATCGATATCTCTCTATATTTCTTACTATGCGTACTTTGATACCAATAAGAAAGTAAGATAAATTTGTCATGTCCATCTGTAACATACTCTACTCCAGGATTAGTCAGTAATTAATTTTGATGTTTTACTTCATTTAATTTATATCCAATAGAAACACAAACGTTTTAATCTAAGAATGGTGTATAAATTATTTTTCCTTTGCTGTGGCTTGAAACTTTCTATGAGACTGTTCAGACGGAATATGTGTTTTGTATTTTTCATATAGCAAAGAGACATCTGGCTATCTGCTCAGCCCCCAGAAGGGAATCTAATCCATGATTTTAGCGTTGTAAATCCATAGACTAAACACTGTACGAGTAGGAGGCTAGAGGGAGTATCTAATGGATTTTATGCGACAGTCAGATGGCCCGACATGGCCAAACGCGTAAGGCGCGCGAATCGTAATCTGAGGCTCGCGGGTTCGCGCCCGCGTCGCGCCAAACATCCAAGCCGTGGGGGCGTTATAATGTGACGCTCAATCCCACTTTTCGTTGGTAAAAGAGTAGCCCAAGAGTTGGCGTTGGGTAGTGATGACTAGCTTCCTTCCCTCTAGTCTTACACTGCTAAATTAGGGACAGCTAGCACAGATAGCCCTCGAGTAGCTTTGTGCGAAATTCCAAAACAAACAAACAAACAAGCGATAGTTGGAAAGCTAGTTAAATAATTATAGTTACAAGATATTGTTACTTATTATACTGTGTTCTTTGGTAAATTTTAAAGTACGACCAAAAACGTTTAGTGTATAAAAATCACGACTATAAATGTTCTAAGCTTACATTTTTCCAAGAACTGACACCCAACGAGAGCAAACCCACGAATTATGTAATTGAATATGGTAGACTGGGCTGAAAACTCGCCGAATGTTTTAGTGATAGACGGTTCAAAAGACGAGTAAAACAATAACATTAAGTAACAAAAAGATGTAAAATAATACAAGCTGTAAACTATTCACAATAAACAAAAGTAATTTTGAGTTATAATCTGCAGTCAGTCTAGAAAGAAAAATGGGTAATTTAGACTTATTTCGTATTTGTTACGTATTGTCTGTCAAATTTTAAAGAGGACATTTCATGAGAAAGTCATGTTACGGTAAACTCTGAAAACGTAATCCAATATCTATATAAAAACGGTTGGTTTGGATCGATAATGTTTTTTGTAGAGCAGCGAACAACACTTCGACCTTCTTCGGTTATCGTCAGGTTTACAAAGAAAGAAAGAGGTAACTGACCGATAGCTGACCAAATGTTTAAAGGAGGTGGTTGTGTAACTAAGGGTAGGAATGTAGAGAACGCGCTTAGATGTTTGATTATACTTATTAATAGAGGTATAAAGGTGTTTTTATGCATTGATTTATTTTGAGCTTGAGTTGTTGTATAAGTAAGGCTTCTTTAATTTTGCGTCTGTTTATGTTTGTTTCTTTATTTAGTTCCCCGTTGCGCAAAACATGTTCGCCCTTTCATCCGTGCGGGCGTTATAATGTGACAGTCAATCCCACTATTCGTTGGTAAAAGAGTAGCCCAAGAGTTGGCTGTGGGTAGTGATGACTAGCTGCCTTCCCTCTAGTCTTACACTGCTAAATTAGGGACGGCTAGCACAGATAACCATTGAGTAGCTTTGTGCGAAATTAAAAACAAACAAACAAAACAAATTATTTATTTAGTATTTGGGTGTTTTCTATGGTTATGTTGTGTTCATTTGATTTACAGTATTTGAAATCGTGTGAAGGTGACTTTTTGTGTTTTTTGAATCTGGTTTCCCTTTTTTTACTTGTTTTTCCAACATAGAAGTCGTGGCAGTTGTCACATTGTATTTTATAAATAATGTTGGTGTGGTGTTTGTCAGTGTATTTTTCACATAGTATAAACCTTAATTTTGTGCCTGGCTTTTGAATAAATTTGGTATTAACTGGAAGATTATATTTTGTTACTAGTTTTTGCCAAATGTTGGTTATTTTTCTGTTAATGTCGGGAATATATGGTATGCAGAAGTATATGGTTTTGTGATTTTTTAATTCGTAGGATATATTTACTTTTGTCAGTTGATTTTGCTTTTTGTCTATGTGTGTGCGTAGAAAACTCGAGTTACAAGTAGGCTGTGTGAACGGTCCAAAATAAAATATGCGCAAATGACAGTCAGACTCAATGTGTGCTCAGTCACCCTGGAGCTCCAACGTGATATCAATGTGTTTCTCACATGCTGTATAATCTTGCCTGCTTTATTTTATTTCTAATTTGTAAAACTATACCTCCTGCTAAATATGGATAAAAGATAACGTGGAAAAAAATCTGACTGTAATACTAAAAGGAAAAGCAAAGCAGTTACTTTAGAAGAAAAACTTGAAGTTTTGAACAACATGAAGACGGTTCCAGCAAAGTGAAAATCGGATATGATCTGAGCTACTGAGTTAACGGTACGCACAAGTTTAAGTAAGAGGCATGAATATAAACAATAAGGTAAAGTTGTATCAGTTTCTCTAAGCATTCAAATTACTCGAAAAAAAAAGTCCATTAATGATTTATACGGAATGGCTAATTCATCTTTGGATTGAAAATTTTAACCAAAAGCGAATACCACTCTGTATTCTTCAGTGGTTTTCTTCAACTCGATGAGCAACGTGCATTTGAAGAAGCTGAAGACAAAGAGATTAAAACAGCTGAAACTACGGCCAAATAAATTACTGTAAAATAACTTAAAGAAGGATTTAAACTTGTTGAAGCCGCCGAGGATTTCTATTTAAATGTCGATTTTAACATGAAAAGAAGCATGGAGTTTGCAGAAATTTGGAAAAAGCGATCGTTAGCTAAAGGAAATTGTATAATGAGAAAAAATCAAAATATGTGCAGTCAACTTTGGATAAACATTTTTCTAAAAAAATAATTTAGTTGTCATGTAATTATGAAATAAATGAAAAATATAATTATTTTTATTAACTTTACCAGTTTTAGCATTATACGCAGCTAAAAGTTGTTTTTAAACACATTTTATAAATCTTGATGGACGATCTGAAATGTCAGGGATTCATTATAGTTATTCCCATTGATTCTATTAATCGCTTAACGCGATTTTGTCTTACGAGGGTGAACATTGGGACGATTTAATCGCGTAAAGCTGGGCTTGCATGCATTTTATCACACATAGCACCTTTATTTTTGAACTGATGTTGATTGTGACAGTGCATATTAAAGTGTCGGCAATGTGTGGTAATTTTTAAAATAATAACATTTGTTTTTCTCTTTGTAAGTCAAAGATTATTTTTTATAATTATTTTATCTCCTTTCTCTTCTGAGTCCTGGAAATTTCTCCCTAGTATCCGTTTTTTTTTTTAAAATTTTGTGCTAAGCTACTCAAGGGCTATCTGCGCTAACTGTCTCTAATTTAGCAGTGTAACACCAGAGGGAAGGCAGCTATTCATCACCACTCACCACCAACTCTTTGGCTATTTTTTTATTAACGAATAGTGAAACTGACCATAACATTATAACGTCCCCACAGCTAAAAGGGAGAGCATGTTTGGTGCGAACTGAATTCGAACCAGCGACCCTCTGATCATGCCCTCTTGATGGGCCTGCCATCAAACAAAAAAAAACAAACTCATGTGGCAGGAGTTTAGTTTAAAGAGAGAGAAATCTGAAGAATTCTCTCTTCAACTGGGGTGATCAGGAACGTTGTGGCTCCTCTTCGTCCCCTCTCGTGAAAGATTATTGAAATTTGCATGGGGTTTTTGCCTTTCTTTTATTTTAACTCAAAATATTTTGTCATCAGACATTAATGTTATGACTTTATGCATTTTAACAGAGCATGCTACATCTAATTCCTTAGATATTTTCAAGAATTAGAAGAGTGGATAGTAACAACATTCCAACCACACTATGTTCGCCGTATTCAATGCCAACGACAAATTTCACTTAATCCAGAGCTCATCAGGCCAAGTAGGATGCAACAAATGTACTGATGGTCAGAACACGATTTATAAAAGGCCTATATTACAACAACAATAATTGTGGTGTGACTGCCTTTTTTGAAGTTGGCGAAGTATAATTATAGTTCATTTTTTCCACTGCTTAATATATTTTGGCTACTATAATCTGCATGAATTTTCGATCTGCTGCAGACTGAGAGATAGAATAATGTTATCTTTTAAAATAAGAATTGTGGGTTTAAACTACGGCTGCTGTAATAACAGAAATATAAATTAAAGTAGAATCACGCAGCAGTATTTTAATAATATTTTGTAGTTAATGTAAATATGCAGTATATTTGTAAATGAATAAAATGACATTTTTATTGATTTATCCTTCAATTCGATGAGGAAAACTATGTTCATAAAATCATTATGTGTATTTTATCTAATTTTTAAAATAGCATATTTATCACATTTTATGCTAATAACGATGCTCATTTATCGTCAGAAAAAATACCATACTGATACTTTCATGCATGTAATAACATAAAATGCCGATTTTATGGAAGAGAAATAGCTATTTAATAATATATTTTTGAGTTCAAATTGTTTTAAAATTACTATAAGTGTATGTGTATGTTTTTTTATAACAAATCCACATCGGCCTATCTGCTGAGCCCACCGAGAGGAATTAAACCCCTGATTTCAGCGTTGTGCATCCTTAGACTTACCGCTGTACAAGGGGGGAGCATTGCTGTAAAACTGACACTGTAAAACTTCTTTACTTATATGTTCATCTATAACAACTGTTTGCCCTCAAGCATTGTGTCCATTGGTACGCTTTACTTAATGCTCAATGTCGAATCAATATTGGATTTAATATCAGTATATTTTGATATGTAGTTTAGTTCCTCGCCTATCTAAAATTTAGGGCTATATTCGTCCATTTTAAAATAACCTACACAATTGAATATACATATATATACATATGTAATTCTGAATAATCATTAAAATAGTGCTCGAAGAAAAGAGGGACATGTCATGGTTATAATTTTTGTGAGAGGGCGTTGATATGGACAAGACAAGATACTTGGTTGATTGTACATGTGTGGAGTTAGATTAAATTTCGAAAGTTATTAGTAGTGGTAATAAGTTTTGCTTTACTCTAAGTTGTGAAGCTGTAATCATGTTGAATGGTTAAAAGTGGAGAAAAAAGGTGAACACTTATTTAAGTTAGTTAAACTACTTTAGAAATTATTTAAGATTCGAGACCTTTATGGTTATTACCACTAGTAGTATTAAACTTAAGTTACAATTACGATAAGTTATCACTATTAGAGGTTTAGGGATGTTACTGTATAATTTGTGAATGCAATTCCTCTTACTGGTTACTTATTGTTGAAGTGGTTCATAACAAATTAACTAGTTTGACGTAGAATTTACAGAGTTAAATCCTTTGAATGATATCAAGTAATGTAATTGGTATGGATTGCATTATTTAAATAAACTTGAGTTTTGAATATTCATTCATGCTTTACAAATAAAAGTTGAATAGGTTGTTAAAGTAATCCACTATTTTATATTTAAATATATTTAATGGTTAAGACAATTTGACACTAAAATTACCACCTTGACTCTTACGTTTGTAATCAGAAAGGAAGTAAAACTGTTTACGTTTCGTTCATGAATTGTCTTGAGAGCTGTAAAGCATCCAAAGTTTTTAAACATTCACGTCCACTATCTGCCACATGTAGTATGGTCAAGCAGTCAAACTCTGACCAGTTGAATTTTGATGGATGATATTTGTTTGTTAAATAATACAAGAAACAACAATTTGAGCAGGAATTAGAAAATTTTTATTAGGCTTAAGACGTATAATAAATTATCTGAACAATCTTGAAGATTTTATGGTTTATATAGGGCAGTTGTGTAGTTTTTTTAAGTAACAGGTGTACAATTGTAGTATACACATCTCTGCATGTGTATATACATAAATAACTCGTACTATGATGTAAAATCCAGATCCTGTTGTCAAACTTGACAGCACCAGCAGGCATGAAAAATCAGTTAAGTGTTAAAGTTTAGTGCTTACATCCATGATGTCTTAACTCCTGCTTTTTTCTGTATTGCAACTTTCTCACAACAATATTAATTAATTGATTAGTCTCTGTGGCACTACAACATCCTTAATAGAGCTAGGAATACCTCACAATGCAATATCATTAGCAAGTTGTACTAATTTACTGTGTTGTTGAAGTAAATTAAATAAAAAGCAAATACTTAAGTACAGACCTGTAATGCACACACCACTAATAATAAAAAATGTTCACTTTTATTGGACTACATTATCCTTCAATCCAATTAACTACTTATTCTCCAGCCCATTCTTTGTTTTCATTGGGAAATAACTTTTAAACTCATATAATTGGAAATCTCATCTTATTGAAATATTTTTTACATGGTTTTGTGAAGGTTGATTAAATACACAAACTCTAGAGTGAAATTATTGTTCATAAACAGATTTTTTTTTGTTTTTTTGCTTTGGTCTCCATGGCTGTTGTCATTGTTATAGGTGATTGGTGTAAATTTACATTAGACACTGGTTATGATGTTTATTTTAATTAGTTAATAACAGATAATACCACTTTGTGAAATGTACTATAGTTATTTCAAATTATTCCATTCAAACATCTTCCATGTAATTGGCCCTTCAACTAATACTGGAATTTGAGGACTTCCAGATCATCAGTTTTGGAAGTATCAGACCCATTCAAAAACTTGGTGGTCTTTTATAATTATGAATGTATATATATATATATATAAAATTATACAGAAATCAAATGAAGTTTCATAAAGCATGAGTTCACGGAGGGTATTAGTTTATCAGCTCATCGCAAACTACACTAGAATGTAATTTTGTTTATAAAAATTGCTGATGAATTCCAACTACTTTGAAGAGCTGCAGCAATAGCTGAAGAACTGTACAAAGTTTTGCTTTGTCATTTGAGTCTTGTAATTCATAGTGTTTTTCTTATAGCAAAGCTACTTCAGGCTATCTGCTGTGTCTCTACTGAGGGGAATTGAACCCTTGTTTTTAGCATTGCAAATCCATCCAGTTACTGTTGTCTCAGCAGGAGACATAATTCATAGAGATTACAACTATATTTTCAGTAAGATTATGTAATTCAGTAGATTAATACAAGACTTGTCATTATTTGGAAATAAGTGTGTAGCTGAAAAATGAAGTTAATATAGTTTATGAACATTATTAGTATCATGTAAAATAATTAATTGAAACTACAGTTTTAATGATTAATACCATATAAATAATCAACTAATCAAAATTAGTGTTTTTGATTTTTTCCAACTATTCAGTGGTTCAAGTAACAATTAAATTAACTTGATTGGAATAAAAATAACCAACTAATTATAATTGTATGAAATTATTCCAGTTATTAAAGTTATGATTAAGTTGATTAACTTTAGGAAATTTATCACTGTTTTCAATTATTCTGGTTACCAAAGTAGTTTAAATATTAGTTGTTTGTGATAAAATACAAGCTACACATTGGGCTGTCTGTGCATATCCAGCTTTAGGTATTGAAACTTAATTTGTTGAATTATAAATTGTTGTCAATTCTTAAGAAAAATAAATAACATATTTAATCCATTATCATGGAAATACTTGACTAGGTGAAAGTACTTGATTGAGGAGCCTGTTGAATCAGTGACTAAATTCCACCAATCATTTTGATTTCATATACTGGCAGGGTCCATATTTTTTTTGTTAACATGTAAGTGGATTTTTCAGAGATAAATATTCATAAACTTTTTGTGAATGGCTACAGTATGGTGCGTAGGTGTGATTATATTGATCACAATGGCCTTTTGGATTATGTTGACTGTCTTATTCATTAGTTGTATATCATTAATTAATCAGTAGATTTCATAAATTGTTTAGCTCTAATTGTAAATGTACTTCTATTATAAGGATATAATTTATTGAGAGGACACTGGAAAATTAATTTATTCACAATTGTTTTGCTATTTGAGGTGTTATGTTTTGCACATTATCATCATGAGTATGAGGTTACTTTATATATAAATTTTACACAAACAAGAGATTCTTAGATGTTTGCAATCCAGTTTGTGATTTGTTAGCTGTAAAGAGTGTGTGTAAGAAAGCAGTTTGATGTTTTCAGAGATTCAGTTTTAAGAAATCCAAAAATGATGTGTTGTAAAAAATTTTCTGTCAGTTTTTTTATTCAGTAATCATTTATGAGTAGTCATGTTTTTTGTTTCATTTTGTTGTAAATGACTTTTTTTTTCACCAGTCAAATTCATGAACCTCTTATCTTGTGAACTTAAATCCCCACATTCTACATCAGTCCTGGAATACCACAACAGGTGTATAATGATTATGAAGCTGTCACTAAACCTTATTTTAATACAACTTTAATTTGAATTATTTCCTTAAAATATAACTGTCCAACTATGTGTATAAGAGGTTTATCACATTAATATAAAAAAATACTAATAATTGCCATCAACCATTATTTTAAAGATTAAATATAATTTTTTACAGTTCATAACAGTTAATTAATTTTATAAATACCTAAATGCATATTATAACACTTTTTGCAATTGAGAACAAGTCTTTTGTGAATTATGTTCATGAAGTTCCTACCACTTGTATTCCAGAATGGAACAGGAATGGGCTCTTAGACTGGATATTAGACTATAGAGTAAAATGCATATTTTTCTGCTGTTCTGATCATGCTAATCTATTTCCAGTAGTTCTCATTATTACAATCATTTCTGAAACTTTTTTCGTAAAACTGAGGACATGATATGCTTCAACACCATGAGTGACAATAACTATCACTAGATTTACATGTGTAGCACTTTTGTTTAACACTATTTCTTACCAGTACAAAAGTTGCTTATCAAATAGGTATGTGTTGAGGGAACCTCCTGGGAAAATTTCTGTTCTTTCAGTTTTCCTCCTCTGGAATCTAAATGTTCATCCACATGTTTGCAATGCATGGTGACTCATCAAGGAGAGGAGAGGATCCTGGTAGTTGAGGGATCTAACCCTAACATACCACTTTGGGATTGAATTTCTGAAGACTGGCAGCATTAGGGTAGTTTCCCTAGGGTCAATTGGCTGTCCCACTTGGGCTAGGGTTAACTAAGTACCAATGCTGGATGTTCTCAACAGGTGTTACAGACATTGTGTCTGATGCTAGTGTTTGGATATAGTGCTTACAAAACCCTGATATTGTTGGAGTGTCCTTGTTTGGCATTGCAGTGCATTTCCTCATAGGGCTCCATGGTTGATGGGGTTAGTGGGCACAGAAATATTCTTTTTATTATTATGGATCCTCCAAATAAAATACTGAAAAAGTAGTCCATTGGTAAATGACGACATCTTGAGGATTCTGAGCAGCAATGTTCAACCTCTGTAATGTGTACCTAATTTTCTAAAACTACCTTCTCTTTCACACAAACTTTTAGGGGCAATGTCTCCCTGTACTGCCAAGACTTTTTGTTTTAATAAAAAAAAGTAATATGTTAATATTTATTTTTCATAACATTTCCTTTCATGTTTATAGAGATTATTTATAATTTTTATGCATATTGCTGTATTATACTTCTGCATTTCTTATGCACATTGCCAAGTTAACCCATTATATTCAGTTACGTTATAAATAATTACAAGTAGTGTTAGTGTATTTGGATAATTTGAAAATTTGATGAAATTATTTTTTTTGTTATGCCTTATGCAACTTTGAGTTTGTCACAAGGAGTTATTGTTGAGAGGGATTTGAAGAACATCCCTGAGTCAGATTCTTGCTGGTTTTTCCATTGAGGTGTATCTCCACTTGCAAAGATGGAATTGTGATGTGGACCAATGTCCTAATTCTGACATTTACATCACCTCATCCACCTGTCACAATCAAGGCAGGTTATCTTAATTGCAAGGTACAAGCATACGTTACAAACCCTCTCAGATGTTTCCAATGTCAGAGGTTCCTTGATGTGTTCATGTTGGGGTGGCAAGGACCATGATGTCTATGAGTGTGAAATGGACCTTTATTGCATCAGTTGTAATGGCTCTCACCCATCCTACTTTCATTCTTACCCAAAATGGTTAGAAGAAAGAGGTGCAGCATTGGAAAATGATTTAAGACATTTCTTATCCTGAGGTTCAAAAGTTGCTGTCCACCACTTCATTCAGACGTTTGCTGTTGTACTTCAATCCACTACTACAGTGTGAGTACAGATGGATCTTTCTGTGTTTCCAAAAGAATCATTCTTGAACCAAATGAAAAGTCTTTTGGCCTCCATGGTTAGAAAATAGATGAATCAATATCAACACACATCTCTGCCCCTAACATACATTTCAGCAAACCCTAAGATTCACTTCCTTTGGCTCCAGATACAAGCATTTCCTCAGGTACATCTTTCTCACCATAAGATGCAAAACAATCATTTGTTCATGTCCTCAGTCACTGGAATCCTATTCCAACAATAAAGATCTACACAATTGGCTCAGGGCAGATCAGGTCAATAGACCTCCCTCAAATAAGAAAAAACAACATGATCATAAACAGAAGGGTTCTCCACCCAGTTCACCAAGATGTAAATAAAAATGGCCACCCTGATACAATGGAACTGTCGAGGTTCATGTTCTAATCTGAATGACATTAAAGCTCTGACTGCTTTTGACCATCCTGTATGTCTTTCTTATGGAAAGCATTTTTGAAATCTGCAGATATAGTCACCTTTCAGCAGTTTTTTTTCTACAGAAATGACAAGCTATGTGATGGAGTGCATGGAGGGGTGGCACTGTTGGTTGATCAGCATGTGCCCACCCTGTCTTTGCCACTCGACACATTCTTGGAGATTGTAGCTATCACTGTTTGTTCTCTCTGTCTGTTGCCTGGAAATACAAGTGATCAGTCAAACCTTGATGCTTTCATTGAACAGTTGCCATCTCTCTTTTTAATTCTGGGGGACTTTAATGGACATCATCTCTTCTGGGGAAGTGTTAATATTGATGGGAGTTGTTGCTTCACAGAGTGTATGATGCTCTCTGATCACAACCTTTCACTTTTTAGTAGTGATTCTTATACTTATTTTCATGCACCTAGTTAGTCCTTTACTACTATTGATCTCTCAATTTGCTCCCCCCTTCACTATTCTCCACTTTCCATGGAGTGTTGACAATAATCCATGAAGCATTAATCATTTTTTTTATATTTTGAGAGAGACTGGCCATGGTCGATGCCACCTGACCTACATGCCCTAGTGGAAGCTTGAATTAAGCAAATTAGCCCTCTTTCACTGTTCTTGCAGAACTTGATCCTGCCATCATCTGTAAGCCACCAATAGACAACTGTGTGGCAGCAATAACTGACTATTATACAGGCAGCTGCTCAATGTATTCCTAAAACCTTGACACATTTTTCACTATATTCTTGTCCATGGTGGAATGCTGCCTGGCAAATGGCACAGAAGGCTCAAAAACGAGCCTCGGATGCTTTTTGTAGGTATCCCACACACCATCACTGCATCGCTTTCCAGCATGCCCCAGCACAAGCTCAGTGGTTGAGACATTAAACCAGAAGGATTCTTGAATTGAGTTTGCACCCAGCACATCTTCTACCACCAGTCATGTGGGACAAGATTCAAAAGGTTCAGTGGGCAATATAATTCTGTCCCCCTCTCGATCTTGCTCTCTGCTGGCCAGGAAATGGCTGATACTTGGAGCATATTTAGTACTCTTGGTGAAAGCTTTTGCCAGGTATCTAGTACTTCTGCTTCATTCTCCACCTTCTTAACTATCAAGACTCAGGAAGGGCAATCACCTCTTTCCTTTCCAGCTGATTGTCTCTTTACTCTGATGGAACTTGAACTAGCCTGTTATCAGTTTGGGAGTACATTGGTCAGACCTAATGATGTGCACTATGAAATATTGCACGATCTATCTCCTGCTATTCATCTAGTTGTTTTTAATTGGATTTAGCAGGAGAGTGTCTTTCTTGACATCTGGTGCCAGGCTATTGTCCTACCTTTCTCTAAGCCTGGGAGGGATTTCAAGATTCCTTTAAACTACTGTCCAATTGCTTTGATGAACTGTCTTTTGTAAGACCTCAGAGATGATGGTTAATGTTTGTGTTGTTTGGTTCCTCAAATGAAACAACCACCTCTCGCCCACCCGTTGTGGGTGCCCTCCATCGTGGACCACCTGATTCAACTTGAAATGTCAATTAGAGAAGCCTTTCTCAAATGACATCTTGTATCAATATTCTTTGACATTGATATATATATATCAGTGTGTGTGTGTGTGTGTGTGTGTGTAGGGGTTTCATGGCCGTTGGGTTTGACACTTTCCCATTCATTTCTACAGGAACTTGTAGTCCCTCAAAGCTGAGTCTTGAGTGTCACACTTTTCAGTATAAAGATTAATGCCATCACTGAACAACTCCCAGTTCAGAATTTATATGTAGTCTCATGAATCTTCTTTGCTGTTTGAAGCTATCTTTACTGTATGTTTTGAAACTTTGTTCCTGGGGTTGTGTTTTCCTTTCTTGGTGGGCCATGCATTTTGAGAATAAATGATCTGACATTTCTTCTTTTGGCCTTCATATCTGGGCACACTTAGTTGAATTGGGTCTGTCCTTGGATGACATTGCTGTATCTACTGGTCGGCCTATCCCACCATGGCTTCATAGTCCTGAAATGTGACCTATCTTTAACTCATCTGAGAATAGCAGACAATCCCGATTGGAAATACTGTCTGCTATTTGCTGAACATCTTTCAAATCATCCTACCATTTATATTTATATAAATGGTTCGAAATCAGGTGACTGTGTGGGCTTTGCCATGGTTTGTTGTGGTTCGGTGGTTGCACAGAGAATCCTCTCTACAACTTTTGTGTTCACTGCTGAACTGCATGCCATTTCTCTTGCCCTGGATCATATAGAAGGTAAGCAGTACTTAAATTGCATTATTTATACTGATTTGCTTAGTTCTCTTCTGGCCCTGAATATGCTTCATGTCAGTTCACACCCTGTCCTTGCTGTTATTCAAAACCAACTGGCTCATTTTTTTTAACATCTACTCCTATCCAGTTTTTCTGGATACCAAGCCAAGTTGGTATTTGTGGGAATGAGCTTGCCAACACAACAGCTTAATCTATCTGCTCTGGCGCTATCATTTTTGTGCCTGTTCCATTCATGGACAGTGGTCGTGTTTTCAAGGCTCAGCTCCATGCCAGCTGGCAGTTGACTTGGAGTGAGCAATGTGAAAACAAGCTTTTCCAAGTAAAACCCTATATTGGACTTTGGCCATCTTGCTTCCATTAGGATTAGAAAGAGGAAGCTGTTAGTCAGTTTTTTAAATTATTTTCTTTTGTCTGGAACTGATGCACCAGTGTATAGTTTGTGCAACTCTCAGTTCACACAATAAGCTACATTTTACTTTCTTTCTATCATTACAACTCTCAACAACAGCACCATTTTAAACATGTTCTGTCCTAGGGTTTGTCCATAACATTAGACAGTGTTATTGGTGATGGTGACTCTGTTCACCTGTGAAATGTTTAGTGTTTAAAGGCCATTAATCTTTTTAATGCCATTTAAGTTTTTTAATTTATACATTAGACCTTTTTTTACTGTGATTCCCTTTTAAGAATCACAGTACATCTAGTTTGATTTGAAATTAGAAAATGAACATAATGTCAAATAACTTGAAACCAGGACTGGAAAAGCCAACTTCAGGTGACTAACACTGTGGCTGGTTATTAAAATTTTGCAACAAGTTTTTTTAAACTTTTATTACTTTTACATTTTGAAAATGGCCATAATGTCAAGTAACTTAGAACCAGAACTAGAAAGGCAAACTTCAGGTGACTGATGGTGGTTTCTGTACTTACCTGTTAGTCTTCGTGGTGAGTTATGATGATTACAATTATGCTACAGAAAGTACTTTACAAGTTGTATTACTGTAGTTTTTCTCTTAATGTTGCAGACTAGATGTAAATATTGGTTTTGTGCTATTTGTGTTTTTTAAACTTTTTGTTTTACCTTAATTTCCTTTTATGAATTTTACTGAATTTACTTTAATTTTAACTTTTCACTGGATGTTTGGTGCAGATTGTCAAGCTGCTTTGTGCTGTAAAACACCAAATCAACCAACCATAATGGATATAATAAAACTTAAATAATGTAGATACTATTTCCAGCTTATTTATGTTTTTAAAGACTCCTTAATTGTAGGCTTGAAAATATAATCATTGCATTTGATTACACTTATTTCTGTACTTTTTTGACAATCTCTATTCCCCTTTTCATACTCACAACTTTTATGTTCTATAGTATGTTTTATGCTTTAGATTATATTTATCTGTTACAAAGATGTTCTCTTAAAAGTACACATTCATACAAGTATTCACTAAAAAATTGAATGGGAGTTTAGTTGAAAAAACCTGATTTGTTTTAATGTTTCTTTTTATTTTCCTAGGGATGCATAAAGACAAAAAATGAGATACTGGAAATCAGGTGTCCACATTATTCTCTTAACCACAATCATTGCTCTGATACAAGTACAAGCTAAGATAGTATTTCATGAACAGTTACTGGGAAGTGTAGGAGGTGGGAATTACACGTACTACAGCTTGACACCAGATGGTGGTGTATTGATTTTGTTGCACTCCCTTCTTGGTGATGCTGATTTGTATGTATCAGAAAAGAGACTGAAACCCACTTTTGACCTTGCTAGTCATGATCTTCAGTCTGTTAGCTGTGGGTTAGATAAAGTTGAGATCCCTTGGAGTTTTGGTCGCCCAGTTGGAATTGGTGTATATGGACATCCCTCTCATGAAATAAGCATGTTTGAACTTGAGGTGATGGTGGATGATACTCCTGAGTGGGCATATCCTGAAGAATATATGGAAATAGATGAAAATAATAAAGCAGCGGAATCTAGAGGATCTAAAAAACGAAGTTCTTATTCATCTGATTCTAAAAATCAAGGTTCTGTTTATGCATCAGATACTTCAACAGAAGAAGAATCCATTTTGTGGGCCATTTTTGTAGGAATTTTAAAACTATTTTTAGAAGTAATTGTTAGCTGATTTGAAGTGCCTTATCCATGTTGAAGTATAATGTTTAGAAACTGTTGAATGGTATGGATTATCAGGAATTGAATGATTATATATTTGAGTAAATGTGTGCACAGTTCAAAACCCATCATTTACTTTTGTAGTAATTTCATTTTTCAATTAAGTTCATTTTGTGATTATTAATCTACGCTTGGAAAAATTTCAAATCATAACTTCCTTGGACATTCAAGATGCATTTCAGCAACTAAGCAAGCATTCAGTTATTTTTCAGATATTCAGGATATCCTTTAAAAGATATACAGTCAGACTTCATGTAATCAGTATGAAAACCTCTTTCTTTCTCTGACTAATTAATATGTAAAATTTACACCATGCTTGTTCCAAAATTGACTTGTATCTCACTGATATCGTATAATTTGAAATATACAGCCTGTTTTGCAGAATATGTTAAAACATAAATTTGCTTCATAATTCTGAAGTTACACTGACCTGTTATGGTTAGAAAATTTTATGCCCCATTACTCGTCATACTTAACTGTTTGACATAGTCTGTGAAGTTTAAGAAACGTCTGT
The DNA here is from genome assembly GCA_011833715.1 of Carcinoscorpius rotundicauda. NCBI lineage: Eukaryota > Metazoa > Arthropoda > Merostomata > Xiphosura > Limulidae > Carcinoscorpius > Carcinoscorpius rotundicauda. The sequence continues at coordinate 74,538,614 of CM022396.1, read as the reverse complement.
TATTTTGTGGGGCTGACATAGATAACAAGACTGATTAAATCCACATTTTCCCTTGTGTTAAATAAGTCCTGTTTCATTACAACATACATGAATCAGTATGGATGAGCTGACCCTCCCACAGGCTCTGTATATATACTTTTTGTGTGATATAAAGTATCTGAAGTTCTAAACCTTTGTATCTACTGTGTGAATTTTAACATGATCTGTGAAGCTGTATAAATATAATGGTATGAAGTAAAGCAAAAAATAACAGCTCAGAATAACAGTAAGGAAAATATTTAACTAATTAGGGCTTTGAATCAAACAGTAGCTGGTTATTGGAGTAATTTTGATGTTTGACCTGTTAGATTTTTAGAACTTCTGTTCAGAGTTTGAATAATTTAGTGTTTCTTCAGTTGGTGGAGTTTTACATGAATTATAATGATATTGTTTGTACACAAGATTCAAGGTGCTTTCTGCTGCAACAAGAACACAGCACCTAAATGGTTAAGGGATAAATTTGTTTTTACTTCTGTTTTGTACCAGTAGTTAGTTATTGATCTCTGGATTGATGTAACTTCTTACATCATGAATTAAACAACAACATACAAACTAAATATTTTGGTTGATAAAGTACATTAAATTTTCTCTCTGATTTTACCATATTTTATATCCAGTAACACTAAAAAAAAGTATTACTATTTGTATTTTCTTAGATATCACATTATTCTCTAATACTCTCTTTGACTGAATTTTCTTTGTGAAGGTTAGAATGCTTAGTTACCCCATAAATAAAAAAAACCAAAAAAACCCAGCATATTTTGATGAACATAATTAACTTTCTAGAAAATGAGCAGGAAGTAACCGTAACTGCTCAAGAAACCAAATTAGATTTAGATATCATACCTAAATAAGTATTCATTTTCTTAATATTGGTTTTCGCCAGGTACATTTAATATTTCTTAAAATAAAAGAACACAAACCATATAAATTATAAATTTTCTTTGCAAATTTAAACTAATTGTTATCAATGCTATAATTTTATATGGCTGAGAAATGATTATGCAAAGGTTCCTAGTTTTCACTCATCAAATAAAATTTTAGTGTGTAGGTTAATGGATTATTTAACCTTTAATTTTAAAGAAATTGAGTTCAATACACTGAACAATCCATTAAGTTTCTGGTCAGAAACATTAATCTTATAATCTAATTTAATTTAATGGAAATATAATTTCGTAAAATACATTTCCAAAGTTGTATTTCTAGAGCTTGTACATTGTCATTCATACTCGACTGTGTGAAAGTTACTAGATTTTATTGAAGTCTAGAGGGGATCTATTTGTAAATTAAATTACATGAATTTGCCTATTATTCACTTAGTTATGCTACTTATTTCATTACAGAATGGTATGTTATTGTTCCAGTGCAATAGATTTGTGTACTATAGTATTGAAAAGTATCTTACTAGTTTGTATGTGCTTTTCTATTTTTATTTGGTGTAAACTGTTTTCTTGTGTTGCTAAAGTTCTACATTCAGTTCTGTGCTTGACATGTTAAAGTTAACCTTAGGATGTAAAAAGTAAATCTTCCAATAATATAAACTTGAACATGACTGGTTAGGAGATTTATATAAGATAGTGCAACAGTTATTTTAATGTTAAAACTTTAGATACCTTATAAATTTTCTCACTTAAATGGGGGGGCAAATGCTGAGACATCCTTTACTGATCACTATAAATGTTGAGAAACTAATGCTTTACTGACATCCTTGAGACATCCTTTACTGATCACTATAAATGTTGAGAAACTAATGCTTTACTGACACAAATTTATCTGCTGATTATATTTTATTTTGTGATTTCTTTAAATATATTTTCCCTTAATTTTTGCACATTCCAAGTAAAATGTAATGATACTAGTTTGAGTATAAGAGATATGTCTGCTGTAGAGAATAAAACTTGTACATGTTAAAAATCAAGTCCAGAAATTCATAAAATTACTGTTGCTTATATTTATTATGAATGTATGGTATGATTTATCAGAGAAAATTTACTGTAATAACATATTTTCCTAAACCATACATTTTTGTAGGCTAGGTATTCTCATGACTTTACATATAAGAAGTGTGTGTCTTTAATAAGAATGATTGTAAGATCATGTGACATACATTAAAATTGACAGGTTTGATGAACACTGCATGCTCTAGAAGGTTCACTAACTTTTCCTTTGAAATACACAGATCATTTCATTACTGAAATATTTCTTATTTCTAAAAAAGTACAAACATTAACAATCTGAAAGTGTTTAAGAAAGAACATGTAAAAATATTTTGACTTGAAAATACAAAAACATGAAAACTTAACATTAAAATACACAAAACCTGCAGTTCCAATGCCAATTAACAGTACTATGTGCACAATTCAAGTTGCACTAACTAATCAATATAGTTCTTTGTGAATATGAAGATTTGTTGTGCCTTTGTTTGTGACTGAATATTTAAATTTCCAAATAAGATAAGGAAATAAACTCTACTGAAAATCATAGAAAATTATCTTAAAATATCAATGCCCATATTCTTTATTTCTGCATTGAATCTATAATCTGAAGCTAGAAAGTAATACTTTAAGTGATATTATAATAATTGTAAAAACCAAATAACACAGTAGAATGCACTTTAAAAAAAAATCTTTTTAAAAATTGAAAATGTTTCATTAGTGTATAGTAGAAATGTTTACAATTTCCAGTTTTAGTATTTATGAACCAGGAACAACTGATATTTAAGAGCTGTACTGTGCAATAGATTTGAAGCTGTATTTTTTCCAGTACACTGTGTAGGAAATTATCAACCAAATTAGATTGGCAATTAGAACTGCTCTACAGAGTGGAAGGATGGGTATTTTATATTTAACAGGTCTTCCATAAGTTTTAAGAGCAAATACAACATCCAGATCACAAAAGCTAAAAGAAATATTCACAAACTTGATAAATCTGAAATGTTATATGTACTTGCAAACCTCAAATTGTTTTTACTACATGAATAAAATCTTTAAAAATGTAAAAAAAAATACCAATTTTAATAAATTTAGAAGTCATAATATTTGTCCAAACATTTGACTGATTTTAATTTGTGTGTGTGTGATTCTAAGTTGAAAAGGTACATTCATAATACATGTAGCATGTGACACTTGCAAATAATTAAATCTTGTGATATAAATAGAGAAATGAATACATGCTACTAACTAATCTGACTTATTGTAATAAGCATTCATTAGTTGGAAATATTTCCCAAAGAAGAGAAAATTTGAAAACGTGGAAAACGTACAATGCTTTTCTGTCTTGTGGCCATTTCGGAGCAGATATTCCAGTGCCATTGAGAAAGGTAGTGGGGACTGTTTAAAGCTGCTTCACTCTGTATGTCTAAAGAATGTTCAAAGCATGAAGGAAAAGCCTGAAATATTTAATACATATTATCTTAACAATTAAATATTCATGTTTAAAAATGAGCACCAAATACAAATTTTTTTGTTATTCTTCAGTTGCACATGTTATGTAACAATAAATGTTCTCTTACCATACGAAGTGCATATTATGTCTCGCATGCATGCAAGATCAAAAACCAATACATCAAGAAATGCTCAATAAAACCTATTGATTGTGACATTTTATGATTATATCAATTTAAATTTGCCCTGTTATATGCAAAAAGACTCAAATCTGAGATAATTTGTACAGTAGTTTGATGAATAAATTCAAGTAATGACTTTCTCTTATTGGCTAATAATTATTTCTTTTTATTGCTAAAAAATTGTATACATACACAAATGAAAATATATTAGAGTTAGAACTAAAATGTGTAACATTTAATAATGACAGAACAATAACTTTTCAAATTATTTTTCTAATTTTGAAAACCATTAGTGCAACATTAATTAATTTTCTTTTAGTGGTTTTAAATGAATATAAGAATTGTTACAGTGATTACACAATACTTGTATTTTCAACTACTCCCAAAGCTTATCAGCTCTATATAACAAACTTTGCTTTTTGAGTTGTTTCTAGTAGGATCACTTATTATTTTTACTGTGATAAAATTATCTACACCTGCCAAGTTTATGGAGTTTAACTTGGGTGGGATATTAGTTTATTCTGTATTACACTTACGAGATGAGAGTTTTTAGTATTAAGAGCAAAGCTACAAAATAAGTGGTTATCTGCACATCAACTATAAGGAATTGAACCCTGAAATCTAGCACTGAAGAGTTGTAAACTTACTGTTGACCCAGTAGGGAGAAAAGAGATAGAGTAAAATATATATATTATCAATGGTAAAAATATATCACCCAGTTACTCTGCATCAAGGAGAGCTAATGACAGGGGAATAAATACTTATGTTTCATATTTTAAAAACTATTAAAAATAAACCAATTCAGCTAGTAGCTCGTGACTTCTTGTATTAAAAAAAATAGCGAAAGAGAAACCCTGAAAGCAGACCTACTAAAAATTTATTGTCGAAGCTTACAGACTTTAAGTATCATGTTTCGAAAGTGTAGTGAGTTAAGCTTAACATGTGCATTCATATAACAGTGTCCATTAAACTCTTGCACTGAAATAAAATAAACTTATAACTCCATGTAACTAGTATGCACTTTCACCACTGAATTCCAGCAGTATTTTAATCTTGTCACAAATGTAACAACATGTGCTAGTTCTAATATGACACTAAGCAGAGTAAAACTTTTCTGCAATTGATCAAGAAAGCTTCAGTATTTCCTTTGTGACTTTTAAAATAAGGATTTCCATAGCATATGCAAGAGGATTTTGTTTTCATCATAAATCACATGAATGTACAATAATCTCTCTAAAAATAGTGGGAAATTATCTTTCCTGAAAGACATTGCACTTTGATTTTAAGTAAAAAACAGGATTATTTGCATTGTTTTACACATTACTTCCTACAATAATTTCACAGTTAACCAAAAGTGTACTAGTTTAATTCAAAGGATCAACCCTGTACAGGCAAAGAAATATTGACATAATTCCAAAATTACTGTATGTATCTCTGCACAATGTGTCAAAAAAAAGAAGATGAAGATGATACTTGAGGTATCTCTGTTTAAGTTCTACTCTGAGAGGTCAGAGTTGAAGATGATGTTCATGATAATAATAAAAACACTTAGGTTCATTGTACAGTTTTCATATTGCATGACCTTTAGAACGTTCAAAATATATACTTACAGTTTTTTCAGTACCCATATAAAAATTGAATCTGGTGTTTAGTCTTTTCTATCATAAACTATTGCTAAATTGACCATGTAGGGTAAAATGAATAGTTTCACATCAAATACCTTGTTAAGTGACACTCTGTGAAAAGTTCTGTCTTGCTCACTTTGGCTGCCACCCATACAGCTACAATTAAACATAATGACTTAATCAATATTATAATTATATAACGACATTAAGACTTTCTACTGAGAAGTACAGTAATCTGTGTAAGTCTGATATATATGTAACACATTTTATTTTCACATTCATTTGTCTGTCAGTTACAAAGTATGGAATAGTAATTTATTTACTTCGAATCATAGATTATGTTCACAAATGTATAAGTATTTATTTTTAAATGTGTTAAAACTCTTGTTGAGACCATGCCATATTTTGATTTCCATGTTTGCTGTATGTACTGGCTTCAAGGTCTTTGTTTCTCAAAACATGACTGAACAGTTTTGTTAACATAATTTCTGGAAATTCTGTAGAAAGAGATGAAAAAAAAAGCATTTTACACTGACCTTTGTTTTTAAATCTTCGAGTTTTGTTTTCTTTATGTAAATTTAGAATATCTGATAGCTCACTCCAGCAACCAACCTACATATAAAAACATTTTTTTCCCTTATTGATCCAGTGCTTAGTTTAAAGTCATATAAACTAAATAAATATGACTTCCATAAAACATTAAAGATTGATGCTAACATAACAGAAGTAACACAGTATCTGTAAATTAAATGTACCTTGTACTTTATAAATCTTTCTTTGTCGTTTCCCTTCAATGAAAACAATATTTTCTATAAATGTAGCAACACTGTCCTTTTATTCATCACACTTCACTTGTTGTGTGTGTTTAAAGTGATATTATGCAAAGAAAACCAGAAAGAATATAATTTTAGAAAATGATAAACTTATAAAGAATTATCAACTCTGTATTAATGCAATTCTTTCAGTGTAATAGTAAGTGTTTGTTGTAAAAGAGTGCTGATATGAAAGCTGTTATACATAAAATACTCATTTTATATTTAATGGACTTGCATCCTTGAAATTACCAATAATGATATAAGCCCCATTGATGAAACTTTGAAGAATGGACGGCAACTACCTGTTGTGGAGACACAAGTGTGGAGGATGATGTTTCGAAAGTCTTCTGCCTTTCGTCTTCAAGTGGGTGTGTGTGTGTGTGTAGGTGCTAACAGTCTTTTATAGTGTCCTGGTGGATTGTGGAGAGAATATTGTGATTGGTTGGATTATCACTGTTTCTGATTGGAGGAGAGATTTCCTGTTGATTCAACCAATGGCGGCCACAGGATACTCACTTCTAATCTGGAATCTCAATTAAATGAAGGTTTACTAGTGTTAATATAATATGATTCTTTGATTTTTCTTGTCTTCCAGTATTTGTCTGTGTCGATGATTCTAGTTTTCCCCTAGTTTATTCTGTGTCCAGTTGACGTGGCATACTCTGTAATGGCTGAATTTTGTGTTTTCATGAGTCTTGTACTATCTTTGTGTTCTTTTATTCTTGTCACAAGTTTTCTTCCTGTTTCTCCAATGTATGTATGTATCATTGCAGGAACATGGAATTTCATAGATGACATTTCTGAAATTCTCTTTGGTAGGTTGCTGTTTTTCACCAGAATGGTCCTTAAGGTATTGCAGGATTTCCACCAGACTTCTTGTTGAATTTTTTGGCCCCATGGTCATGTAAACTTACTTGCCTTCTTAAAACATCTCAGTTTCATAGACAAAAGAATCCATTTCACTATGGAAAAATAGGAACAAAACAGTCTATTATTTCTTGGCATACTCATCAGCAAACAAGCAAGACAAATAACCACAACTGTATCCAGAAAACCGACCCACATGGACAGATATTTGCAATTCCAGTCCTGTCATCCAACCTCGATAAAACGTGGTTTTATCCAATGCTTAAACAACAGAGAAGAAAACATTTGCAATAAGACATCCATCGAAGCAGAATGCAAAGGATCATAGAGAGTTTTAAACAGAATGGTTACATCTCTTCCTTCATCAAAAACTCCTTGAAGAAGACCACGACAGAAAGAAAAGATCAGAAAGTCACCACCACAACTATCATTTATCTACCATACTGACAACATTTCAGTGAAAAACTCAAACACACAGCCAAAAAATTCAACAAAGAAGTTGAATGGAAATCCTGCAATACCTTAATGTCCATTCTGGTAAAAAATAAACAGTGACCTACCAAAGAGAATCTCAAAAACGTCATCTATGAAATTCCATGTTTCTGCAATGACACATACATTAGAGAAATGGGAAAAAACTTGCAACAAGAATAAAAGAACAGAAAGATAGTAGAAGACTCATGAAAACACAAAATTCAGCCATTGCAGAGTATGCCACATCAACTGGAAAAGAATAAATTGAGAGAAAACTAGAATCATGGACATAGACTAATTCTGGGTGACAAGAAAAATCAAAGAATCATTTTATATTAACACTGTTAAACTTTCAATTAACAGAGATTCTGGATTAGAGGTGAGTAACCTGTGGCTGCCACTGGTTGAATCAACAGGAAATCTCTCCTCCAATCAGAAACAGTGATAATCCAACCAATCACAACATGCTCTTCACAATTCACCAGGACACCATAAAAGACCATCAGCATCTACACACACTGACTTGAAGACGAAAGGTGGAAGACTTTCGAAATGTTTTCCTCTCCACTTGTGTCTTCACAACAGGCAGTTGCTGTCCAATTTACAATGTTTCATCATGAATACTCTGCCTAAACAATCTGTCAAAGAAAGTCCCACTGGTTTTTAACAGATTCTAGTTTACTATTTATGCACTAAATTGCTTGTGTTTCTATTACTTTAATGGTTACAAGATCCATAATAAAAAAGACATAAAAAAGTTAAACAAGCATACCATTAATATTATAGTTAATTCCACCAATTATTGCTAGAGTTTTCAAAAACAGAAAATGAGTGGTTTCGCTGTGTTTGGTCATTCTATACACTGATTATTATAACAGGTAAAAACCAAGTTGACAATTTTAGGATTAATTTATAAAGCATGACTATTTGTAATCTTTTATACTTGTAGCACTATTAACCTACATTACAATTTAAAGTTGGCATACAGCCTAAACTAATTAGCTAAAGTAGAACAGTTTAAGCATACTGGTGCTAACATAACATCAATAAAATAATTCAATCATATATGTTTTTATTGTTACTACACAATGTCTAGAATTATTAAATGCATTCATACTAGTGAGGTTTTATACTTCTTTCTGATTTTAGTTTTGTACACTTATTGCTGCTGTAATACTTATGCATTAATCTGTACCTAGACTATGAAAAAATTTGATAACTTTCAGCCACTACTTCTTTTTAAATCATTTACGAAAAACTGATATTGACTAAAATCGAAAGAGAAGTAAAAAAAATGTGCATGTTTTGAACTAATGTCTAAGAGCTGCAATTTCTCACACTTACACATACTTAGAAATGGTACAGAATTATTTACAAAATTCTCAAGTTTTTTGAATCATCAAATATGTTGGACTAAAAACGAAAACATTTCTAGTTCAAAATAAAAATAAAAAAGTTTAAGTTACTGTGAAAATATCTTTCAAAGCAGCCAAAAAAACCTAAGTAGTTCCATTCAGTGTGATGATGTGGAAAAATGGTACAAAAGAAAAAAACAACATACAAATATATATACTATAGACATCATATAACCTTTATATGCAATTCTACTGACAATGATGATGTTCTTTGATAGCTTGTTTAGACAGAATGTTCAGGATGAAACTTTGTAGAATGGATGGCAACTGCCTGTTGTGGAGACACAAGTGTAAAGGACAACATTTTGAAAGTCTTCTGCCTTTTGTCTTCAGGCAGTTTCCATCCATTCTACAACATTTCATTAATGATGATGTTATATAATGTTTATTGAGCTGCCAGGTAAATTTAAAGGCTGATAAACATTTTAAATACCAACATAATGAGAAAAAAAAATTATTTATGGAAAGATGTTAGCTTGTTTTCCAGTCAACTTATCAACAATAAAATAAAGCAGAAAGTTGTTTTAATTTTGATGAAAGAAACAATGAATATGACGAAGAGTTAAACATAATGTAACAAAGATGTTAAAAACATGTGACCCAGTTCATAAAAATTCTCAGTATTACACAAACTGTAAGCAATTTTTGTCATACTTTAAAATACCAGACAAAGAAGTATATAAATCTAAATTAAATATTGTAAAACCAATAGGTTGAATATTAAAATCAATTGGTTCTGGCTTTGTTATCACAAGCCCACTAAAATAATTAAGCTCTTATTCCTTTAAGTTCATCAAAATTTATATAGTAAGCAGAATAAATGAAACTATGTAAAGGGAACAAGTTATTTCGTAATAGATATATCTGACATTTTTTGAAATTGGCTGTATAAATACATTTTGTAAAGCAAGTTAAACAGTGTAAACCAACACTAAAAGTGTGAAATAATCTTTAACATACACTTATTAAAAGAGCACTTTGAAGGCATCCATGAAGACTTGGTTATCCAAACATCTTGACTAGAGTTTGGTTTGAAAATGTTATTACTTTGATAGATTGGTAGCTTTAAAGAAGTTAAGTTTTAACTTTTCACCACTCTCTATATAAAGTCCATTTAATGAGCATCTCATTAAACTTGTAAGAAGAGAATTGTTTATTGTTGTAAATACACACACACACATGTATATATACACATACAAAAACACTGAAATAGAATAAAACTTATCAATATTTCAAATGATTAATTTTGCAATATCTATTTTTCAAAAATTCAAAAACTTCTTACAATTTCAGTATCTATTCTTAAAACAACAAATACAATATAGTAATATGAGTTCTTTGATTCATTGAATATTCTGATAAAAATATACAAAAGATAATGAATAATAATGGAATCTATATATATGTTAATGTTTGGGTACTTAGAAACAAAGTGTCAAGAAATTAATTAATAGGTGTATATCAAATGCATGATCAAAGGCACACACTTAAAACATAAAACAATGTAAAGTACTTGTACCTCTGCTAGAGTGGTATTCTAGGCATAATCCATCTGTCCAAACTTCAAAAATTATGAAATTGTCTTCTACAGTCCAAATAAACTCATCACCATCATAACTAATAAAAATTGGAAATCCATAGCTACTTATGGTTGTTTATTAAGTACAAATGTTGCACAATGAATTATCTCCCTTGTGCTACTTTACAGACTGACTGTGAATTTTGGCATTTTAAGCCATCAAGATTAGTAATAAGCTACTCCATGAAGTGGGGGGAGATATTTTGATTGAAAAATGCAAAATTAAGTATTCTAAGTGCAAAATTATAACTCAAATTACTTATAAATGTAAGTTAATATCTTAATATGTGGTAGCACTTGCTGAAAATAAAAAAAACAACATTTTCTAACAAAATGTTTATCTCAGTGGAATCAAACATTTCTGAGGAAAACTATATAATATTTACATTAATATCAATTTATACTATTACCAAACTGTCATATTTATATATAGCATTAAAGTGAATTGGATCACTATGAAGTGTTTCGTTTTTTGTGTGAAAATTTTCTCTAAAGTTTAAGTTTGATATATCAGTTTTAAAGAGGTTAATACTTACACATCCAAGATGGGTAGAAAATGTTCATTGTGCTTTACCCTCACTGGACATCTTAGATCATCCCCAGTACAGAGCACTTCAACCTTAAGATTTAAAGAAATTTGAGAAAGATACATTCAATCAGTATTTGTGTTAAAAAGTTACAATATAATGTAACATGTGGAACATCAGATGTTCACTACCAAATTCACTGAATACATAAAACATCACTAATACTAACATTATAAAACATCACTAATACTAACATTATAAAACATCACTAATTAATTATGACAGTAACAGGAAATTTAACTACCATTTATAATACTTCAGTAATCTGAATTCTTTTATCTCAACAAATATCTGAACACAGTGCCAGTCAACCAATAGTGAGATGTTTAAACTAACTCCACTAACATTTGAACACAGTGCCAGTCAACTAATAGTGAGATGTTCAAACTAACTCCACTAACATTTGAACACAGTGCCAGTCAACTAATAGTGAGATGTTTAAACTAACTCCACTAACATTTGAACACAGTGCCAGTTAACTAATAGTGAGATGTTTAAACTAACTCCACTAACATCTGAACACAGTGCTAGTTAACTAATAGTGAGATGTTTAGCTCCACTAATATTTTAACAGTACTTATTAATTAATACTGGGATGTTTACACAATCTCAACTAGATACAATATTTGGAGCCAAAGTTGCAAGGTGGAAATAGGATAAACACAAATAGACTCTTTAAACTAAATAGGTTAATAAGGTAATTAGATGGTTGACTGGTTTGTGCAAGTGGGTTTTCTCAGATTTTGTGAAATTAGAAAAACTTGGAGCAATCATGTGTACAAAATATATATGTATATATACAGTGAATACACACACACACACATCACACATATATATTCATTGAGAAATCTGCTACTAAAAGGTACCATGTTAATACTAACAAATGTAAAGCCACTTAAGGGCCATCTCCACAAGATGTCTCTAATTAAGAAGTAATAGACTAGATACAAGGCAGTTAATTAGCTCTTTAGCTACTGTTTCATCAACAAAAAATGGGACTGGTTGTACCATTATAATGATCCCTTCCCACAGCTGAAAAGATGAATGCCTGAGCTATCAGGCCATATTAACTGTAAAGAGTAACTTGTTAATTAACCATAATGCATCATCAAATTCTTCTTGAGCAATATTCTCTTACTAGAGTTTGTTAGCAAAAACATAAATGAATAAAGAGACTTAAATAATACCCATGAGATATAAAAAACTCACTTGAGTATGAAAAAATGTAGTGAATGATTCACATGATGATTTTGATCTAAAAAAAAGTAAGAAAGTGTTATTTGTTGATATTTGTCCTCTAGAGATTGTGGAAAATGTTTTTACAGTGGTAACACTACCAATAACATGGAGGGGAACACATTGTTGCAGAGATAGTGGAGATGTTGCAACCAATTGTTTTTACAATTTATAAATATACTTAATTAAAATCAATATTCCCACATTTCACTTAGAATGGTAAGATTATGATTTTTCTTTTTGATTATTTAAGGTGTAGAGCAATACTTACAAAACAAAACAACAATGTTTATCTCTCAGCAAGCACTAACTACACAAATTACTAATTATTAGTAACAGTTTCAAAATCAACTGATGCAAATTATAGTAGAAAAATCTGATTGCAAAAAAACAGTGAGCTCTGGCAGATTCAAAATAATGTTCATCTCCAGCTTAAGCAAGTATACATGGATAAATTGTGTGCTTTGCCTAAGTATGATTCTGGTACTGTTTAGTCAGTAGAAACCAGAGAAAGACAGTGGACTCAATATGCTTGGACTAAAATCTGAAGTATTTGTCCATACAATAGGCTGATTTAGTAAAGTTAATGAACATTTGGTTACATGTTATTTGTTATCAAAGAAACTGAAATTAAGTTCACCTTAGAACCCTCACTTGGTCAAAGCATTTTAGACAGATGACTAGTTCAGACTGGATTCATTATTAACCAGTTCTGTAAAAACATAGTTACCTCATGTATAAAATGCAGCATTCGTATGCAAAGTAAGCTTACAAGGTAACTTAATGGACGAATTCCTGGTTGGATTATGACCCACCAAATAGGACTATGGAATAGAAACTTATATATGCTGTTATGCAAATGGCATAATGCTTTTCTTAAATATGTTTGATGCCATCTACTTGTTATATAAGACAGCTTGGGTCCAGTAGGTAATGAAAGGAGTCAAGACAGCAAACTAGTTGAATGACGAACTTTTAACAGATGCATCACTATACTTCTGACCATCAAAATTCACTTATGTTTCTACTGTTGTTCCTTTATAACTTTCTTACAGATACAAGCTGAGTGCTAGTTAGGTGCAATTTTAAAAGCTTTACCATGTGGATGTCACTTCTCATCTTGAAGTACATTCACAACCTGTGTTTCTAACTGAATTTTGCCCTGAAAAAGTGTTAAAATATATTTAAAAATTGTTTGTTTATAAAATATTTCCATCTGCAAGATTTTAATGAAAAGTAATAGGCCAGACTTTGTATTTTCTTACAAATAGTGAATTTCCACCTAATTTTTATTTTTCCATGAAAATTCGTTATCTATCAAATATTTCATTGTCTTTATCAAAACATTCTCTCACAAGTATTTGTGAAAATAACAGGTGCACTATATCTTCACATCTGTATATTGCTTAATAGTTGCATGGTTTGTGTAACTGATACACTTGTGTTATAGATCACCAATAAATGTCTTCACACAATGTTTATATAAATGTATATATATACACACACACACACAAACATACCATAATCACATGTTGTCACTTACAACTGTATCTTAAAACAGATAACCCCTGATTCTTCACAAATAACTTCAGTAACTTTCTTAGGTTAGCTCTCAGTAGATTTGATGTTATTTACACCATCAAAGCCAATTTCAGACATCACTGACAGAATTCAGTTAAACTAAGACTTTCTGCTAAAATTCTGTAATTTAGGATTATTTTCTTGCTGTTATTACAATATATAATTATACTGACTCAGAGTAAGCACATTTTCCTCACTGCATGTGGGAACTTCTATCACTCAGCTAGACAAAGTAAGCAACTGTCATAAAACCTTGGAAGATATTTACCAAAACCACTTGACAGCCGAGAAATTATTTAAAATACTTCTATTTATGTAGTTGTACAAACTAATGATGTAATAGGCCTTAAATTTGCTGACACTAGCCATATGAACAGTGTTAATTAAGTAGCTACCATCTAATATTGTATTAATATCTCTTATAGTTAAACTATATTTGAAAGGTCAGAAAACAAGGGTCATAAAGTCCTTTTAGTCCAGCTAACATTATGATAAATGCAACATTCTAACTCCAGATAACTGAGTGTTAATCATACAAACTTAGCAAACATACATGTGACAGACTGAGGTTGCTAAAGCAAAGAGTGTATGTCCATCACATCTTACACTTTACTGGGTATTACATTTAGTTCTGGATCTTTTCATGTTTTCTAAACCAAACTATCCAGTGTTCCACAAATAGATTAGCAACAAATTGTGTCAATATACTGACTGATGTATGAACCTCAACCCACTTCTTGTAGATTATATCAGGGGGATAAATAGCTAACCTTGTTTTATCTCCAGGAGTGAGCAACAATATCCATGGATATTCAGTGTAATGGAAAACCAGAATTTCTCTGCAGAAGTTTGCTTTATTTAGGCTGATTATTTCTTCAAGTGACATACACCACACTGTGTTTACAGCAGTGTTCAAGGTCTCAACTCAAATGTGGCTGAAAGAATCATTGTTCAACATTAGCACAAGTGATGGTAACATCTTGGTTGCCCTTCAGTCTTGTGTCAAGCAAAGCCTGGAGAATCTTGTGTTTCAAAAGTACTGAGGACTACCAGTTGGAAACCATGGCTTAACAGTTGACAATGATGGCATAGTATACCTTTCTAAACTAACTATAGTTACAGGCATCTGTGGTAAATTCCTCAAGAGTGAAGCTGGATAACTATAGAACTCAAAAGACTTGCTATCCATTCAGTGAGTAGAGATTAGGTATGACCTAATGGTGAGCATGATGAGCTGTGAATCTGAAGATTCATGATTTGCATCTAACTTCAACATGATTACACTCAACATTTTGGAATCATGAATGCACTACAAATGTGTTAATCAAATCCCACTAATCAATTAAAATAGTTCTAGTAATGGTGATAAGTGTTGTATCTTTGTAGGTTCATGTTAGATTTCTATACAAACACAATATTGGGGAAAAATATGAAATTTTTGGTGTGGTATTCTGTTACAGAGAAATAATTACACACAAATAAACTACCTCTGCAGAAAAGAAGTTTGGAAATTTGACTGGCTAAAATGTTAATGTGAAAACAGTTGCATATGATAAGAAACAAACAAGTTTCATGTGTTATATAATTTCCGATCCAAGAAGAAAAAATGAAAGTAATAAAACTGAATGTATAGAATGAAGGAAAATATCTTACAGCAGAAGGAATGGATACATTATTAACAGACAAACAAAACTTCACTAACAAATCTTGAGTGTTTCAAAAAGACAAATTGCTCTCCTCAACAATCCATAAAGAATCTCCTTAAAAAAGTAAAGAGAACTTTAAATCACAAAGTAATTTCTCTCTCTGCAGCTGACCAGTCAGAAAAATAGGCACAAAAATGCAGAAATATCTCTGTTCTATGTTACAGTTGAATGGTACAGATGTAAGTGCACAAAGCCCAAATACAATATTTGGGCAAAAAAACACCTCAAAACCTTTACTATTGACTGCTAAGGTTGTCTCCATATAAAATGACAACCAGGATAGAATGCAACTATCCTAAAATATAGCACATAAGTTCAATGACTGGTGAAGCAACAAAATGAAATATCTTGGCCAAAAATTTGTCACAGTATATCAAACAGAATTTTTAGTTGCATAATAAGAACTTAAAAATTAATAATGCTGGAAATAAGAAATATACATTAAAGGAAAATGAAACATATAATATTTGTATAGTACCTTGGCAAGGAATACAATGAAAATATCAAATGGAAAAAATAGATAACAATTTATATTATTTCTCTAAGAAAAAAAATTGTAACTGATGAATATTCTAAAAGAATAAATGTAGATAGTAAACAACCAGATCACTTCTTCAGCCGCATTGGTGGTGGTTCAGCTCCTTCTGATGATGGTATAGTTTATTATGGCAGATTTCTGAAAACCCTTTGCTTATTACAGCTTTGCAACATTGTATACTTTTCTACTCTTACAAAGTATGATTCAAGACCGATTTTTTTAAATATATTTCAAAACAACTGTTTAAATTTGCAGTTGTTAGTTACTTACATTTGAAGAGAAATCTTCCTGTCAGGTGAGCAAATATTAGAAATTGTGAAAACATGAAAATATTGAGAATTATATTTACTTAAAATCACTACTAAAAGTAGGCATACACCAGTGAGCTTCAATTTTTTATTTACATATCCTAAATTGTAAACATATCAAATCACCAATAAGTGATTGCATTTTGATTTGGCTGTTAAAATGGAAGTTATATAAATACTAAATACTCTGTAAGTTTCAACATACTGTGATAATGTTTTCAGAAAAGCCAAAAATAACAAATTATACAATTTTTTTTTTCACATTAACTAAAACCACAATAATATGGGCTTAATACAGCTAAGTGGTTAGGGTACACAACTCACAACCTGTGGGTTGATGGTCTGAATCATATCATCTTCTACTCTATAACTTCTAAATCAGGGGTACCTAATGCAGATAATTTTCTAAAAGCTTTGTGCAAAAAAGAAAAAGCAACCAAACAAACCCAATAATACTACACATCAGATTTTGTGGCCTATTTAACTGTTATGCATCAGTTAGGCCTGTATATACATAAAAGACAGTAAAGATCAGAATTTAGATTCTATATGCAATAAAAATAATACATTTTTACACATCACTGCAGAATTTACAGTTCTTATATCAATACTATTCAAAATTATTATATAGTATATGAGACTGATATCCCATTAAAATTCTATGGAATGCACTCTAGTCTAATTTACAACTAGTGATCATATTTTTCATCTGATACTTTGTGATAAATTAAGCTTGGTTATATTTTTTCTTAACAAACAATATAAATAAAATTAAAAGCATATATGTTATATTTTTAGACATAATAACTTTTACGTGAAAGAGTAACAAGAATATTTTGCGACATATAAAATACTTTGTAAAGTAATCTTTGTTATGTAACAAACAGATACAATCTTAGTGAACAATGCACTGTCTGATGATGAAATGTGGAGTATCAACTCTTTAATGAGTCAGTTAATTACATATGGTTTCCATCAATAAATTATCTCATAGTATTAGGTAGGCAAGATACCATTTGTAGACATGTATCACATGTAATAAGTATTGCATCATTTTGTAGTTTAAATAAAACTCGTGCCCACTTTTTCTCTTGTAAACATATATCACTGGTTGTCACAGTGCTAGCAACATCAAGCATAATCCAAATAACAGTACTGAAAAAAGGATGCGGTCTGAGACTGTCTCCTACCACAATGTGTCACATTCATTTAAACGGTTATTCATTAACCCATAAAACTGTACAACCTGTGTATATAAGGTAATAATTTGTACCAATAGTGATCAAATAAAAAGTTTAATGTCATACTATAATAAAGTGTTAGCTTATGCCTGCAGAGTGTTTTCAATATGCATGACCACATCTTCTGCCTGATTGGATATGAAGAGCTGACTGAAAGTGCTTTCAATAAGTATTACCAGATCTCCTACATCACTATATATAAGACGGTGACTGAAAGCGTTTTCAGTGTGTATGACTACATCTTCCACATCACTAGATACAAATAACTGCCAAAAGGTGTTTTCAATATGTATGATCACATCTATTACATCACTGGATATAAGAAAGTGTTTCCAATGTGTATGACTGTATCTTCTACATGATTTAATATAAGAAGCCAAATATCTGACTGAAAGTGTCTTCAATATGTATGCTCACATCTCCTGCAAGGTAATATTTAGTCATATAACTTAATACAATTTCTGAGTAAACCTTTGCATAGTTTTAGAAGTCCATCTCTTAAAACCAAACTTGGGAAAAGCTCTATTTATATCTGTTTCAATATGTTTGCTCAGCGGTATGTCTGCAGACTTATACGCTAAAATCCGGGTTTCGATACCCGTGGTGGGCAGAGCACAGATAGCCCATTGTGTAGCTTTGTGCTTAATTCTAAACAACCAATCAACATTGTATGTCTTCATTTTTACTCTCTTTTAACACAACAAGACTTCACTTTCAATGACTGTCTCAATAGAGTACGTCATCGATTTCATGGTCTGTGTCAACACTATTGATCTTCAGTTTTACTTTGTTTCAACAGTGTTGGTTTTCACTTTCACTATATATTTAACACTACTGGTATTCAGTTTCAATGACTGTTCCATTAGTGTCAGTCTTCAATTTCATGGTCTGCTGCACCAGGGTTAGTCTTCACCTTCACTTATTATTTCAACACTATTGGTCTTCAGTTTTACTGTCTGTTTTCACAATCTTGGTCTCCACTTTTACTTTCATTTCAAGACCATTGGTACTGACTTCCACTGACTTTTTTCACACTGTTGATCTTCACTTTCACTGTCTGTTTCAAAACCAATGGTCTTCAGTTTCACACTGTTTCAACAGTACAGTCTTAACTTTCAGTCTGTGTCAACAGTGTTGGTCTTTACTATCAATGACTGTTTCTGTAGTGTGGGTCTTCAAATTCTTGGTCTGTTTCAACAGTGTTGGTTTTCAGGTTCATTGTCTGTTTTTGAACAGTGTTTGTCTGTTTAAACATTGCATGTCTTCACTTGTACTCTCTTTTAACACAACAAGTCTTCACTTTCAATGACTGTCTCAATAGAATACGTCACCAGTTTCACGGTCTGTATCAACACTATTGGTATTCAGTTTCACTAACTGCTTGAATAGTATTGGTCTTCGATTTCACTTTGTTACAACAATGTTGGTTTTCACTTTCACTATATATTTAACACTACTGTTATTCAGTTTCAGTGACTGTTCCATTAGTGTCAGTTTTCAATTTCATGGTATGCTGCAGCAGGGTTGGTCTTCACCTTCACTTATTTAAACAGTGTAGGTCTTCAATTTCACTGTCTGTTTCAACAATATACATCTTCACTTTCGCTTACTAATTCAACAGTGCACATCTTTAATTTCACTGTCAGTTCAACACTGTCGGTCACCACTTTCGCTTAATATTTCAACAGTGTAGGTTTCAATTTCACTGTCTTCTTCCTTGGTTTGATCTTCACATTCATTGAATGTTTCCTGACTTCTGGCCTTCATTTTAACTGACTGTTTTTACTCTATTAGTTTTCAATTTCCATGACTTTTAACACTGTTGATCTTCTCTTTCATTGACTGTTTTAACACTTCATCTTCACTTTCACTTCTGTTTAAACACTATCAAACTTCAGTTTCACTGTTGGTCACACCCTTCACTGTCTGTTTCAACACTACTGGTCTTCATTTCCACTGTGTTTCAAAACTGTTGGTATTCAATTTCGCTGACTGTTTTAACACTGATAATCTAAAATTTAACTCTCTGTTTCATCGGCATTTGTCTTCACTTTCACTCTCAATTTTGACACTATTAATTTTCACTTTTACCAACTGTTCCTAAACTATTGGTTTTGATTTTTACTTTTTCAACACTATTGGTCTTCAGTTTCACTGTCTGTTTTCACAATCTTGGTTTCACTTTAACTTCCATTTCAACACTGTTGATGTTTACTTACATTGACTGTTTTCACTTTCACTGACTGTTTCAATACTGTTGGTATTCAACTTCACACTCTGTTTTAATCCTATTGGTCTGCAATTTCACTGACTGTTTTATCACTTTTGGTATTTAGTTTCACTGTTTTCACACTGATGTCATTCACGTTCAATTCTATTTCCACACTATTCCTGTTCTCTTCCACAGATTGTTTGCACACTGTTGGTCTATACTTTCGCCGACTATTTCAATACTGTTGATCTTGAAGTTCACTGTGTATTTC
This sequence comes from Carcinoscorpius rotundicauda, assembly GCA_011833715.1. Classification (NCBI taxonomy): domain Eukaryota; kingdom Metazoa; phylum Arthropoda; class Merostomata; order Xiphosura; family Limulidae; genus Carcinoscorpius; species Carcinoscorpius rotundicauda. The sequence goes on along the minus strand of CM022396.1, from coordinate 74,518,555 downwards.
AACACTGTTGGCTTTCACTTCTACTTACTATTTCATCACTGCTGGTCTTCAAATTCACTTTATGTTTCAATTCAATTGGTCATGAGTTTCACTCTGTATTTCAACACTGTTGATCTTCACTTTCACTGATTGTTTTAACACTAACGGTCTTTAGTATGATTGTCTGTTCACATTGAAAGTCTTGTCTTTCATTTCTCTTTCAACACTCCTGGTTATCTGTTTCACTCAGTGTTTTCACACTGTTGGTCTTCACTTTCACTGACTAATTCACCAGTGCACATCTTAGATATCACTGTCAGTTTCAACACTGTTAGTCTTCACTTCCGCTTAATATTTCAACAGTGTATGTTTCAGTTTCACTGTCTTTTTCCTTGGTTTTGATCTTCACATTCATTGAATGTTTCCTGAGTTCTGGCCTTCATTTTAACTGACTGTTTTTACTCTATTAGTCTTTAACTTCAGTGAATTTTTGCATTGTTGATCTTCTATTTCGTTGAATGTTTTAACACTTCATCTTCACTTTCACTTCTGTTTAAACACTATTCGCCTTCAGTTTTACTGTTTTCACACTGTTGGTCACACCCTTCACAGTCTATTTGTACACTACTGGTCTTCAGTTTAACTGTCTATTTTCACAATCTTGGTTTCACTTCCATTTCAACACTGTTGATGTTAACTTACATTGACTGTTTTCACACTGTTTGTCTTCACTTTCACTGACTGTTTCAACACTGTTGGTATTCAACTTTACACTCTGTTTTAACCCTATTGGTCTGCAATTTCAGTGGCTGTTTCAACACTGTTTGTTTTCAAGTTTACTGTCTGTTTTAATAGTTCTGGTTTACAGTTTTACTGTCCCTTTGTACCCTGTTGGTCTTCACTTTCACTTCTGTTTCTACACTGTTGATCTTCAGTTTCACTGACTGTCTAGTCACTGTTGTTCTTCACTTTCGCGGTTTGTTCCAACACTGTTGTTTATCAGTTTCACTGTCTGTTTAAACACTGTTGGTCTTCGGTTTCACTGACTGTTTGAATAGTGTTGGTGTTAAATTTCACTGCATTTCAACAGTGTTGGTCTCCACTTTCATTCTATATTTTAACACTACTGGTCTTGATGTTTAATGACTGTTTCACTAGTGTCAGTCTTTAATTTCACTATGTACTTCAATGGTGTTAATATTCACTTTCATTGACCAATTCAACAATGGAGGTTTTTATTTCACTGGCTGTTCCAACACTGTTGGAATTCAATTTCACTCGCTGTTTCAATAGTACTGGTCTTCAGTTTTAGTGTTTGTTTGTACACTGTTGGTCTTCACTTTCACCGTCTGCTCCAACACTCTTAACTTTCTATTTAACCGTCTGTTTCAACACCGTTGGTCTTCAGGTTCACTCTCTGTTTTCACTCTATTAGTTTTCAATTTCACTGTCTGTTTCAGCATTATTGGTTTTATGTTTCACTGTCTGTTTTAACAGTCTTGGTATCCATTTTCACTTCCATTTCAACGCCATTGGTCTTGACTTCCATTGACTGTTTTCACACTGTTGGTCTTCACTTTTATTGGATGTATCAACACTTTGTCATCAAGTTTACTGTCTGTTTCGACACTATTGGTCTTCAATTTCAATGTCTGTTTAACACTTGGTGTTCAGTTTCACTGCCAGTTTTCACACTGTTCGTCTTCACTTTCACTCTTTGTTCCAACGCTGTTGGCTTTCACTTTCTGTTTAAACACTGTTGGTCTTGAGTTTCACTGACTTTTTTTACACTGTTTGTCTCACTTTCACCAATTGTTTCGTCACTGTGTGTTTCAACACTTTTGGTGTTCAGTTTCACTGACTGTTTTCACACTGTACGTCTTCAATTTTAATGTCTTTCAACAATATTGGTTTTCACTTTCACGGACTCTTCCAACATTGTTGGTGTTTAATTTCACTCTTCGTTTCAATTCTACTTGTTTTTCTGTTTTACTGTCTGTCTGCACACTCTTAGTCTTTACTTTCACCTCTCTTTGAAAAGTTAGTATTCAGTTTCACTGACTGTTTTTACACTGTTGGTCTTCACTTTCACTTCCACTTCATCAGTCCTGATCTTCACTTTCACTTCTATTTCAACACTACTAGTCTTGACTTCCACTGACTGTTTTCGCACTGTTGGCCTTCACTTTCACTGACTGTTTCAACACTATTGGTCTTCGGTTTCACTGTTTCAATAGTATTGGTCTTCACTTTCAATGACTGTTTCAGTAGTGTCAGTCTTCAATTTTACGGCCTGTGTCGTTGTTCTTCAGTTTAAGTGACTGTTTCAATACTGTTGGACTTCATTTCCACTAATCTTTCAACACCCTTGGTCTTCAATTTCATTGACCATTTTATCACTGTTTTAGTATCCTGTTGAGACTTCTTGTTACTGAAAACTCATATTCGTCGTGTTCTGGTGAGACCTGTCGTTCTTGAAAACTCATGTTATAGTATTATTACTCTGGTGACACTTCTGCTTACTGATAACCCGTATTTGTAGTTTTCTGGTGGGACTTCTGGTAACTGAAAGGAGGATCAGGAAAACTGTGTGCTTAGCAGTTGAACTGAACTCAATTGGTCAGCTTTCCAAACATGTCCCAAATGTTCCAAAGTCTCTAAATACAGATAATGCAAGTGAGAATAACTATAAGTTAGAATAAAAATATATAAGTAAAGTAAGTGTGTTAAAGTGATTTTGGTTTTCTATGTTTGAAGTTTGTATCGGAAGTGTTCTGTTAAGAGTTACTTAACAATAACATGCCGTTATGTCACATGTTGATAAGTGAATCACAGTGTTATTAATTCATAACAAGTTAGTGTAGAATATCATGCTTGTTATCAACATTGTACATACCTGTTCTACTGTTATCTAAATAATTAATATTGAACATTGACTTCGTTCACTATTTCAAACTCAGCGCAAGAAAAGGCCACCATAAACAGGAGACAGAGGCAAACTGATGGACAGACCATTCACTGTTCATGATAAATTCAAAACAGGTAGTACATAATGTTCTCTGTCCAGTCATATTCAAATATTGTCTGCGGCTACTTTCAAAGCTGGCCTTCATTGGTTCTTGTATAGATTCATTCTGTAATATCATACAAGAGTAAGATAAAAAGATTGTAGTTAGTAAACCACTAAGAAAATTGCACAAAAAAAACGAGACTTGAATAATTAGTATGAGAAGAAATGAAAATTAGTTAACAAATACAATAATAGGATTTGGGATTAGGAGTTAAAAAAACCGAACGCCATTCAGTAGTACGAGTAAATAAAATATTGGATTGTTCATGAAAATAGTCAGAAAAGTTGAGTAACTCATGATTTTCGTTTATAAAGCAAAATAATGAAGAAACAGGACACGAACATCAAAATACAAGTGTTCTTAGAAGTTGAAATGTCGTAACATTTTAGTAATTATGATACGACACCAGGTAAACCATCACAGAATATTAATTTCCTCTATGGGCTATATAATTATAATTATCAAACTTTACTAAAATTAAGAACAAAGAGCAAAGTAAATTAATAATACAACAACATACTATAGCCTGTGTATCAATAACTGTAGCATGTTACAATGTTGAAGAAAAATATTTTTGGTTAATCCAATATACAGAATTACGTCATATTTTTTAAAATCTTACTATAAGATGGCGTTTATATCTGAATCTATCTACTGCAACAATAAATACGTCATAGCATATCTATCACATGGCACCACAAACAAAATTCCACTTAAAAATTCCCATATTTGGTATTCTAGATTCAGGCAATTATAAAAATAAATTCGACACGTGTAACATTCCTTTGTTTATCATAGATAGAATGTTAAGTACTCTCCTTGCAACAAGAACCCAGCTTTCACTAGGACTAAACCTGAAGGTTTGATTGTATCTTTATTAATGTAATTTATAGTTTTAAGAAACGGAGTTTGAAAGAAAACAAATTTGTTATTGTCAATAAATAGTAGCACGTTTAACAGACAGAAAATGACCATTTCTATCAACACAGTCCCAACACTCTTCCCCTGCTGTACTTGCGGTAAAAATAATCTTTCTTCTTTATTTTATTTTAGAAAATGCTCACTTTTTCTAAATTTTCCAGCACGGCGCTATCTAAAACAGTCCCATGTTTGCTAACCTTAATTACTAAGCCTCTCACAGGTTGCAAAGTAACATGAATGTTCCCTACATTTTGTTTTTCATTTCAATAATTTATTTCAAATTTATAGAATTATCTGATGAGAATACACATGTCAAATATTTATACAAAACTTTATACCTGCAAAGTGTACTGGCCGAAGTACCCATGAAATGTCAGGTGAGAAACTTTCGACTTCAGCATTTTGCTTTTTCTTCGCACAGTTCGGTTCCTACTTTAATATCTTGTCTCCTTAGTTACTATACGCAAATATTCAATAATATTATGCTTCTATTTTATTATTGTCTTTCTTAGTTTGTATTGGTTAGAATTGAAGCAATACTTGTCAATCAGTTGTTGTAAATATATGATGTAAGCGAAAGAGAAGGAAAATGAAGACAGAAATATAAAACAGTTAAGTGAGAGACGGCAGTTGGAAAAGACAGAAGATGTTTAAAGTTGAGTTTCATAAAACAGTTTCTCCTTTAAACTTGTTTAACAAACTGTACCAAGAGTATGAATAAAGGGTCGTTCTTCGCGATTACATGCATAACCGTTTGTTGTCCAGAGCAATACACAAGTTACTTCCAGTGATAAAAACAAATTGTGATATTTTGTGACACTGGAATAAGTGTGCCAAAAGGGTGTCAGTTTTCTATGTTTTATGTTCCAAGTTTCTGCAGGGAATGTTCTGTTAAAAGCCACTCAACAATAACATATCATTACGTCACATTTTAAAATGTGAATGGCAGTGTTGTTAATTCCTAACAAGTTAGTGCAGAATATTCTGTTTGTTGTCAACATTATTCATACCTGTTCTTTCGTTATTTAAGAAGTAAATGTTGAACTTTGACTTCGTCAACTTTTTCAACCTCAGCGGGAGAAAAGGATATCAAAAACAGGAGACAGAGATGAACGGACGGACAGACACCACTGTTCACGATGTAAATAAAACAAGTAGTAAATAGTGTTCTCTGTCCAATCACATTCATATATTGTCTACAGCTGCTTTCAAAACTGACCTTCACTGATTGGTGTTGAGATCGAATTCTTTAAAATCATAAAATGGTAAAGAAAAAAGTCTGTAGAAACTAAACCACTAAGAAAATTGTACGAAAAACGATGCTGTATTTAGAATGTCAAGAAATGAGAATTAGTTAACAAGTACAATAAAAGAATTTGGATTAGGAGTTAAAAACAATCGGTAAATTGTGTTTTGTTAAACACACGTCCATATGCTCTGCGATTAAGGGTTAAAAACAGTAGGTAAATTGTATGCTGGGTAATTTCATCAAACTTCCCATGTAAACAAACACGAAAGTCTCGATTGGTTTCTCACATCTTTGTGACTTACACTGAATAAATCTTACAAAATTATAAAGTCTAAAGTATATCTGAGTAATACTATTGGTACAGATTCATAATTATTATTTTCATTTAAAGTTGTATGTTGTTCAGACGTATGAGTAAAGTAGCCAACCGTGTATAGGTGTTGTTCAGATGTATGAGTAAAGTAGCCAACCGTGCATAGGTGTTGTTCAGATGTATGAGTAAAGTAGCCAACCGTGTATAGGTGTTGTTCAGATGCAGAGGTAAATTAGTGATGTCGAGAAACCCACTTGAAATATTTGAAATATTTTCTCAACCCAAACGAGCCGTTTTTGCATATAAAATTCAGAGGTAAATTAGTCTTGTTTGTTTGTTTGTTTTGGAATTTCGCACAAAGCTACTCGAGGGCTAGCTGTGCTAGCCGTCATCACCACCCACCCACCGCCAACTCTTGGGCTACTCTTTTACCAACGAATAGTGGGATTGACCGTCACATTATACACCCCCACGGGTGGGAGGGCGACCATGTTTAGCGCGACCTCCCCGCGCGAACCCGCGACCCTCGGATTACGAGTGGCACACCTTACGCGCTTGGCCATGCCGGGCCGCTAAATTGCCGGAAGTACATTTTTTGCTGGGTAAATTCCAATAATTATGAACCCATTGTCTAGTTCTGGAATGGAATAATGTAATTTGTTCACCAAACTAAACAAAATTTTTAAGGTAATATCATTTTTTTTCACACCTACGAACACTTTCTGTTCTTTCTATTTTTAGTTATTTGTTTATAAATAGTTTATTTGTCTTGTAATTTACATAATGTAAATTATGTAGATATGTGTTAGTATCATATTTATAATATAATATACTTCTATTAGCCAACTCATGAAACTTTTTAAGTTATGAGCAAACAACCACTCGGGACGCAGGGGTACGAACACTTTCTGTATTAACTGTATGCTATTAATCATCAAACACCGTTTTCCTTCGAGTACACTGATTGCTAATATTTTCTTATGATCATATTTAAAGGAACTGCTGACTGTATGCTGTGCCTCAGAAAAATGGAACTTGAAAGGTAAAAAAGTCAACCTTGAAATTTGCTTTCTTTCAGAATGTATTCTTCCACACGTGATTCCAAAGTTTCTCCACTTTAAAGGACCAAACCGAAATGTTCAAAAGTCGTCATATTATCAGATTTGTCTGAAGAGACTGTTGATTTGTTTCACATTAGGCTTAAAGCTACACGAAAGCTATCTACGCTAGTCACCCGTAATTTAGCAGTGATAGAATAGAGGCACCGAGTCATCACCATCCACTAACCACTCGCTTACAAACGAATAGTGAGACTGACCCTAACAATATTCTCCCTTCCCCCATACACATCATGAGGGTGAGCATGTTTGATTGAGTAAAAGTTGGATCAACAATTTCTAACAAAACATAAATTTTACTGCGAAAGTTCAAAGTGTACTGTACTAACCTCAGAATTGTTGATATCAGTGATGATTAAACCGATGTACTAAACAAGTGGAACAAATAAAATGAAGACAAATTGTTCAGTGTGGACATGCCCAAAATTTGAGGCTGAATTAACTGATTAACAGCATTTATTCCTAGCTTCATCCTGGCAACCAGGTTGTTAACCTATGCAATTATAGCATAAATAATCAGTGTAAATCAGTGCTAGCTAAAGGTCTTAAGTTCTTTCTTCCACCACGTAAACCAATGTACCTAATTTAGTTCACACTTTCAAATCACAATACAGACACTTAGAGGACCTTCTTACGAAAGATAAAATAACTCACTATAGACTCAGTAATTTCTTCATGACGAAAATAAATAAATCTGCCTTTTTTCTTCTTATAAATTTACGTCAAGTATTCATCCTTACCATTTAAGTCCTGAAGAAGTATTTTAAAAGAACTATCATTAAATAAAAATATTTGTTACATCGTCCGACCATACGATTGTTATTCTTAACTAAAATAACTACTTGATCAAATAGTGGTTATTCTTGACAACTCTACCACATTTAAAATGCCTATTAATTCGTTATCGTCCAACGTGAGGAAACATTCCAAAGATACCTGAAAGAACTTAGAAAGAAAAATGTCGCAGACATTTCATTGATGATGACACGACACCAGGTAAACCATTACAGTATATTAAGTTGTCATTGTGGGTTATGTAGATATAATTATCCCAAATTTATTAAAATCACGAACTAAAAGCACAGTTAATTAATAATACAACAACATAATATAAGTTGTCTATTAAGAATTACAGCATTATATTATGTTGAAGATACATATTTTAGTAAATCCGATATAAATAATTAATTACGTAATATTTTCTAATCTTACTATTATCTAAAGGACAGCCCGGTATGGCCAAGCGTGTTAAGGCGTGCGACTCGTAATCTGAGGGTCGCGGGTTCGCACCAAACATGCTCGCCTTTTCAGCTGTGGGGGCGATATAATGTGACGGTCAATACCACTATTCGTTGGTAAAAGAGTAGCCCAAGAGTTGGCGGTGGGTGGTGATGACCATCTGCCTTCCCTCTGGTCTTACACTGCTAAATTAGGGACAGATAGCCCTCGAGTAGATTTGTGCGAAATTCAAAAAACAAAGATACATATAGGTACAAATATGCACGCCATGTCCTTTAGATTGTTTGTTTGTTTTTAATATACAGTAATATTGTCGCCGAAGTAGTATAGTTTTGTAGGAAAATACGTAGTTAGGCCTACTGCATTTGTGTTATTGTCTAAACTAAGGTTTTTGTTGTTGTTGTTTTGAATTAACCACAAAGCTACACAATAGGCTATCTGTGCTCTGCCCACCACGGTTATCGAAACCCGGATTTTAGCGTGTAACTCCGCAGACATGCCGCTGAGCCACTGGGGGGCCTAAACTAAGGTAAATTTAACACCGCATTATGTCATATTCAACACTTAATAACTTGTCTCCTTAGTTACTAGACGCAAATATTCAATAATTTTAATTATGCTTCCATTTTATTGTTGTCTTTGACAGATTGTATTTGTAAGAAAAGAAGCAATACTTGTCAATCAATTGTTGTAAATATATGACGTAAACGAAAGAGATAGAAAATGAAGACAGAAGTATCAAACAGATAAGTAAGGGATAGTAGTTGGAAAAGACATATGTTAAATTGTTTTTTTGGAATTTCGCACAAAGCTACTCGAGGGCTATCTGTGCTAGCCGTCCCTAATTTAGCAATGTAAGACTAGAGGGAAGGCAGCTAGTCATCACCACCCACCGCCAACTCTTGGGCTACTCTTTTATCAACGAATAGTTGGATTGACCGTAACATAACACACCCCCACGGTTTGGAGGGCGAGCATGTTTAGCGTGACGTGGGCGCGAACCCGCGAGTTGCACGCCTTACGCGCTTGGCCATGCCAGGCCCAGATGTTAAAAGTTGAGTTATAAAAAAGAATTTCTCCTTTAAAGGTGGTTAAAAAATTGTACCCAGATTATAAATAAAGGGTTGTTCCTCGCGATCACGTGTATAACGGCTTGTTAATGTAGATTTCAAAACAACAAGTTTTAGATGTGACAAGTTTTATTTGTCGTCTTTAACCTTATATATATATATATATACATATATTTGTATTTTTGAAATAAAAATACAGAGAGAACCACAAAATGTATTATGAGTAAAATAACGTATACAAATATATGTGTTACTGAGAAACAAACATTTAAAGTTGAAAGGATGTACAATTTATTAGCAACGATAAAAACAAATTGTAAGATTGTGTGTGATACTCAAGAGCAGGGTCGGCCAAACATGTTTAATGTAAGACCCACATACGGTAAACTTTAGATGTTTGAGAACATGAACAAATATTACACATACGTTTTTATTATTACATGTACATTTTGCTACATGAATTATATATAAATATTAATAAATACATGTATGTAATGATATTTATTCATGTATGTAATTTTAAACTGTTAATTTGTATCAGTTTCAATAACCTCAAAGTACAGATATGTATACCAAATGTTTTCAAAATCCTGGCTGATTATTGTTTTGGCTATATTAAGCGTTGAGCGTATTTAATATTTAATAATAGAAAGATCTAAGAAAAATATGCAAATTTGCATTTCATTAAAATTAAATGAGACTGCCAAAAATAAAAATAAAAGGGTTAAAAACAGATATTTTTAATGATATTTATTTGTCTTAATAAATCTGGTCAAAACATAAAGGAAAATATATAAAACAATAAAATTAGAGTTATTTTAATCAGATACCACCTTACAAAATTTTAGTCTTGTCACAATATTTTTTGACACCAACAGACATTCAGACAATTATCATACTATTTACTGCTAGTAGAGGTCTTGTGAGTTTACATCTTGGTTGTGAGTCGTTGAAATTCCGGCTAATATGTCGTGAAAACTGTACGAATTAGCTCCGTCAGGTGTTGCTTTGTAAGGATTGCATGATGCTTCAACTTCACAAGCTTCATTACAGAGTACAATAATTCACAGCAGTATGTTGTGCTGAAAATTGAGTTGAGTCGCACACTGGCTTCCTTTAGTTCAGGATATTTTATTTTTGGAACTTGCTTCCAGTTCTCAATTGTAGAATGGGATTTATGGATCATCTTTAGACCCAGGTCCTCCTGTAGATTAGTTCCATTTCCACAGAAGATGATTCTGTAACTAGTTCGAGAATTGGACAATCATCATTGATCACATAAACCTGGAATGGATTTACAAGAAATGCGAAGCAGGGTTTCAGCTTCTGCAAGTCCTCAAACCTGTCTAGGAAATTATTAAGCAGTCCTTGTAATTTATCTTTGTTTTCTTCCAATTTGTGGCTTTTTTATTTCAATATCAAGGAATGTATTTACTCTCCTTTTGATATTGGGAAAGTAATTGAAGTTTCTTCACAATGTGTCTCTTTAAAAAATTCTTAATTTACTCTGAAAGTTGAAAATTGTCTGAGTAAGATAAGAAACAATCTTATCTTACCACTGGAGTGCCAACCTGAGAGTTTGCAAATGATTTATTACATCAGTAAAGAACATCAGGTCTTTCATCCATTCATAATTTCACAGTTGAGGATAGAATTTTTTCTTTCCTTCAAGAAAAGTAAAAATAGGTTCCAGCAGATCCATAAACCTATTTAAGACATTGCTGGTTGACAACCACCTCTCAATGCAAAAGAGATATCACTCGGTTTATCTTCAAATTCTTGAACTGTTGGTGGATTTTCCCATTTAAGCGTATGAAATTGACAATTTCACGAACAAATTTCATAACATCTTCATACTTGAAGTATCTGGCTGCCAGATATTCACTGTGAATAATGCAATGAACAGGGAGAAACACTGGAAAGCTGGGATCACTTTTCATCAGTGCAATTAATCCTGTATTATTCCCCATCATTGCAGGTGCTCCATCTGTTGTAACACTGACGAGTTTAACCAGTGGAATATCAGCATTTGTTAAGGGTATGTTAAACGCATATTTAATGGTAACACCACGAGTCGCTTTTTAGTGCCAGTAAGTCCAACATTTGTTCTTTCACAGTTACATCAGAGGAAACATAACGAACAAATACGGCCAGTTGTGGGTTGTCTTGTATGTCTGTAGATTCGTCAAGGGCTAAACTGAATGCAAGGGAATTCTATAAATCATTTTGAATTTTGAGTGCAACTTCAGTACTGATCTTGGAGATACGTCTCTCCGTAGTGTGACGTGAAGCTACTGGTTGTGCTATTAATCACTAAAGTTTTGTGTTATTTGGATGTGACACTGCAGCAACTTCAGCTATATTCTTGTTAACATGTTCACCATCAGGATATTGGTGTTTAGCACGAGCAATATTCAATGATGTAACAAAACTACCTTCAGTCGTTGCATCAACTTCCTTACTGAACATTGTAAACAGTGTCTGCTGGCTATTTAATGATGATTATAACATAGTTTACTTCTTTTTCCATAATTCTAACTTTGGTAGATAATCAGACGAAACGTTTTTGTGATTTGTTTCATAGTGGCATTTCAAGTTACTGGCTTTGTAATGACTGAGTAACACGTTTCAGGTAATATACAAAGCTTTACCTCCTTTAACAGTGAATGCAAAATTTTCCTCTCACTCTGGCTAACATTTCTGTTTTCATCTTCATACTTTCGCTTCCTATAATTTGATGACGTCAACTTCCTTCATAAAATTTTCTCAAACACTATGAACAAAGTTAGTGTAAAATATCCTGTTTGTTGTCAACATTATTCGTACTTGTTCTGCCGTTATTTAAATAGTTAATGTTGAACTTTGACTTCATCCATAGCTTTTCATACTCAACACGAGAAGTGGCCGTCATGAACAGGCGACAGATGAACTGATGGACAGACACCACGGTTCACAGTGTGTATAAAACAAGTAGAAAGATCATGTTCTCTGTCAAATCTGGATTGAATTTCTTTTTTCTTTATGACTTAACACTGAATGAATGTTACAAAATTAAAAATTACAAAGTATTTCTGAGTAAAACTATTCGTACAAACTTGTAATTATTTCCTACTTGAAGTTTAATATTTAATATAAAGGTGTGCACTCAAGATTTGAAAGTTACTCACAAGTCGTGGTCGTTGTTTAGATCAAATTCTGCAAAATCATTAAAGGCTAAGATTGTAGTAAGTAAACCACTGAGAAAATTGTACGAAAAACGAGATATGAGTAATTACTATGAGGAAATGATAATTAGTTAACAAATACAATCATAGGATTTGGATTAGCAGTTGAAAATCAATAGGTAGATGGTATACTGGAGAAACTCGTCAGAGTTCACATATAAACAAACATGAAAGTCTGGACTGGTTTTAATTCTTGACATACACTGAATGAATGTTTCAAAATTATAAAGTCTAAAGTATTTCTGAATAAAGCTGTTAGTATACATTTATAATTATGTTTTACTTAAAGTTTAAAGTACGATATGTGGGTGTGCACTCAACATGTGAAAGGTGCTTACAAGTTGGTGTAGGATAAAAAACAGGTAAGTTAAAAAGATGGATTTAAAAAATACAGAGCAATATGGTGATAGGTAATTACTTTTTATAACTCACAAATTGTGTTTTAGTTTCAGATCAGTTTTAACCCCGTATTATACACATGGGATTCCTTCTGACTAAAAACATCCGAATTTATCTTTGTTCGTGGCTTGTCCATATTTTCACCGAAGAAAACTGCATAGCCTGATGTGCTGACAAAGCCGAACGCCATCTAGTAGTAAGAACAAATGAAATGTGAGATTGTTCATGAAAATACACAGAAATGTTGAGTGACTCATGGTTTTCGTTTATACGCCAACATAGTGAAGAAACAGGAGACGAACTATAAAATATGAATATTCTTTGTAGGGATGACGGTGATGTGGAACTAGTACTTAAATAAACCATCTACATGAAATAACTTTAACCAACACCAAGCATCATGTAGTCTTTATTAAAATTGTACCATTTAAAATATGTACAGCATTTTTCATTGTTAGTAATTTACTTTCTATGTATTTTAGTTTCCACTAAATTACTGTTATTTCAGCAATGTATTTTAGTTATTTAGTTAGAAATGATGTATTATTTTTGTTTTGCTTTAAATAGTGTTTTTAATAGATAAAAAATACAGTGCATATTAGAACAACCCGAAAACCTTTTCCATGCAGTACTTGTCGTAAAAAGAATATCTTTTTTTTAAATAAAAAATGTTCAATTTTTCTAAATTTTTCAAAACGAGTATTTGTTAACATTAATTACTAGGTTTCATACTGGTTGTGGAGTAAAGTGAATGTTACTTACTAATTGTTTATCTTTTGTTTCTCATCTCAAGAATTTAATTCAGATGTATAAAATGTTTTTACGGGAATATACAATTAAAATATTTATAGAAAACTTTATACCTACAAATTACGCTGGACGAAGTTCCCATGAAATGCAGTGTTAGAAACTTTCTTCCATAAAATTTTGTTTTTTTTCGCACAGTTCGGTTTTCATTTTGATATCTTGTTCTTTTAGTTACTGTAGGCTGATATTAAATAATATTGTGGTTCAACTTTATTGTTGTCTTTTAGAGTTTTAACTAGTTGTAAGCGTAACAATACTGGTGAATGAATTGTTGTAATGAAATGACGTAACAAAATAGAAGGAGAATGACCGAAATATTTTGCCCTGGAGGGTCAGGTTCTCTTTGACCTCTTCCTCCTTCCTGAACTTATTTTTCCTAACTGTTTGTATGTTAGGTCCTTCTCAGGGCAATGTCCATTTATAGTCTATTATTCACAGTAGGTCAAGCTAGCTGGTGGCAATTTATTTATTTTATCTTATTATTATTTTAAAATACATAAATATGTAAACTATAAATATAAGATTTAAAGTTTATATACATACATATTTTACTTTAATTTATTTTTCTTTATATTTAAAATATATGTTAATTGGGGAGAGGTATTTAGGATTTTCTTCATCATGTATGAGGTACCTGTCTAGCTCGCATAATAAATCATTTTTCATCCAGTTTTTGTTAAAATACCTAATTGTAATATTTAGGAGTCTATCTGATATGGTTGGTATGTTCGAGTAATTATGAATGAATTTAGATGATATTGATCTCGGGACTCTGTATGCAGTTGTGAGAAGTAGAAATATAAAACTGATAAGTGCTTGTCTGTTTTGAATTTCGCGCAAAGCTACTCGAGGGCTATCTGCGCTAGCCGTTTCTAATTTAGCAGTGTACGAATAGAGGGAAGGCAACTAGTCATCACCACCCACCACCAACTCTTGGGCTACTCCTTTACCGACGAATAATGGGATTGATCGTCACGTTATAACGTTCCTACAGCTGAAAGGGCGAGCATATTTGGTGCGACCGGGATTCGAATCCGCCACCCTTAGATTACGAGTCGAACGCCTTAACCCACCTGGCCAAAACTGATAAGTGAAGGTTAACAGTGGGAAAATTCAGAAGATGTTAAAAGTTATAAAAAATAAAATTACTCTTTTAAACTTAGTTAAGAAAATGGTGGTTGGTTAGTTTTGCCTTTTATGACGCAAAGCAACTAGGCTATCGGCTTTGGCAGTGAGCATGCGTTTCCTTAATTATGTATAATTTTTGAGCGGAATGTTATACTTGCATGACTCAAGGGAAGTAAGACGTTGGTGAATAAAGTTATTATACTGTTTATGTTATATTTATTAGAATAAGAACAAAAACAGACGTTCAAAATATATCTACAAGTCCAGAAAATCTTAATCAAATTTATTTGAAGAAAATGTCCAACTTCAACAGTTTAGTTTTCTTATGGACTTTCTCATGCGGTTAAAAGAGAACACCAATTCTACGGCCTTTTCATGAAGTTCATTTTCCACTTCATTTTTGCATACAATTTGATGGAATTAATATAACTTAACACTGGCGATGAAGTAGGAATTTCTATTTCCTCACTATCTTTTCCATTTTGTTCATCTTCTGAATCTCTCACACTTGTGATTCTATTATAGATTTTAAATCAGTTTCTGTTAAAACATTCCTTTCAACGTTCACAAAACTTTCCGCATTCACAGAATCATCTGCATCAATCAGAGTTTGGATTTCACGAGAGTCGTCAAAACAAACAACTTTTTAAAAAATGAGGGCATAAAGTAAATATTCCCTAAGTTTTAAAATTAGGGAAGCCATCATTAGCCATCAATATTCGTACAACGTTGACTGAGAAGACCGTGTTTACCTAATAAAACAATACCAAGAACATTTAAATTTCCCTCCGTCATCGTCTATGTACATACGTATATATGTGTATATATAAATACAGCTATCGTAGTAAATGGAGCGAGAAAGCGCATGAGAACCTACGTAAATTATTTATATATACACCAACTTGTAGTCATTTGAGTCGAGGAACCTAATGGGTATCAATATGTGTATATAATGAGTTATACACTAGCAAATGGTACAAAAATCCGGTGTACATCTCCACGCCACACCAAACATGATCGACCTTTTAGCCTTGTGGACATTATAATGTTACAGTCAATCCCACTATTCGTTGATAAAATAGTAGACCAAGGCTTGGCAGTGGGTAGCGATGACTACTTGCCTTCAATCTGGTCTTTCTGCCACATTAGGGACGACTAGTGCAAATAGCCCTCGTGTAGCAGTGATTGAAAACAAATTATAAGATTGTGTGATACTCTATAGTTAGTGTGTTAAATGAGTTTAGGTTTTCTATGTTTGATATTCCATGTTTGTATAGTAAGTGTTCTGCTAAGAACAATTTAACAATAACAAACCGTTATGTAACATTTTAAATTCTGATAAATAGTGTTATTGATTCATAAATTAGTGTACAATATTCTGTTTGTTGTTAACATTATTCATACCTGTTCTACTGTTATTTAAGAAGTTAATGTTAAACTTTTACTTCATCCGTAGCTTTTCACACTCAACATGAAAATAGAAGCCGTCATAAACAGGAGACAGATGAACTGATGGACAGACACCAGGGTACACAGTATGTACAAAATAAGTGGTAAATAATGTTCTCTGTACAATCACATTCAAATATTGTCTACAGCTGCTTTCAAAGTCGATCTTCATTGACTGTTGTTGAGATCGAATTCTGTAATATCATAAAAGTACAAGATAAAGAGTCTGTAAAGAATTAAACCACTCAGAACATTATACGAAAAACGAGGCTTGAGTATTTAGTGTGTCAAGAAATGAGAATGACTTAACAAATACAATAACAGGATTTGGAATTAGAAGCTGAAAATAACAGGTAAATTTTGTATTGTTAAACATACGTCCATAGGCTATGGGATTAAGGGTTAAAAACAGTAGGTAAATTGTGTACTGGGAATCTCATCAGACTTCACACAAACAAACACGAAATTCTCGATTGGTTTCTCACATCTTTGTGACTTACACTGAATAAATCTTACAAAATTATAAAGTCTAATACATAATATATATTTGTACTGACATTTAGTGATTCAATAAAGAGGAACATTGAGTAGTACATGTTGGCTTCATTTGTTTGATAAAAATGTAACCTGAAAAATGAAACTTACTTTGTATGTAATGCTATTAAGTAACATAACAAATTAACAATGACAGAATGGACAGACAAATATTACGACTGCGGTTTTGAAGCGTGTGTCACGGATACCTGTGAACATCGATCAAGCAAGCTCCTTTCAGCTCTGATCTGTCCAGCAGTGTCTAGTAGCACCAGCAATACATTCCCGCTGCTTGGTCACACAGTTCAGTACCCAAGTAAAAATTTCAGTCTGCCTGTGAAGGCAGTTCAGTGTGTAAATGAGGCTTTTCTGCTAGCTATAGGTGAAAGGGTGAGCATATTTGGTGCGACCGGGATTCGAACCCGCAATCCCTAGATTATGAGTCGAACGCCTTAACACGCTTGGCCATGCCGGGCCTAACAAGTTTTATTTGTCGTCTGTAGATTTATTCTGCACATACGACTTTAACCTTTTATATATATATTTATATATACCATATGTATGTATTATATGAAATTTAAAAATAGAGAAAACTACAAATGTTTTAAGATTAAATTAAGGTACACAAATAGATGCTACTGAGAAACAAACATTTAAAGTATACACATTTACGAACAGCGATAAAAACAAACTGTAAAATTGTGATACTTGTGGTTTTTTTAAAATATGCTTCATGGAGCCCTTGAAATCAATGTATTTCTCATTTACTTTTTATGTTGTAAGAAATATAACTAAAATGTAAACATTAATGAATACATAGTAATATGCATGTGTATATTATACAGTAACGTACGGTAGCCAAATTTGTATATTTTTCTAGGCTTGTTTTTTTTGTTGTTGTTTTGAATTAAGCACAAAGCTGCACAATGGGCTATCTGTGCTCTGCCCACCACGGGTATCGAAACCCGGATTTTAGCGTGTAAGTCCGCAGACATACCGCTGAGCCACTGGGGGGCATTTTTTTCCCAGGCAAATACGTAGATAGGCCTACTGCATTTGTGTTATTGTCTAAACTGAGGTAAATTTAACACCGCATTATATCACATTCAACACTTGATAACTTTAAAACAAGAGGGTAGTAAATTTTACGAGTTAGTGCCCAAATAACACCTTCATACACATATGCTGCAAAATTCCACAGACGTGAAATAGATGAGAAGTGGCATTAAAACACCTGCGATCTCAAATCCTACAGTGTTTACTGAACCAATGAAACTTTGAACCATATAATTAATATTTCACAAATTTTAATTACAATTTTATTACCCTTGGAAATTTCGTTTGTAAATGTTATAGAAAGTATAAGCTGCTTAGTCCAATATTAAACCTGAAAATGTGATTATACCTTTAATGGTGTAATTTATATACTTTTAAGGAATGGAGTTTAAAAAAAAATTTTTTTGAACAAATGATACCACATTTAATAGATAAAAAATATAGTGTATATCAGTTCAATCTGAATACTTTTTGCCTGTAGTACTTGCTGTAAAATAGAATCTTTTTTCTCATATAAAATATTTGGCCTCCCAGTGGCTCAGCGGTATGTCTGCGGACTTACACGCTAAAATCCGGGTTTCGATACCCGTGGTGGGCAGAGCACAGATAGCCTATTGTGTAGCTTTGTGCTTAATTCAAAACAACAACAACTTATAAAATATTCACTTTCACTAAAGTTTTCAGTGTGACGCTATCTAAACCAGCCCAATGTTTACTAACCCTAATTACTTAGCTTTACACAGGTTATATAGTTACATGTTACTTACTAGTTGTCTAACTTTTGTTTTTTACTTCAAGAATTTAATTCAGAATTATTCAAAAAACTTGTGTGAATATACAATTAAAATATGTATACAAAACGTTTTATCTACAAAGGGTACAGGCCGAAGTACCCATGGAATGCAAGGTGAGAAACTTTCGACTCTAAAATTTAGCTCTTTCTTCCCACAGTTCGGTTTCTACTTTAATAACTTGTCTCTTTAGTTACTAGACGCAAATATTCAATAATTATAATTATGCTTCCATTTTATTGTTGTCTTTGACAGTTTGTATTCGTCAGAAAAGAAGCAATACTTGTCAATCAATTTTTGTAAATATATGACGTAAACGAAAGAGATAGAAAATAAAGACAGAAATATAAAACAGATAAGTAAGGGATAACAATTGGAAAAGACAGATGTTAAAAGTTGAGTTATAAAAAAGAATTTCTCCTTTAAAGGTAGTTAAAAAATTGTATCTAGGTTATATATAAAAGTTTGTTCCTCGCGATCACGTGTATAACGGCTTGTTAATGTAGATTTCAAAACAAGTTTTAGATGTGACAAGTTTTATTTGTCGTCTTTTACCTTAATTATATGTGTATATGTTTGTATTATATGAAATAAAAATACAGAGAGAACCACAAAATGTATTATGAGTATATTAACGTACACAAATATATGCTACTAAGAAACAAACATTTAAAGGTGAAAGGATGTACAATTTACTAGTAATGATAAAAACAAATTGTAAGATTGTGTGTGATACAAGACCCACATATGGTAAACTTTAGATATTTGAGAACATGAACAAATATTACACACACGATTTTATAGTTACATTACATTTTGCTTCATAAATTATATATAAATATCAATCAATACATCTATGTAATGATATTTATTCATGCATGTAGTTTTTAAACTGTTAATTTGTATCAGTTTTAATAACCACAAAGTACAGATACATCTATTCACCAAATGTTTTCAAAATCCTGGCTGAATACGGTAAGATCGAAGAAAAATATCCAAATCCAATAATTTACTCTGAAAGTTGAAAACTGTCTGAGTAGGATTAGAAACAACATTATCTTTCCCTTGTAGTGCCAATTTGAGAGTTTGCAGATGATTCATTACATCAGTAAGGAATATTAGATCTTGCATCCATTCATAATTTCCCAGTTGAGGATAGAATCTTTTCTTTCCTTCAAGAAAAGTAAAAATAGGTTCCAGCAGATCCACAGACCTATTTAAGACATTGCTGGTTGACAACCACTTCACAATGCAAAAGAAAGAGACATCACTGGATTTATTTTGAAGTTCCAGTTTTTCAATAAAATTGTTGAACTGTTGGTGAATTTTCCCATTTAAGCGTATGAAATTGACAATTTCACAAACAAATTTCATAACATCTTCATACTTGAAGTATCTGGCTGCCAGATATTCACTGTGAATAATGTTATGAACAGGGAGAAACACTGGAAAGCTGAGATCATTTTTCATAAGTGCAATTAATCCTGTATTATTCCCCATCATTGCATGTGCTCCATCTGTTGTAACACTGACGAGTTTAGCCAGTGGAATATCAACATTTGTTAAGGGTATGTTAAACACATATTTAATGGTAACAACACGAGTCGCTTTTTAGTGCCAGTAAGTCCAACATTTGTTCTTTCACAGTTACATCAGAGGAAACATAACGAACAAATACGGCCAGTTGTGGGTTGTCTTGTATGTCTGTAGATTCGTCAAGGACTAAGCTGAATGCAAGGAAATTCTATAAATCATTTTCAATTTTGCGTGCAACTTCACTACTGATCTTGGAGATACGTCTCTCTGTAGTGTGGCGTGAAGCTACTGGTTGTGCTATTAATCACTGAAGTTTTGTGTTATTTGGATGTGACACTGCAGCAACTTCAGCTATATTCTTGTTAACATGTTCACCATCAGGATATTGGCGTTTAGCACGAGCAATATTCCATGATGTAACAAAACTACCTTTAGTCGTTGCATCAACTTCCTTACTGAACATTGTAAACAGTGTCTGCTGGCTATTTAATGATGATTATAACATAGTTTACTTCATTTTCCAAAATTCTGATTGAGGTGGGTAATCAGACGAAACGTTTTTGTAATTTGTTTCATAGTGGGGTTTCAAGGTACTGGCTTTGTAAGAACAGAGTAACACGTTGCAGATAAGACACAAAGGTTCACTTTCTTTAACAGTGAATACAAAATCTTTCACTCTGGCTTGAAATTTCTGTTTTCGTCTTCATACTTTCTCTTTTTACAATTTGATGACGTCCACTTCATAAAATTTTCACAGACATTTTGAAAAAAACATTACCTTTTAATTATTGTAACGTAATACATTGTTTAAACCATTGTTTTATCAATAAACGGCAACAGCCAAGTATTTACAAATACTATTGTCGGGTGAAACAACAATAATTGATTAAGTTTTCCTTCCACGTTTCTCCATTTCTTGATCAATAAACACAAAACTTGACACAGTGACGTACGATGATTTGAGGAAAGTCATAAAGGGGTAAGTTGGAACCTTCATGTTCTATTTAAATAAATGCCACTATATGTGTGCATCTGCTCATTAAACGTTTCCACATCTATTGATAAAAGAGCACCAAACTTGACATAGTGATTTAGTAAGACACGAGAAAGGTCATGAGAAGGAGCCATCCAATTTCCGATTCTCATACAGTTTCGTATCTAATTTCAATCAAAACACATTAATTTTTCAAACAACCCTAATTAAAAAAAAGGTGGCATTGGTATACTGTTAATTAACTGCCTTCGCTTTAATCTATTGACCTGGCATGAATAGGTGATTACTGCGTTCTTCTCATGCTGTGCAAATCGTACGCTAGAATCCCTGTCGTATCCTGAGTAGTCCAAGAGTCGGCGATGGGTGGTGATGACTAGCTGGCTTCTCTGCAATCTTACATTTAGGGAAGGCTAGCGCAAATAGTCCTCGTGTAGCTTTATACGAAATTCAAAAATCAAATAAATAAATTAGTTTATCATTTAAAAATTATAGACGGCTAAGCGTAGAAACTGATTTGATTAGCTTTGCGTGAAAACTTCTGAAGCAAAAGTAACTTTGAAAATTTGAAATTTTGTGTGTGTACGTGCATGTATCACAGTTTCAAAATGATGGATCAATGGTATCCGGGTATTTTGCCCTGGAGGAGGGTCAGGTTCTCTTTGACCTCTTCCTCCTTCCTGAACTTATTTTCCCTAACTGTTTGTATGTTAGGTCCTTCTCAGGGCAATGTCCATTTATAGTCTATTATTCACAGTAGGTCAAGTTAGCTGGTGGCAATTTATTTATTTTTTTTAATACATAAATATGTAAACTATAAATATAAGATTTAAAGTTTATATACATACATATTTTACTTTAATTTATTTTTCTTTATATTTAAAATATATGTTAATTGGGGAGAGATATTTAGGATTTTCTTCATCATGTATGAGGTACCTGTCTAGTTCGCATAATAAATCATTTTTCATCCAATTTTTGTTAAAGTACTTAATTTTAATATTTAGAAGTCTATCTGATATGGTTGGTATGTTCGAGTATTTATGAATGAATTTAGATGATATTGATCTCGGGACTCTGTATGCAGTTGTGAGAAGTGTGTTTTGGATTGTTTGTAGTTTAGTTTTGATTGTTTTACTACTTACAGTTACCCATGCTGGAGCTGCATAGTCTATTACTGGTCTAATATATGTTTTGTATATTTTCAAAATGTTATCTGTAGATGCTCCACTGTTTCTACCAGTTAGACTCCTTACATAGTTGGTTCTTCGACAAATTTTATTTTTAATTTCGTTGACATGATTGATCCAAGTTAATTTTGAATCATAAGTCAGACCTAAAAATTTTGCTGATTGGGCAATCTGGAGTAGAGTGCCATTCATATATATTTCTGGCTGTTGTTTTTTGTGTTTTTTCGATTTCGTAAAGACTACGAGCTGAGTTTTTGCTGTGTTTATTTTAATTCTATATTTTTCACAGTATTCACTAATTCTATTTAATTGTGGTTGTATGTTTGTAGCTGCTATCGTGGGTGTTGCAGCATTTTTCCAGATTGCCACATCATCTGCGAACTGTGATGAGAATCCATGATTTGGATCCTTCAATGGCATATTGTTTACATACATGATGAAGAGTATAGGGCTAACCACCCCTCCCTGTGGGACACCAGCTAGTGGAGTAAAGTATTCGGAAAAAGCTCCTTCTACGTTTACTCTACATTTTCTGTTTTCCAAAAAGTTAGATAACCAGCGAATAATTCCTTACGGTAGTTCCATTTCATTCATTCGGAACCTTAGACCGTCGTGCCAAACGGTGTCGAATGCTTTCTCGATATCGAGGAAGCAAGCAACTGTACATTCGTTTTTGTTGAAACTATCTATTATGGTTTCGGTTAATCTTATTAAATGGTCTGTCGTTTGTCTAAATTTTCTGAATCCATTCTGTTCTTCTGGTAATTTTGATGTTATCTCCAAGAATGTGGAGAGTCTATTACTTATTATTCTTTCAAGAATTTTGCCAACACAACTGGTCAGGTTGATTGGTCGGTAGCTATTTGGTTTATTCGCTGGTTTTCCTTCCTTATGGAACATTAAAATATTTGCTAGCTTCCAAGAAACTGGGATATATCCTGAGGATAGCGATAAGTTAAATAGTGAATTTAGGTGGTCAAACAATTTTGGAGTGCCCTTTTTTAGGAGAATAGCTTGTATTTCATCTTCTCCTGGTGCTTTGTTTTTGGTGTTTTTTATTGCTTCTAGTATTTCATGTAGGGATATTTCCTTTGTTAGTAATGTGCTTTCATAAATTGTCTTAGAACTTGTATTTGTATCAGTTATGTTTACTGGAAATATTGGTTCATATTGATGTTTATTATTTGCTATGTGATTAGTGACTTTATTGTAGAAGTTTGTATTCATATCTGGATCTGTGTGAGTTTTAAATGTATTTTGGAGTTGATCCTTGAAAGCTTTGGCTATTTCTTTATGTGTGTGTGCAGTGGTGTTATTATGTTCAAGTGGAAGATATTTCTTTATGTTTGTGTTTTCATTTCAAAATGAAAAAAAAACATCTGTGATGTTTTGAATTTCGCGCCAAGCTACTTGAGGGCTATGCGCTCGTCGCCCCTACTTTAGCAGTGCAAGGATAGAGGGAAGGCAACTAGTGATCATCACCGACCGCCAACTCTTGGGCTTCTTTTTTACCAACGAATAGTGAGATTGACCGTAACCTTACAACGCCCCCACTTGATAAAAAGAGTTGACTGGAAGTGTTTTCAATATATATGACCACATTTTCTACATGATTGGATATAAGGAGCTAGATATCTGAGTGAAAGTATTATTTATCTCATTCTTAGTAATAAATAGGGGTAAAATAAAACATACCACAGAAGTTGGTGAGGGACAACCAATTGTCACATGCTCTGGTTTGGAATCCACTCTCGCATATGTTTTATTTTGTCTATACAGGCAAAGAAACAATGATAATTCACACCTGAACCAACTTTTATTATATATATATATTAAAGTGATGTCAAACATATCAGTTGTCATTACTATTGAACATGCTCCTCTAAACACTGAAGCTGATGTCAGTTAGTTTATTGCAACACCTTAGATAATCAATTTTTAACAGATGTTAAAGATGCCAAGATGTTTTCAGTGTTTACTGCACACTTTGTTGATTAGAAACATCAGCTAGAAGTCTCTGGATTCAGGTATGATATTCTACGGTTATTTCAATTGCAAGAATAATACATCACACACACATGCAATGAGGGTTAACATTATCATTAAACAAAATAAATTTAATTGTAAAGTACTTTTAAGCCTATATTCTAACAATGTTTTAATTATACAATGTGACTTTAAAATAATTGCTGCATAAAGAAAATCTTCATTTTATGACAAACATTATATGAAGATAAGTTTTTTGTCTGACAAATGGATCAGACCTTATCAATATTGTTCATGCTCTCAAGGACCATGTGGATTGTTTGTTTGTTTGGAATTAAGCACAAAGCTACATAATGGACTATCTGTGTTCTGCCCTCCATGGATATCAAAACCCAGTCCACAGTGGATTAACATATTATTTTTAATTTACAAAACCATGTGTAAGAAAGATTTTGTTGGAAACTTTCAAAAATTTATTTGTCTGTACAGGGACAAAAACGTGCAAAGAGAAGTGTTCACACTGAAGAAAGAATTATCTTGCTTTAGTATTCACAAAATTATCGTAAGCGATATTCTCCACAAGCAGTAACATGGTTTACCAACTTGAGAATAACAACAGAAGCTTGAAAGAAGATCAACACAGTAGTTTTCTGGACCATGTGTTAAGTGAAACCCATTGTATATTAACATACCATATTACTAAACTATTACCAAAGGATTATTGTGTAAAATGGTTTATATTTTATGTTGGTATATCAGTTAAAACTTTTGCGATAATATCAAAAACATATTCCAGTAAGCTACAAATGAAAATAACCTAAACCTTAAAAAAGAATAGAATATCTAGACTTATCAAACAAAATTTAAAATCCACATTTTTTAATTCTGAAAATGATCCAACATTTCATCTAACCAAATTTTAAAAATCTCTCGTTATCTGAATGTAGTTTACCTATGTGCCACTATTGCTCTGAATGAGAAATAACTTCAGAAATGTAAATATTAGAAAATGTATGTTTGCTTGTCAAACACTGATTTTAATTGTTTATATTTTTATGTGTCTGTATAATTGTTTTGCAGAATATCTACTTTTATTCTAATTAACAAAGAGTTATTATAACCAGACAGAAAATAAACTTGAGGTTTCATGTTTCTAGAAGTTTTATTGTTTATCTTAAAGAGTTTAAAATGTAACAAATTTGTTAAGAAAAATATTGACTATTTTTCAACTTTTTAAGGTGTCCAAAAGAAAAACACCCAAAATGAGTCTAATGGCGAATGTGTTTAAACTTAAAACCTATATATAAAATAAAACTTAGTGAAAATTTCACCTCAATATTAACAAATATTTCAGCACTTTTTAAGTTATTTTTGAAATGGACATACACGTTCTTTCCAATTGTTAAATAGCATAGGTCTACATTTCATAGCCTATAATATCATTAAAGGAGATGAATATGACACTGAGGAAATTACTGTTAATTTAGGTACATCATGGGGTAAAATGTGAAACATACCCCCTTTAGTTTCATGCAGTAATTTTTTTCAGTGATCAGATAATTATATAAGAAAGAAGGTAATAAAAAGTTTTAAATGTCCAATATTTTTAATAGGTTTGCACTTATTAGTTTTTAAAATTAAGAAGTTTGAAAGATCTACAGTAATAATAAAAATCACACGTACTTTTATCATAAAATCTTTCATGAAACCAGGGCAGTGCTTGCTTATTCAAACAGAAATGAAGTCTTTTGGTCACTCTGAGATCATACTACTGATTTCAAGATAGAAGTATCATTGTTAGTTTTCATGAAAATGGAAATGCAACGCAATGTATACACAACAACACAGAGGTACTATTCAGTCTTCGGACCTAAAACAACTCTAATGATTAAAAGAAAAAAGCAATCCATGCTTTCTGAGATTTGATTCATAGTTGGTCCAGCAGTCTATGAATAACATTTTGTGTGTGCTACTCCATTATTGATAGTCAGGGCAGTTGATGATTTTATTTTGAATTTTATGCAAAGCTAGATAGAAGCTATCTGCACTAGCCATCCCTAATTTAGCAGCATAAGATTAGAGGGAAAGCAACTAGTCATCACCACATACTGTCAATTCTTGAGCTACTCTTTTACCAACAAATAGTGGGATCAACCATCACATTATAATGGATCCACAGATGAAAGGGCAAGCGTGTTTGCTGCGACTGGGATTTGAACCCATAACCCTCAGATGACCATTCTGAGACTGACAGTTGATGATCTACAAAATCATAAAAGAAAAGAAAATGGTTTTCCACATTATCAAATTATATTGACATACACATTAACAAGGAATTATCATTTATTTGTCAACAGTTAAGACTATTATGTGATTATTAAATAAAGATTTAAATGTGTTGCACACCCTTGCTTTCTGAGACAAGTTGTACATTTTCATATAAAAAAAAAATGTCCAATGTTTAGATAAAATCACTCTAACAATTTTTCTGAGTGGTAAAGGCTCTGCACAGAATATTACCTAGTCCTTGCTAAATTTCTTTTTACTGATATTTGAGAGAGGTAAACTAGATTTATGGTTGAAGAAGGAGTGCACTTTCTATGAGCTTTTATTGAAATGATATGAATGTTAACCTTAGTAAACACTTTTAGTACAGGTCTTTTTATTCATCTGAATTTTAATAGTGGTCATTGATTTTGCAAAACCTGAAATGAAAATAAGTTGAGTTTGAAAGCTTCTAAGTGGCACCAACATTGCTACCAAGTGTAGATTCAGAAGGTACTCTGAACTTTCTTATATAGTAGCCAGACAAAATCTGCTGTATAAACTACTGAAGTGCTTGACGAAATGTAGTATCAGCATCTGGTATGGAGATATACACATATAAAGAGCCAAGCATTTAAGCAATTGTCAAAAACATTACACAAAGCCCTTTATAAATGTTTTCAGCAAACTAATATGAATGAAATGTACACATGGAGACTGGTAATGGGTATTAAGATGAAGGAAATAAGAGAAAATCAGCAAGAACATGAAGACAAAAGATTTTGATTTGATGTTAGAAATTGATAAATGAACTTAACTGTGATGAATAACCTAGAATGTATCATCGTATAATCTATCGTACTGTGACTTTTCATTAATACTGAAAGTCCATCTTAACTCTAATCTTCAGTCATTAGGAAGATTGTGTTGTATTTTTTTTCTTCAGGAAATGATGATATTAACAGAGACTAAACTAAAACAAAAACAGTTTTATCTGTGGTTTTAAGAACACAGACTAATTTGGTATGTCTCTTAAACATATTGCAAAGATATTCTAGCTTGGTCAATGAGTGGGCAAAATTGTCAGCAAAACATGAAATTCACAAATACATATCTGTGGGGTACTTATTATTTTATTTAGTTGTGGTAGTTGGTTGGCGTTTATTGATGCAAACCAAATAGGCTATCTACACCATACAACTGGTGAAAAATTAAAAATAAAAGTAAAATTATTAAAATATATAAAAAGGAATCATGCTAAAATTAAACAAAGTTCAGTTTTTGAATTAAAAACTTAAGAGTTATAAACAATAGCCCTTAAAAATGTAAGAACACAACTGAAGTGGACAGTGTCATTATCACCAATGACACGTCCAATGTCAAGGGTGAACCCATCATAGAAATATGTTTAACACTCCTACGAAAATTGGGGCCTAATAGGCCCAGAGCAACTTGAAAGGTTATTAATATTAGGCTAATAATTTTGTATTTAAATGAAATTGCCATTAACAGACCCTATCCCTTTATATTTTAAGGAGCAATAATATTTTGACTTTTCAGACATTTGCAAAATAATATTTAAAAATTTTTCTTAAAACATCCACTAAGGGTATCATTTTAGTGGATGTAAATATTTTTTTCGTAGGAGTGTTAAAATGGTGCTGTCCTTGAGCCTTCCATGCTATGTGGCAGTCAGGATTTCACCAGGGATGATGATACCATGGAAAATGTGACACAGTTTTAGGAATAGATTTAGCAGCTGCTTGGACAACATAGTCAGTTACTGCTGCCACATGGTCAACTATCAATGGTTTACAGATAATGGTAGGATCAAGTCCCAAGAGAGCAATAAAAGAAGGCCAGATGGCCTGACCCAGCTTCTACTATGGCATGCAGATCAAGTGACATTGTCCAAGGCCAGTCTCCCTCAATATCATATGAAAATGATCACTGCTCCATAGGTAACTGTTTACCACCCAAGAGCAATAAGGGAAAAGTGAAGGGGAGCAGGTAGAGAGACCAATAGCAGTAAAAGACTGATTAGGTGCTTGAAAATAGGTATGAGTATCAAAGAGAGAAAGGTTATGAAACAAGAGCATACGATCTACAGGATCGCCCTTCCCATCAATATCAGCCCCACCCCAGGGGAGATTATGTTCATTGAAGCTCTACATGATTAAAAAGGGAGATTACAGGTATAGAGAACAAACAGTGATGGTACAACTTAAGGAAACACAGATGGGTACAGTCTTCAAGAGTGTATCAGGTGGCAAAGATAGGGTTGGCACATGCTGATCAACCAGTAGTGCCACCCCTCCATGCACTTGTCCATCACAAAACTTGTCAGTTCTGTACAAATAAAACTGCCAAAAGGTGACTTTATTAGCAAA
Organism: Carcinoscorpius rotundicauda; assembly: GCA_011833715.1. Classification (NCBI taxonomy): domain Eukaryota; kingdom Metazoa; phylum Arthropoda; class Merostomata; order Xiphosura; family Limulidae; genus Carcinoscorpius; species Carcinoscorpius rotundicauda. Next base: position 74,489,849 of record CM022396.1, on the reverse strand, counting down.
TTTCAGAAACATTTCATTTAATTTCAGATGCAAAGGATGGGAAGAATCTATAAGTGCTTTGTTGTCATCCAAATTAGAATGAAAACCTTGACAATTCCACTGTATTAAAGTTGCCATTTTTACTTATGTGAAGGAGAATTGGACAGAGAGCCCTTCTGTTTTTGACCACATCATTTCTCTCTATTAGAAGGTCTATCTACCTCCTTCTATCCTGTCCTGGGTCAAGTGAGCAAGTTTCTGTCAGTAGATGAAGATTCCAGTGACCGAGGGTGTAAGTGAATAATCATTCTGCATCTTGGGGCCAGAAGAAGATGAACCCAAGAAAATGCTAGAAGCCAGAGCTGAAGGAAGGGGATCTTGGGAGCCACTAGAGGGAATAGTTGCAGTAGAGACAGGTGTTGACAATGACTTGTTAACTCTCTCAACCACAAAGGGCAGATAGCTTTTTCACCTGGTTTGAAAACGACTCTGTTGGAGAAATGGAGAGATCTGTCCAAACTCTTACTGTATTAATGATGGAACAGAGTTTAGCAGCATACGTCTGAGAGGGGGTGGTGGACAGTAACTTTAGACCCTTGGGGTAAGGAATGTTGTGAACTGTTTTAAAATGCTGTACTTTGTTTTCTTCCACCCACCAATGGCAAGAATGAACGTAGAGGGGCAAGTTAGCACAATGAAGATCCATTTCACACTCATATGTATCATGGTCCTTGCCACTGCAACAAGCACATGTTAAGGAACCATGACATGATGTCTTTGAGTGACTGAACTACTGACATTGGAAACACCTTAGAGGGTTCACAATATATGGTTGCTCCTTGCAATTCAGATAACCTGCCTTGATGGTAGCAGATGGACATGGTAATGTAAACATAAAAATTAGGTTATTGGTTGGATCATAATTCCATCTTTGCAAGTGGTGATATGCCTCACAGCAAAAACTTCTTAGACTGAGATACCAATGAGGATCTCTCACTCAGGGATGTTCTTCAAATCCCTCTTAACAATTACTCCTTGTGACATATTCAAAGAAGCATGGGAAATAACCTCAATGGGTATATTCTCAATGGCTTTCAAAAGCAAGAGAAGTTCACTTTCTTTTAGTTGATATTTCCATCAAGATGTTCCTAGAACATATCCTTATGACTGCCTTAGGAGAGCCAGCAAGCTCCCTTTGTACATTCTGAATAAAAAAAGGGAGACATTTGCTCTAAAGTCTGATAAAAATACATATGAGAAAATGAGGTACAGGTGTTAAAAGTTGAAAACTGCTGTTCAGAATCTGAAAGACATGGTCATGTACTTATGGCACATTTTTCTTAATATTTTTCATTTATTTTGAGGGATCCATAATAAAGAAAGGATATTTTGTTGCCTACTGACTCCACCCACCATGAGGCCTATGAGGATCCTCTCATAGGCAACAATGTCAAAAATGGACATTGCATCAATGCTAGAATTTTGTAAGGACTATAGCCCAACACCAAAATCAAACACAATGTTCACAACATCTGTGAAGAATATCCAGCACTGGTACTTGGTTGACCACAGCCTAAGTGAACCAGGCAAATGAGCCTTGGAGGATCACCCCAAGGCTACCCATTCACATGAATTCAAAGCTAAAGTGGTGTGTTAGTGTTGGACCACTTAACCACCAGGATCTTCTCCTCCCCTTCATGGGTTGTCACAGATAGCAAACACATGAGTTTGATCCATGATGAGGTAAACTCATGTACAGAACCTTCTCTGGGAGGTCCTCTCAACACATCGGTTATGGTAATATTTTCAAGTGTGTAGATTGGAAATATTTTCAATATACAAGTAATTTTACTGAGTACATTCTTAATTTTGTTTAATGAATAAATAAAATTTGGAATCATGAAAATGCTGACTTTGAAAGATGTAGGGGAGACAGAAGGAAAATCTTTGTGTTTCAATGGATGATGAATGGTGTGAATACATGTTAAGCTTGTCTATGTGTAGTTTGATTAGTACCTAGTTCACAGTTGTAACCAAGCATCATGACCCTCCTATTAACCTACACAACTGACTGAGACTTTGATCAATTAGTACACAGTTAACCTTCTACACCACAGAAGTCTCTAAAGCAACATCATCAAAGAGATAATGAAAGTCATCCCAGAGGAGGCTGAAAGTAAAATCCCCCCCAAACCACTTGAAGTAATTAGGAACTGGTCAAATTAGGGCAGATTCCACTGCTCAAGTGCTGTTGTTAGTAGTTGGCAGTAAAAAGAATTGAGGTTTGGGTTCTCTACAACTGGAAAGCGTATCATTTAAAGTGAAATGCCACTCCTGCATCAAGATTCATGAAGGTAATCCAATACCTGTGGCACAAGCTAGTCATTCATGAAGGGTTATTTTTATATATTGTTTGGTTGTAAATCTATTTAGAGTATAAGTAAATAATTGTGATTTTTGATATTGGAATATTTTAAGGCAAAATACTGAGAATGTAAAAGAATGTTTAATTTCACAATGCATTTTATAAAGCATTTCACGTTGTATCAAAATTCTGTATTGATTTCAGAGTTAAAGAGTTTTATCTTCCTGTAGTTTAGTGAATATCTTTGTAAAAAATATTTGTCATCTCTGTGTGTACCTTGTATGTGTTTGTTTTAGGAATAAAGTTAAAATGAATCTTGACCATGTGCAAAGGTGATAGTTTTTTAAAATTAATTTTAATTCTTGGAATGAGGACTATCCTTAAAGAGTGAAATTTTATGAATATTATAAATCAAAATCACTCTCACTTCCTGAATGAACCTTTATTTATTTGCAGATATGTATATCTGATAATTGTTTAAAAAATCAATTTGACTTAAAAACACATCACATTAACAATCTATCAATCAGTACATTTTGAAGTATAATAATTATACTTTCTCACTAATTTCTTTTCAAACAGTAACCCTACAATCACAGGTATATATGAAGTCGTAAAACATAATTATAAGTGTGCATATATAATGATTAGTAAGTTAGGAGTTGACTGGTGATGATTCGCATTTTGCAAAATTAACTAATATGTTAATAAATTTAGTAACCAAGTACACTCAGCCACATTGGAGTTTTGTACTTCAACTGAACATTGCATTATTTTTTAAAGTCATATTAAAAATCTAATTATTTTAAAGCATTTAAAGTAAATAAATATTAGGAACCGACATCCTTAACAAATCTACAAAGGATTAGATATGCATTAAAAAATCCATGTTTTAATGGAACTGTAGGCCTAGTTTGTATAACCCAGTTTCATACGCCTATACTTACCATAGTACTGCTCATTTTGAGCTTTCACGCTTTTCACTTCTATTTTATTTCAATATTAAATCTAGTTACAACCTATAGATGGCAAAATTGCTAAAGCAGAAGCATGTCTTACAATGATTTACCATGTAGTTAATTGTTAGGTAATTCGTTATTATCGGTTTATTTGATGTCTCATAGCGTTATGTCATCGGTCACCTTTCAGTAAATGCGATTATAATAATTTATTATGTGTGTACCAACTGTTGGTACAAGCAGATTTTATTACTTATGTAAAATTGCGATTAGTATTTGTTAAAACTGGCCGAACAATTAAACAAAATACGTTTGAAACTAGTGAAAGTTATTGAACTTAGTACTGTTTTGACTTTTTGAGACTTTGAAGGCTTCTTAAGTTCTTTGAAACCAATAAATACCCTAGTAATTGTGCATGCTCAAATCTGGAGGGAAACTTACGAAACACATTACATTCTACAAAAACATTCTCTCTTCCGACTTCTTCAATAAAAGTAAACTTATAAAAACAAATTGCAAGTTAATTAATAATTTGCTCTGCCTCCCAGTAGCTCAACAGTAATCCTTAAGGTGAAAAGTAATATAAAATTAACATCCTAATTGGAGATAAGCTTACTTATTAATGAAATACTTGTGCACGTTTCAGTAACCCTATCCCAAATATTTGATTCTGAGCTCAATCTAAATGAATCCGTCACCGTAATTGTTAACGATAAACTCTAACATTAACAGCTTTTGCTTTTTCTTACAGCAAAGCCACATCAGACTCTTTGCTGAGTCCACCGAGGGGAATCGAACCGCTGATTTTAGCATTGTAAATCAGTAGACTTACAACTGTACCAAAGGGGGACCAACACTAACACTGATATTTACCTTTAGTAAGGCCAAAGCAATTGAATCACAATATGTAAATCTTTTGTTTTCTTTCAAAATTTGTAGTGCATACTGATGGGATTTACACATTTTGATAAAAGTTATTGTTATGTATATGTGTAAATATTTTGTAAACGACAACATGTCGTATTGTGTTTGAATTTTCATTTGTATTATTCATTTTTCCATATTGATATTATTGTTTCGAAGTTTAAACTAAAATATGTTATTTATTTAGGGTAACATTTTAGAACTTTCTCGAATTAAGTAGACCAATCACATGTTTGTAAATGAGTGCTGGTGACTTCCTGTCTAGAAGTGTAGTCTCGTGCAAGAACGGATATGCGTGGATAGCTCTGGAGTTGTATGGAAATTGCGAGATTGTTCGAGAAATAGGCCTATCAGTATAAAAAAGACGGTGACGTGAGAGATATTCAGTCTTCAGTTTTTATTCGAGGGAGAGAGATTCAGTCATTAGTTTTATTCGAAGACAAAGAGTGAGATTCAAACACCAGTTTCATTTCAAAAGAAGAAAGTTAGTTATTTGAGAAAGATTAAGTGTTTGCTGTGAATATTCAACTTGGATTTGTGATTGAAATTAGATCTACGGAAGCCGTGATTTTATTTCGTCAATCTCTACGATACTTCTGAATTACCGCTTGTACTGAGGGACGGCGATTTCATTGAACTGTGAACTGTTTCGGAATCTCTTCGTGGGACCAAATTCACACCCTAGACTGGAATTTGAGATTTTAATTTTAGATCATTACGTTAGATACAGGCCAGTACCGTTTTGTGTTGTGATTTATTTTGAAGTTTGAAACAAATAATATTTTGTTTTGTAATTAATTTCGAATGTTGTAACTTAATATCTGACACTTTTATTATATAATTTGTTATATCTGTTATATTTGTTAATAGTTTAGTGTAATAAATTATACAAGCTGTTATCTGCGTTTAATCTACGAAGAACTTAAAACATTAAAAAATACGTAACATTATGAAAAAATTAGTGTTAAGGCCATCTTTTCTTAACTTTTATCACAATACATACATGGTGGCCCGTAAGTCCCTACCCATCCATATGTTATTATGTTATATTCAGTTACGCATGCATTTTAAATTTGTTTCTTTTCTTTCAGAGAAATATGGCCGTTGTAAGCCTATTTACACTTGAAGAGTGTATTGTGAAAAGTATGTCGCATAATATCATGCAGCAAGAATGAAGGACAGCACACAGATACACTGGATACATAAGATATATGGATGGGTATGGACTTTCGGGCCACCCTGTACATTTTACAGAATTGTTCTTCAGTACCTGATAAATAATAAACTATCAAATTGTATAGAAAAAATCAAAACATTGTATATTTTAACATTATTTGCGCCCTTTATAATATAATAGCTGCATCTAAGGCATTTTTTCATGGTCAATAATTAATGCACACATAACCAGGAATTGCGATGCTATAAAATGATTGAGAAAGACATGAATTACACGCTTCCATAACCAGTTTAGAATACAGCGTTGTTCAATTTTTCTATCTTTATGTAGGGGGTGTTTTCTGCATTTAGTATAATATTTCTGTTAACTGAATCTCGAAAGATTGTGAATATGGACTAATCGTTTTACTCACAGAAATTTTGTGCTTATCAACAATTTTAAACTTATCACTTTCACCGTGTCTGACCTCAGTGAAGAAAGAAGAGTCAGTCCCAGTGGATGATTAGGTCTGGCATGACCTAGTATTTAGGGCGCGCGACACGCAATTGGAGACTAGTGGCTTCGAATATTCGTTATAGAATATGCTCATCATTTTAATACTTTTGAGCATTACAACTTTACGGTGAAGCACACTATTCGTTGGTAAAAGAATAGCTCCCAGTATTGGCGGTGGTGACTAACTACCTTCCTCCGACTGTATCACTGCGAAATTAGATACAGTTGTCGGATATAGCCCTCATGTAGCTATGCGCGAAATTAGAAACCAACTAAATCCTCACGGAAATCTAGATTACCCAATAGGCAGACTAAGCAACGCCGGGGCACAAAAAACAACAACAAACAAACAACGTTTTTTAAAAAGAGTTTGATTTTTGATATTTCAAAGAAGGCATGAAAGTAGTGATCGTGGGGAAAGTTAAAACTCTGTGAGACTTCCTTACATTCCACTACTTACTCTTTTTCTATTTTTGTTCTCTTTCTATTACTTCAGAGATGCCAACCATTACGATATTGATGTATACATTACGACTATACGCTCAAACAGACAAATATTACGACTTGTTGTAACTCCCAAATTATCATATATTATATAGGCCTATATAATAAAGTGATAAATTATTCCCCCAGGGCTTGAGAGGCGTGAAAATAAAATAAAGGGGTGAGATACAAATAAATTTTCATAATAAATAAAAGACATAGTCCAAATGGCTACTTGCGATAATCATGTTTGTGCTTGAAATAATAAAAAGTATTTGTATCTCCAACGTCGACCAATAGTTTGAGTGCGGTGCTTCTCCATAATGGACACGTGGAGGAATTCATAGTTACGTCATCAGTGCTTATCAGCCAATCAGCGCTCGCGTAGATGGGTATTTCTCGTTTACTAAGCGGTATAGAAACACCAATGCGATCGTTCACAAGTTGGCCTCGATTGTCTTGTTTCTGGCAAATATAAAAAGGCTAAAACTGTGAATAAAAAATTTAGGAAAGAGTATAGTGCAAAATATCCGGTTATTGCATCAAAAGTCAGTGACAGTCATGCGTTTTGTACAGTTTGTCACATCAATTTTTCTGTGGCGTATGGCGGGATAAATGATTGTTCCAAACATACAAAATCGGCATCTCACCAACAAAAGGCTGAGAAAAAAGACAAAAACGACGCAGATAACAATATTTATGAGTAAGAATTCAGAATATGAAACCATAATTGCAGAAGTCATGTTCACACAATTTCATTGCTCATAATTTACCCCAAGCTGTAGCCGATCATGCAGGACATCTATTCAGAAAAATGTTCCCAGACTCTGATGTAGCGAAAAAATATGGCTACGCTAGAACCAAAACTACAGCCATTGTACAAACGTTGGGTTGTGAAGGTGACAAAATGATTTCAAACATACTTACTAACAGTGCTTGCAGTTTAGCCACAGATGGATCCACAGACATGGATGACTCAAAACTGTATCCAGTGGTTGAACGATATCTGTACGGGTTCTGTCTACAATCATTGTGCTCAGTCATTTGAAATAGTTGGCATATCTGTAACTTATTTTCACATAAACCAGGCCTGCAATGATCAATATAAAATGTATGAAGTTGTTTTTATTTTAAATTATAATATATGAGGGGCTGTGATCTCTTCAGTGGTTAGAGCCTATAAAGGTTTTAATCCGTCTTTGCCCTTATGACTTTATTTAGGATAAAATCTAACGGTTTTAAAAGCCAAGAAATGGTGAGGTATTAGAAAGAAGTAAGCCTAAAATCATTGTGGTCTTTATACTATTCGGAATATTTTTAAAAACGTTCTCAACCCCAGCAACTAGTAGAATTACCTATGAAGAAGGCCGGCCAATCTGGTAACATACACGATGCACAGTAACTGAGAATAAAGAATTTTGCTTAAGTGCTCCTTTGTTTTTGTATGCTTCTTTCCATTGCTGGCCATGTTCAGTGCATTCTCTGTGAAGCATTTCTGAGATTTGCATGTTGGAGATACTTTTGGTTTTACGTGTTGGTTGTTAGTAGATCTTACTTAGACAGCTAAATGGTTAAAGCTCAGTTTTTGTGATTTAAAAATTACTTGAGATAAAAAGAAATAAACTAAAATTGTTGAAACAATTTTATCCCAAATTTTCTACATGGTTGATAGTGGGATATTTGAAGAAGCTCTAAACATATTTATTAGTGAGTTTTTAAACTAACTTTGCATAATGGTGAGTGAACTTAGGAAACTGGAAACAAACAAACTAATAGGATAGTTAGGACAGATGAGAAATTGGTCATAGAAGATTTAAAGTATTAGATGTTAAATAATAGCTGAAATACAATTCTATATATTTATACTTAAACAAAATTAATGCTTTGAAGGATTTATTTGAATTGGGAGACCAAGAATTACTAAAACTTATTAGATTTAGAAAAAAATAACAATAGGAATTATTTTCAAATTTCGAGCTATAAGTTATCTAATAATGTCAGATCTTAAAAGCCATGGTAGGGTGGCTTTTTATATAAGCAATAAACTGCTGTCTGTTAAGACTAAAGACAAAAAGATTGTTTTGTTTATTTTAAAACACAGAGTTACATAATGAGCTATCTGCGCTGTGACACACATAATATTTAATCTCAATATTTTTTCTTTATTTCTATAAGCCCTCAAGTTTACCACTTATACAAATGAAAGTCAAGATGGTGGATAAATATGTGCTACAATCAGTAATTTCAAAATTTAAAAAAGTGCTTAACTGGCAATTGTTATAAGTTGCCTGATCGTAATGTTTGGTTCAACGTGAAATTAGATAATGAGATAAAGGACGGTGCTAATAAGAATATTGATGTAAAAGTTATGGTAGATTTTAATTTTACAAATGGATTGCAGTTATATGGAATCAAATAGTGCAGGAAAGAGGCTTCTTGAAGCTGTTAGGATGGTTTTCTATGCCAAGTGGTCAGAGTATAAACTAGAAGGAAAGCCACTTTTGAGTTGGTGTTAATCGGTAATGAGAATATGGTTGCAAAAGTTGAAGTTATTTAGAGTTTGGTGAAGAGTGATTATTGTATGATTAAGTTTGATGTTTTGTTAAATACTGAAACAAAAAATCAAACCGTATTTTAATACTGATTTTCAGAAAACCATTTTTGAGATCACGAAACTAAGTTTGTCATTACTGAACTAGAGTACTGAGTTACAAGGCGTTGCGAGTTGGATTTTGAAAATTTTAGTATCATTTGACCTGAAAGAGGAAAATAATACTGTTTATTTCAATACAGTATGTTTTCTACGAAAAAGTACACACGAATTTCCAGTTAAATGATCAAGTCAGTTGGTAAGTAGACCGAAACAGGGTTAATGGCTCCCTTGACCAGCATTTCATATTAAGACTAAACAGGTAACATGTATTGAAATGTTTAACATTGTTTGTATTGGTGTGAGTGAAGCTAAACATTTGCATTTTCTATTGAGTTTTGCGTTGTATCTTTAAATTACGGAATTAAAAAAAACCCTATTTATTTTTATATTTTTATTACGAATTTGATTTTATACTATCATGCTTCTTAACCGTTTACTTTATTTTAAACTGAAACATTATTTACAATGGAAGTTAGAAGTGAAACAGTGCATTGGATGACTTTAGTTGTTAAACCAAGTTATTATTAGTTTTAAAGCGTTTTTAAATCTCGATTTCTTGAATAGCAACTGGGGGAAAAGTTACTTATGAATATTTACAAAATAATTATGTTGTGTTAAGTACTGTTGAAACTTTGTAGAATGGACGGTAACTTCTTGTTGTGGAAATGCAAGCGCTGAGAACGACGTTTCTAAAGCCTTCTGCCTTTCGTCTTTAGATCAGTATGTGTGCACGAATTAATTCTTTACCCCGCCCGTGGAAGAGTATTTATCTGTGCATGTGGGGTTTCCTATATTTTAATTTGGTTTGTTTGAGGCAACAAAGTAGGTAAGGGCAGTATGAAAATGTCAAGTGAGAATTATGAGCAATACTAAGGCAGTAAAAAGGAAGTAAACAAGGCCGGAGCCCGCCGTCCGAAAATAAGACGAGACGAAACACTCAAATGGCACGATTCAGAGCGGGCAAAAATCGATGGATCAAGATGCCCTGGCTAGGATCAGAGATCCAATGCTTTGGATGTGGGTCTAGGGTTAAACGGGAGTACCTCAAGAAAACCCACGTTTACGGCCAGGTAGCCGAATAATCTACCCGGACCGTGCCCGGAAGTAGCTAGAAAGGAAATAAAGGTTAATAACACATACTAGAATAAAACACATACGACTTAAGGCAAAAATGTAGAAAGTAGCTAGTTGGATGGTGGCCTGGAAAACGACTTGCTCTGTTCTTGTAAAGCAGTGAGGAAATTCAGGTTGAACTTGCGTGCATTTTTGATGCTCACAGGTTATGAGGGCCATCGTGAGGGTGTAGGTGAGTCTTCTGGTTGTTCTTCTTTGGTGTATTGTTCTTCTTCGGTCTGGGATGATTTATGTCTTCTTGCAATTTTAGTTTGTGTCTTCTCAGTGTTTGTGATCTGGCTGTTTGTTTAAACTGTTTGTGTCGGTTGTTGTAACTTGCATGGTTTGAGACTGGCATGTGGTTGTAATGCATGAAGTTAAACTTGGGGTCTGACAGGAACTGTTACATTTCTTCTTCATATTAGGTCGTTGTTGGAGGTTCATGTTGTCGTCAGTCTGAGTGTGATTATCTTTCGTCCCGGTGGTGAGTATTGGGATGTTGCTGGCAGTAGGGGTTAGTGGTATCGGTACAGAGTTACATAAATAAGTTTGCGTGCTTGTCCTGGCTGGTTGTTGGTTGAGCAGTAAATCAGTGGCTGGCTGTGGGAAGTCTTCAGTTGATTGTCCATGTTGTGATTGTCTGGAGGGTTTTGATTTCCATTGCTTAGTGAAGCAATTTTTGTAGTGAGTTTCTTCATGTTTCTCCAATGTATGTATCGTGCAGGAACACAGAATTCCACAATGACGTTTTTGAAATACCCTTTGGTAGGTCACTGTTTGTTTGTTTTTACCAGAATGGACCTTAAGGAATTGCAGGATTTCCATCTGATTTCTACGTTGAATTTCTTGGCGATGTGTTTGAGTTTTTCATTGAAATGTAGGTGAGGTAGTGGTGGTAACTATCTCATCTTTCTGTCATGGTCTTGTTCAAGGTGTTTTTGATGAAGAAGGACGTGTATCCATTCTGTTTAAAACGCTCTACGATCTTTTGGCGTTCTGCTTCGATGGATGTTTTATCGCAAATGTTTTCTGTTCTCTTACTTAGGCATTGAATTACACCACGCTTTATCGAAGTTGGGTGATTGGACTGGAAGTGTAGGTATCTGTTCGTGGGGGTGGGTCTTCTGTATATATTTGTAATGATTTGTCTTGCTTGTTTGCTGTTGAGTATGCCAAGAAACGGTAGACTGTTTTGTTTTTCTATTTCCATAGTGAAGTGGATTTTTTTTGTCTACGAAATTGAAATGTTCTAAGAAGGCTGGTAAGTTTTCATGATCAGGGGTCCAAGTAATGAAGGTGTCGTTGACATAACGTCTGTACAAACTTGATTTTATCGGTGTGGATGAAAGGGAACTTTTTCAAAGTCTTCCATGAAAAAGTCTGCTGGGATTGGAAAGAGTGATGATTTCATGGCTAGATTGTCTGTTTGTTTGTAGGATTCCTCGTTGTATTGGAAATAGATTGATTGTAAGCAGTATTGTGAGTTCCATTATGGCGTCTATTTTCATATCTGTTGTGTATGGTAGAGAGTTGTCATTCGCCAGTCGTTGATTGGTGATGTGAAGAGTTTTTGAGGTTGGAACATTGGTAAATAAGTCTGTGAAGTAAAAACTGACCATAATATCCTGGGATTTGATATGTAGCTTTTTGAGTTGTTCTATGAAATCTGTCGAGTTTTGCATGTGATGTTCAGTGTTTCCTCGTCGTGGAGATAAGACAGGTACTAAGAAAGTAGCCAGTTGATAGCAAGGTGAGTTTTAAGCAGTGACGCTAGGCCTTAAAGGTATATTAGGTTTGCGTACCTTACGTAGTCCGTAGAAATGAGGAGGGAAATTTTCCTCGAATCTTAAGTCTTTGGTTAGTTTTTCGTTAACCAAGCCTTGTTTTTTAATTTGTTTTATTGATGAGTCTCTCTGTCTTTTCCGAAGGATCATTGGTGATCTTTTTACATTGGTGTTTGTCTAGTAACTATTTGATCTTCGTGTCACAATCGTTGACATCTAGGATGACTATACTGTTTCCTTTGTCTTCTAGAAGAATCTTGATGTCGTTGTCTCGTTTAAGACGGTTCAGTGCGCTTTATTGGTGATTTATTGGTTTCTTGGCCTTCCTGAGGATGGTGTAAGTTTGATGTCGGAATTGTTCAGTCAAAGGGTTCTGGAGGCTTTGTGCAGCAGATTCTAAGGTTGCAGCTATGTAAACAGTTGGAACTGTGTCAGGTTGGATGGCAAAGTTTAGACCTAGGTTGAGGATCTTATTTTCTGTAGCACTCAGTTCTTTCAAACTGTAATTGTGAACTATCTTTATAGACGTAGGGTAATTCGTCTTGATTAGTCTGTTGAAATTTTGAACTTGTTTAGCCTTGATGTTTTTTAGGTTTGATGTATAGCGTCTGATGTAGAGGTTTAGGACATCTAGTGCTCTAATGTTCGTGGAGAAAAGTTGTTGACGATCAGTATTTTGTATTCCAGTTTTGTTGGATAGATGGTGTTTCTTCCGTCTCTGTTCTTCTATATGCACACTTAAGAGGTGTCTACTGGTATCGTCGAGGACCTTTTGTTTTCTTAGTAGTTCTGGTGATAGTAGATTCTTTGAGTCTCAGAAAGTTCGGGATGATGTTGGAATCCCTGCAGCGCAGTAGGAAGGTCAGATGATTAGAGCACTATGCGAGCTTTGTAATGTTTTATTGTGGTTACTGTTCTTCTTGATAGAAACTGGTCCATAACAGCTCCTTAGGCAGTTGCCGTCCATTCTACAAAGTTTCATCATGAATACTCTGCCTGAACAATCTATTAAAGTAAACTACTGTTATTGTTTATCAGTTGTAGAATAAGAAATCCGACTGGGAGACAGTATTTCTTCTTTCTGAAGTGACCGTGGATGATTATTCATATGGTGGTTGGAATGAAAGGTATTGTAATGGTGTCTTGTGCATCTGTATTCTACAGAACCATTTGGTAGTCTTCTGGGAATAAGTTTAAAAATAGTTACGTGTGTAATGTATCTTGAAAGTTGCAAGTGTATTCACAAGTTAAAGTTAAATATAAGCTACATATATTGATCTAAGTATCAAACAGATGATCTATATGTGTTATAAATAGTCAGTGTTTGTTTGTTATGTTTGTAAGCGTATTAGCTTTGTTTGTAATGAAACACAAAGTACAGAAAGAACTGTCTGTACTGACTGATACGCGGTTTTTAGCGTTCTGAGTCCACGGATATACAATTTCGCTACTTGTAGATAAAAACAAAATGAACCTAATAACACCTTGATTTAACAATAAGGAACTAATAACAACTTGATTTAACAATAAGGAACTAATAACAACTTGATTTAACAAAGTGTAACTAATAGCAACTTGATTTAACAAAGTGTAACTAATAGCAACTTTATTTAATAATATGGAACTAAAACCTTGATTTAAGTATATGGAACTACTAATAACAACCGAGAAGGTACAATAGCAGAAAGGGAAAAAAATATTTAAAAAAAAACCTTCAATCTAGAACCTCACTTAAAACATCGTAAGATTGACGAGAAAAGGAAAAAAGTATTTATATCACAATCGTTTTTAGATCATTCGCATTTTTTTTTAATCCTTGTTACCGATATCAATCATGTTTTATACCTTACATTTATCTTCCAGTATCTTGCACGATGTTTTAGCAGTGGCATACGGCTCATAGAATGGCTCCGAGTTTATTGTTTGTTTTTTGTGAATTTCAAGCAAAGCTGTACAAGGGCTATCTGCGCTAGCCGTCCCTAATTTAGCAGTTTAAGACCAGAGAAAAGGCTGCTAGTCATCACTACCCACCGCCAACTCTTGGGCTACTCTTTTACCAACGAATAGTGGGATTAACCGTTACTTTATAACTTCTTCACGGCTGAAAGGGCGAGCATGTTTGGCGCGACGGGGAATTCGTACCTCGACCCTCAGATTACGAGTCGAACGTCTTAACTCACCTGGCCATGCCGGGCCACTCTCAGAGTTTTTTTGTGTTTTTAAGTACAAATTTGTTTTAATTGCAGCTTTGGACTCAGGAGGTCATATCCTTTTGATTGATATATTCGATTGCGCCCAGTATATCATAGATTAATTCACTCTAACCCCGTAAATTATATAATTTCAAGTGCCGCGGATACTGAGGATTCCCTTTTATTCTTCTTGTCAGCTCATTTGCTCAATGCCAAATAAAGTAACAGTTTACCTTAAGTAATGAAGTGCTATTTTATCGTGCCCTTGACCTTGTTAAAATAATGTTAGTTTCAAATAAATATATTTTTTTAAAGTTCGTAAAATCCCTTCACGAAGTTTATCAGTTTTAAAAAGAAACTGTAACACCACCATAATGGTTTCGTTTTCAGTTTACTTGCTCAATTACTTATTAGTTTATTACAAGTTACTGCCTTTACAGTGAGGAAGACTGTTTTTTTAGAACAGGTACGAAGTTTCGATCACTGGCACGATCTTGCTCCAGTGCACAAATTTCAAACTACTTTATCGTTAAAACTTCCATACTTGAGAATTGCCGCACTGTAAAACCTGTAATTTCTAATAATATGTAATTTAACACCATCGTCGTTCTTTGCATTTCAATTTTTCTGCTTTAATATTACATAAGAAAACGATTGTATTATTTCAAATGTTCTATTAGAAGTGTAGCGAACAATGTCAAAAGATGGGGGCGTTTAACTCAGAGTCTGAGAGTCGTGGGTTTGAATTCCCATCACACCAAACGTGCTGGCCCTTTCAACCGTGAGTGTGTTATAATGTGACTGTCAATTCCACTATTCATTGGTAATAGAGTTGCCAAAGAGTAGGCGGTGGGTGGTGATGCCTTCACTCTAGTTTTACACTGCTAAGGCTTCACGCTAGTACAACAGTAAGTCTATGGATTTATAACGCTAAAATCTAGGGTACGACTTCCCTCGGGGGGGTCAGCAGATAGCTCGATGTGGCTTTGCTGTAAAAATCACACAAACACATACAAATACAATGCTAAATTAGGGATGATCAGCACAGATTACCCTTGTGTAGCTTTACACGAAATTCAAAACAAACCAAATGTTTTAATTTTATCTCTTATACATTTTGTCGCTGTTGTTGCCGTTTTAGCGCACAGCTACACAATAGGCTCTTTTTAATTTGTTTATCGTGTGGAATCGTAAACTTACCGCTTACCCAGTAGAAAACTATTTCTCTTTCTACAAGCATGTCTTATTTTACGACAGAGTGAATACAGATAATTAAAACTGCAAAAAAATAATAAAATAGCAGAATATTTAAAACGCATTTATTGCCGTCTTCACTAACTTTTTGACAGTCTTTAAGCCTAAAATTTATCGTACACAGCTCTATTTCAGTTAAACAAAACATTTAATCATAATTAAGTTTTATATTAATGTGAGCAATGTTTCTCCCATACAGTTAATTCCTAGTGCTTAACGTTAAGTTTAAGAACTTATAACACTAAAGATGGGGATTCGATTTTTTGCTGTGACCACAGCCAAGTAGCTAATTACAAATTATTGCACTTAACTAAAAACAAAAGAATGATCTATTAACTAGCCATTTGTTAATTTTAATATTATAGTTTCTATTCTCAAATGTGTGTGTTTCCTTAGAACAAAGCCACATCAGGGTATCTGTTGAGCTCACCGAGGGGACTCAAACCCCTGATTTTAGCGTTGTAAACCTGGAGACATACCGCTGTACTAGCGGGGGACATTTTCAAATGTCCCTGAACTAAGATGTTCTAATTCACTGGAAATAATTATTGGAGGATTGAATGTAAATGGTTTAAAATACAATTATAATGAACTGTTCCGCCCCTGTTGTATAAAAATGTACTGCACCACACTACAGTTATTTGCTGGGGGTATTTGTCATTTACCCAGTCAGATAGTATGTCACAGCCTATATACAGGTAGTCACACTATTCCAAGCAATAGTGTGGTATTGCTCTAATAGCTCCCATAACAGAAAATTTACAGAAAAAAAATGTATAGAAATCAAAGTTTGGGCTGACAAATTCAGGTGATATTTTATGTTTTAGTAGGAGACATGTAGAAACTGTGAAGTGGGTGCGTAATATTAGTGCTGTTATTAACAGAAATAGTTGAGGTAGAAAGGTGAGAGTCCTAGAAAATTATACCAAATATTTCAGGGTATTCTGTTTAATTAATACATGGCAATCCAGTAGGTATATTGCCAATTTCCTAGTTGAAAGTACAATTTAAACGCTCTTTAGATAACAGTAACTGCTCAAGAAACGCTACTTAGGACCGAGAAACAAAGAGTTGGAATGTGAATTGGGATCCAAACTAAGGAATGGGTGAAGCTGGAGAATAGTACTTCTTGTAAATGAATCCAAGTTAAAATTGTTCATTGAGTGGAGGATGGTATTAGTGTATTACATTTCGAGTGAAGCATGTTTTAAGCTGTATTTACGAGTTAAAGATAAGGTAAAGAAATTGATGGCACTATGACTGCTGACAGATACAACACATTCTCATCCATCAGGAACAAGACCTGTTGAGGAAGGATAGATATTCCGGAGAGATGGTAATCGTAAGCCTGTAACAACTGTGTTGAAGGACAATTGACCTACGCAAAGTCCCAATGTAAATATTATTATTCCTGTACTGGCTTATATGGAAAGGGAAAAGGTAAAGCAGCAAACAAACTTTAATCATTAACTAATAAACTCATGTTAGCATAAAACTAAGGTTTACTGCTTTGATCAAAATTAGCACAAAATACTAATGCATTGTACAGCTTATATACTTTTAGATTGTATTTTGTCTAATAAGATATTGTACTAATGACAAACTAACTATTGAAATAATAGATGCAGTGAGGAAAAACAAACTAAATAACGTTAAAGTATGTTAAACAGCCATTTAGCATAACTAAAATTTTTTATTATTTTATTTAAAAGTTATCTAACGGATGGTCTAAGGTAATAAGAAACAAATAAATGTTCACAAAATAACATTCAAGATTCTTTAGAAATTAATAGCAACAAAAAATGAGATTTTTTTCTTGTTCTGTATTGTGTAAAATATATATAAATATTTTATATTTTTAGCAAATGACAACTCTGTCCCCAAAGTCCTTCGATTCGTATTTACAAAAAAATTACCACTTTTTATTCACGACGTGACAAGAAATCGATCATTTAGAACTTTAATGATAATTCGTGACCGCAAGTTACTCATGTTGGAAAATTTCAAGGACGAAATATCCCATCTCCCGCAAGTAATTCACGTTGGGAAAATTCAAAGACTAAACACCCCATCTCCCCACCTAAGCTGCTTTTCATGTATTGAGGGAAGAAATTGTGTAAATAATGTTAAGAGGAAGAACTTCCACTACATGTGACTTAATTCAGATGGATGGGTCTGATTTAGATGGAAATCTAGAGAATGATTTGGCTAAGACTGTTTAATCCGAACTATAAAGTGAATAGGATAGATAGTTCCGACTCGAGCCGTGAATGCGTTATCGCTTTGTGACACTCGGGCTAAAGTTTGCTACGTGAAATTTCAATATTATTATGCATCAAACTGTACTCCATTCCATATTTATCAGTGACAGTAAGACCTGAAACCTGTCTTGACCAGCTAAAAGACTTGTTTTTAATACAATTAAACCGGCCAATGAATAAATCCTATTGGAAGTACTTTGCGAGAAGAGCGGAAGTTTGATTGTATATTGTCAGTATTTCTGTTATTCTAACTTATTTGATTGACACGTGTAACGCGCTACTTTTTAAATTCGGCATTAACTGTTCTTTCTTTCTTTTTTATCACATTATTACTACAATGACTCCCTTGTGTGAAAACAATAATTAATACTAATATTGTGCATTTATACTTAGCTTACAAGAAAGTTTAAGACTGAACAATATTGATAAACATTCTCCTCAAACTAATTCTATTTTACGTAATACGTTAAAAACAATGTAACTTTACACATGTTAGTGTCCACCCAGGACTTTTCCTTTGTGTGAATGCCCGGCATGGCCAAGCGCGTTAAGGCGTGCGACTCGTAATCCGAGGGTCGCGGGTTCGAATCCCTGTCACATCAAACATATTTGCCCTTTCAGCCGTGGGGGCGTTATAATGTGACGGTCAATCCCACTATTCGTTAGTAAAAAAGTAGTCCAAGACTTATACTGCTAAATTAGGGATGGCTGACGCAGATAGCCCTCGAGTAGCTTTGCGTGAAATTCAAAACAAACCAAACCTTTGAAGTAGAATACTATCACGACGGTAAACCAAACATGCTTGTCCTTTCAGTCGAGGGAGCATTATAATGTGACGGTTAATTCACTATTCGTTGGTAAAAGAGTAGCTCATGAGTTGGCTGTGTGTAGTGATGACTAGCTGCCTTCCTTTTCATCTTTCATTGCTAAATTACGGACGGTTACCGCTGATAGCCGTCGTGCAGCTTTGCTTGAAATTCAAGAACATATACTCATGTGTGTTATGTGATATCTTTCTGGGTGAGAACTCGATGGGTAAGAGGTAAACAATAAAAGTATTTTGAAAACTTTACTTGATGTTAGGTATGAACAGCCATCATCACATTTCTTATTGAACTAATTTTAGTCAAAAGTTTACCTAATGATAAAATTGTTTGTTCATTTATGGTGTGCGGAAACACTTGTTTCCCTTCTGTTGGGTGCTCATTTATGGTGTGCGGAAACACTTGTTTCCCTTCTGTTGGGTGTCTAAATTTAAAAAAAAGATATTTTTGCAGGTGGCTTAAAATGGACTCAAAAACAAAATATAGATATGAAAATCTGAGTGATCAACTTATGAAATGTATTAGCTGAAAAATATCTAATTATTCTCACATCAGAGAGACACACAAGAATAGCCCATAACTGCTATACGGTTGCAGTTTCAATATAATAAAATATAAATTTTAAAGCTTGTAATCCTTAAAAATAGATGAAAAACGAAAATGTCAATATATTACTTTAAGCAGTATTGATTAATTGAATGTTTGTTTGGTATTAAGCACAAAGCTGGATAAAGAGCTATCTGTGATCTGCCTATCACGGGTATCGAAACTCGGTTTCTAGCATTGTGAGTCCACAGACATACCGCTGTGCCACTGAATAACTTTAAGCAGTTTTATAGTTCGATATGAGTTTAAATGATAGCCGGTACAATCGTAAGTGATCATATCTATTGTAAAAGCTAGGAATCATGGGTGCCTAACACACAGGACAGATGGGACACTTACCCCGCCCACTTTTTCTAGTTCGAGTACACACACAATTATTGAAAATTACACTGGTTTACAAAGAAATTGAGGCAAGCACAAAAATAGCTGTTTCAACCTAATTTGGGGGTGCTGAATTCAGATTTGAAATTCGTTTTTACTCATCACCTCTAGTTTTTTAGATATGCATACTGTACATAAAGGCGTATACGCATTCAGGGTTAATTTCTAATATTGTGTGACTTATGTCTTCTTTTTTAGGTATTATGCAATAAATGTAAGTGATAGCATTACATTATATATAAATATAGCTATATATCAAGACGGATCACCAGTTTCAGGAATCGGAACAAAGACCTTGCTTCATTTTTCGACATGGAAAACAAGTTGTGCTACTACACAAATGTACCTGGCTTGTTCACTTTCCTTGGTTTGCCACATAATCCTTCAGACTGGCGTCTTTTCATAGACTCTTCCAAGCGAAGTCTCAAGGCTGTGCTTCTGCACAACGGGAATAAATATTCCAGCATTCTCACTGCACACTCTGTCTATCTAAAGGATTCCTATGACAATATGGAGCTTCTTTTAGAAGCTGCTAAGTACAACCAGTACCAGTGGAATCTGTGTGGGGACCTCAAGGTCATTGGTCTTTTTATGGGTATGCAAGCGAGCTTCACAAAGTACTGTTGCTTTCTCTGTCTCTGGGATAGTCGAGCTGTATCCCAGCATTACAAGCAGAAAGACTGGGGGTCTAGAAGCACTTTCGTTCCTGGCGAACACAGCGTCAAGGAGAATCCTCTGGTTGACATGAAGAATGTGCTTCTTCCTCCTCTTCACATCAAGCTAGGTTTGATGAAGAATTTCGTGAAGGCCATGGACAAAGATGGTACTGCCTTCCAACACTTGTCTACTGTGTTCCCAGGTCTCAGTGCTGCTAAGCTCAAAGAGGGAATATTTGTCGGACCTCAAATCCGAGAAGTGCTGAAGGATACCGATTTTGAGGAGGTTCTTACCTTAAAGGAACTGAGAGCATGGGAAGCATTTAAGTCAGTCTCTAGTGGCTTCCTTGGTAACACACGCGTACCAAATTACCAAGCCTGTATTGAGAAGTTGCTAAAGACTTATGAGGATATGGGATGCCGAATGTCACTCAAAATTCATTTTCTCCATTCCCACCTCAACTTCTCCCCTCCAAACCTTGGAACAGTGAGTGATGAGCACGGAGAAGATTCCACCAAGACATTACGAAGATGGAGAGCAACTACCAAGGCAAGTGGAACCCCAGCATGATGGGAGACTTCTGCTGGATGCTCTTGCGTGACATCCCGGAGGCAAAATACACCAGATCATCTGAGAAAACACACTTCTAACTGTCTGCGGTACTATGAATTGTGTACATTGTGTCATCCAAGTATATTTATTCTGTCAATGTTCTTTATCTATCCTGTTTTATCTGTAATAAGCTGCTGCAACTGTTGAAATAAGCACGTATATACTCTGTATATACTAAAATGAGACTATTTAAAAGCCAGAAAACTAGAGGTGATAGAGCAAAACTGTTTATAAATTTGAATTCAGCACATCCAAATTAGTAAAAAACACCTATTCACATTCTTGCCTCAGACAAAAAATATTTTTTTTGTAAACCAGTGTTATGTTCGATTGATTAACCTATTTTTTTTGCCCTCTCCCACACTATCGAACAAAGTTAAGCAGTCACGCTAAAGGTTCAGTATAAGCCACGATCAATAAAAATACAATGCTGTTGAGCCTTCTAAAAAAACTTTGAAAGGACAAGAACAGAACGAATCTTGAAAATTTCAAATGCCAAACGTAATTCATCCAGATATTTTTGACATCTGAATTGTACAGCGTAGAGACTTCGTTAACAATGAAATTTATGGAAATAAAATATTACAGGCAAAACAATGACGATAAAATATTACATGTAAAACAATGACAAGTGTAATAATATCAGGTATTCTCCTATACATTGACATACATTAAAAATTGTATCAGGCGAATTTTGAAAATTAATATATTTAAAACAGAAATTAAATAAATGGTCTAATTTGCAACACTTTTTCATTTTTTTGTGATGTTTATAACAGGCGATACATAAAATTAACAAAAATACCACTCAAACAAACAGTTATTACATATTAAAAAAAACAGTTGCACAGTAGTAAGTCTGTAATTATTTCTGCGAGCAGGGCACAGATAGCCCATTGTCTTCAGCTTTGGGATCAATAGTATCCAAATCAATTATATACACAAGTTTTTGGAATTATAAGTATAATATGATAAGAAGAAAAGTTCTTTTAATAACAGCGAAATAATTTTCGAAAAATTATTCCGTTTGTAAGAAATTATTTTTAAAGATTCACGATAAATTGTCTCAAGAGTTACATTTATCACTTTTAAAGTGTAGTATTTATTCCTACTGGATATCCAAACATTTTAAATCGCTTAAACTAAATAGCAGGCACGAAATGAAACATATTTAAGTTAAAATCCAGTAAAGTACAGATGAAGGTTCTTATAGCTAGTTAATTTTTAAGAGTTGTACAAACGAATCGACAGAGTATTGTTTGCCCTGCAGAATTGATTAATTTGGTGAAGTTTACTTTGGCAAGTTGTTTTACTCTCAGCTGGTGCTAATGTTTTCCCGGTACGACAAACATATTTAATTATATCACATTTAATACCCTTTCTTAAATGGTATGTTTGCCGACTTACAATGCTAGAAACCGGCTTTGGATGACCATGGTGGGCAAAGCTTCCATTATTGTGTTTAGTCTTTTACTTCCGAATAAAAAAAAGAAATCCAACTATTTTTATGAAATTCTTATTTATAACAATGCATTATTATTTAAAAAAATAATTTAACATTAGATTAAAAGTCATCCTCATAAAGGTAAAAGGCCGAGTTCAACACACAAATGATAGGAAAAACAAATATTGATTGACATTAACTTCATACATTGACTTGAGTGACTGCGTGGGCTGAAGACGGTAGAACGTGGAACTCACTGTAAATTGATTTATTCTTCGCCCGAAGAACATTTCAAAACCTGAAATCGAGCAAGTGAACCAAAAACGAGGTTTATAAAATCTAAAAAAACAAAAAGTGGGAGAGCAGTAGAAGAGGGCAAAGTCAATGATTTTAAACATCAGAGTTGTCTGATTCACAACGATACTTGTGAAGCAAAGAATCTTCAATTTAATAAAAACTGATATAAAATGTCATTCAGTGACTATACTATTCCTCAGAACTTTTAATACCTTCCTCGCTTTCTCGATTTTCACATTAACTAAGCATAATTCTAATACAATTGGTAGATCAATTTATGTTTCTAACAAATTCTTTATATAGTGATTTATAATGTCAATATCTTCTGATACTTTTCGCATATATTTCTCTTACTTTGCATCTGTTTTGATAAGCCAGAACTGATATAACTTCCTCCCATGGACCTGGTATGGTCTGGTGATTAGAGCACTTGACTAGGAATTTGCGGGTTGCGGGAGTGAATGTTCTCACGGAAAATGCTCGCATTTTCAGCCGTTGGGACGTTAAATGTAATGATCAATTTCTCTTTTCGTTGGTAAAGATTAGGCCCAGAATTAACGGTGGGTGGTATAATTAGCTTCCTTCTCTCTAGTCTATCACTTCAAAACTAAAGACGTATAACACAGATACCCTCAGGCAAAAATCTTAAAGTAAAACAAGTGATGTACCCACTTCGGATTTTCTACAGTTATGGTAACTGAAACTGTCAAGTGTGGACAATAAAAGCCAAAAATCTATAAAGAAGTAGAATTTTGCCCTATTTTAGTTTTTTAATTCCCTTATTTGGGCAAAATTCTAAAATAAATTAGTCCTGTACCACCTTGGGTACTTTCCAGTTACCATCCATCAAGATAAAAGGCCAGCCAGCTCTGAGTGATTGATGCTACTACACATAGCTTGTTTTGCTTTGAATTATTTACAAAGTTACAAGAGAGTTATCTGCATTAACAGTCCCTACTTTAACAATGATGGACTAGAAAGAAGACAGCTGGACAACACCACCCAAGCTAATCCTTAAGCCACTTTTCACAAAATAATAGGAGAATTGATCATCATATTATAACGCGCCCACAAGTGAAAAGACTGGTAAGTTTGGTGAGAGGGATTCGAACCCTACGACCTTCATATTGTAAGTCGAGGACCATAACCATCAGACCCATACTTATAAGCACACAGGAAATACTTATGTTCAGTTAAATACGACAAGTCTGTTCATCACTCTGAAGATTAGTTACTTCATCGTCACCAAAGACGAATCCTTATTATAGACTTCTACCCATTATTTCAGTCGTGATGGTTTGATATTTCAATGCCTCGCGGAGTAAAGTGATTTTTTAGGTTAAAAGTCGTTACAGGAACCCATAGACAGGGCAATCAATTTTTATTGCTTAATCTTTTTATAAAAATTTACTACTAAACATTAGGCGGAGATTGAAAGTTTTCGTTTCTTTTATTCAGACACAAGAGCTCTAAAATATGTTAGGCCTCATAGGACATCGTGAAAATATTCCCTTTTTCCATTTTCCGTCTTTTGGTGTCAAATATATTTTTTCAATTTCGTGTTGGGACATAATTTTTAGTTGTGAAGGTTGATTTTTGAATCAGTGATAAGTTAATTACTGTATATTATCTTCACACTTTTGTACAAACTACTGTTATGCCAAACTTATATTTTTCTCTCATTAACTAAAAACGACTTAAAAAGTTCAGATATCCCAATATATTTAAATGCGAGCCATCCCAATTTTAATAAAGTAAGTTGCGTGTTTTTCTAAAGTTCTTGACTTGATGTGACATTGATTTTATGTTCTAAAATTTTGGTGCTCTAAGAAAGTTATTTATAACAGCTCCGAAGTGGTTTTGTGTTTCAATAAACAAACAAACAAAATTACTTGTTTGCATAGTTAGAGAAGGTAGGTTGTTAAATTTCTATGTGTTTGTGGTATCATGTTGTATCAAAATTTGAATATATCAAAACCATAATAATTTGTTTGCTGTTGTTGTTATTGTTTTGAATTCAGCACAAAGCTACACAGTGGGCTATCTGTGCTCTGCCCATCACGGATATTGAAACCCGGTTTTTAGCGTTTTAAGTCAGCAAACATACCGATGAGCCACTGGGGGGCTAATTTGTTTGCTATTAAGCACAAAGCTGCACAAAGAACTGTCTTTCTTGTATCGATCGCGAGTATCAAAACCTGATGTTTAGTGATATAAGCCAACAGTAAGGCCAGTAATTCAGAACTTGGTAACATAAAATCAACAAAAGAGAAATAAAGGAAAGAGATATAGTGGAATGATTTTGTGTTTTTAAGTGATCTGTCACGCTAAATACAAAACAAAACCTTGCCTTCGAAACAAATTCAGACAGAATGAGAATGTCTGTACACCAACAAAATCGAAACCGACTTAATAGAATACAAGAATATCAGTTACGGCCCAGTTTTCTTAGGAGGAAAGCCATTGAGAAATCAACACCTTTGCATACCTTGGCAGTGTTATTGACAAGATGGTCAGTATGGTAACAGAAATCAAGGCCAGAATCAATAAAGCGATAGTCGCCCATCTGACTGTGAGAAACATCTGGAATTCCAAGGATATGAAATATGTTACAAAAGTGAGGATATTCAATTCTAGTGTGAGATCTGTGTTATTGTAAGGATCAAAAACATGAAGGATGACAAAAGCATTTCTGCTTAATCTGCAGACATTTGTAATTAACTGCTTGAATAGCATCCTCATCATCCAGTGGCATGACCAAATAAGGAATGAAGATGCATGGGATAGGATTTATCAAATGTCTATTCACCAGTAAATACAACCCCCCCCCAAAAAAAAGAAGCCGGATAGAAGGGCGGCACTCAACATCATTCGACAGTCTCTGACGTGGAATCCACAAGGTAAACGGAAGAGAGGCAGAGCTATGAACACAGAGACAGAAGTAAAGAGGGTGGAGTACACCTGAAGATATGTAGACAGGACACCCCAGAGTCGAATTAGCTGGAGAAGAGCCGCTGATAGTTTGTGTCTCATGTGAGGAAATGGGATCCAGTAAGTAAGTAACATAAAGTCAAGGGTTCGATTCCCTCTATAGGCGAGGACATATAGCCTATCATTTATCTTTGCGCTAAGATAAAACAAACACGATCATCTGGTAGCAACCGTGAAAGTACAGATTTTTTTATATTACCGCATTTGTAGTATACCTTACATATTTTTTTGAAAACTCAAGTTAATTGGGCGTCTCTATTTGTATTTTGTTAAGCACAATGGACTATCTATGCTTTGCTTACTGCATTTATCAAAATCCAGTTTTTTAGTATTATAAGTCCTTAGGTTTACCTCTGAGCTACAGGGGTAGGGGTTAATCAGGTACGTCTTAATCCGCAGTATTACAAATGTATCAAACTTAAGTGTGGAGTTATGCATTTTCATATTATGGTATCTTTCGTGAATACAATGTGACAGAAAATATATTGAGCATTGTAAATTCCACTATGCTGATAGGGGGAGATGTTTTTGTTTTTGGAAATTCGCACAAAGCTACTCGAGGGCTATCTGTGCTTATAGGGGGAGATAAACGCTCTTCAGTAATTAATTATGGATATTTTGTTGATTTCTCTGGTATCGAACGCTGGTCACACACGATCAACTTCGAACAGTTCTATAAACGCACTTGCCTGTTCTCGATGACCCATTTAGTAATTTAATTAGTAATTCTGAAAATGGAATAGCTCTGGTTTCAATCTCTTATTCTCCGTAAAAGAAACAACATGACATTGATGTGGAGTTTCGTGATAAAAAGTTAACAGAAAAACTTACAGAAACAGAAAAGCAAGCTGCACAAAACCATACAATACGCTATCTGTGTTGTGTTTAGAACCAGTCTTGCACAAAACCATACAATACACTATCTATGTTGTAATTAGGACCAGTCTTGCACAAAACCATACAATACGCTATCTGTGTTATGTTTAGAACCAGTCTTGCACAAAACCATACAATACGCTATCTGTGTTATGTTTAGAACCAGTCTTGCAAAAACCATACAATACACTATCTGTGTTGTGTTTAGAACCAGTCTTGCACAAAACCATACAATACGCTATCTGTGTTGTGTTTAGAACCAGTCTTGCACAAAACCATACAATACACTATCTATGTTGTAATTAGGACCAGTCTTGCACAAAACCTTACAATACACTATCTATGTTGTGTTTAGAACCAGGCTTTTAGCGTTATAAACCTTCAGACTTATCGCTAAGCCACTTGGGGGCTGAAACACCTAAAGTTTTACAAATAACGTTTTGTATATTTACGTATTCGTGTAATAAGGGCATGCATATATTAAGCAACTATTTAAATACGAAGACAAAAAATTTCATTTATAGGTGAAATACACACATCTCGCTAGTTCAGAATAACTTATTATAATCTATCAAAAGATTAGTTTAAGATTAAAACAAAATGACACCTCAGCGATTGTCATGAAAGTTGTGTTCTTAGAAGCTGCTTTGACTGAAACTTTTAAACGTTTTTCTCACGTGATTTTCTAGTGTTAGAAATATCAACATAACCCAAAGAAAGCACGCGTAATTTGAATGTTTTACATCTGTTTCAAAAGTATTTTATTTCATGGAATGCACGAAGAACACAACATAGTTTTAAAATAGGTTGTTTTTAAATACACTAATTGATAACGTAAATGGACGCAACATTTGACGTCGCGAATACATTTCTCGAAATTTTTCTGTTAGGATTTAGAATATAGATACAGGGTGGGGACCGCCATGGCCAAGCGTGTTAAGGCGTTCGACTCGTAATTTGAAGGTCGCGGATTCGAATCCCAGTCACACCAAAATACTCGCTCTTTCAGCCGTGAAGGCGTTATAATGTGACGGTCACCTCCACTATTCGTTGGTAAGAGAGTAGCCCAAGAGTTGAAGGTGGGTAGTGATGACTAGCTGCCTTCCCTCTAGTCTTACACTGCTAAATTAGGGACGGCTAGCGCAGATAGCTTTCTTGTAGCTTTGGCGATTGGCGATTCCTAAGAATTTTCTTTGTTTTAAAAATCCGACTTTAAGAAATCATTATCCCGGCCGTTTAATTTAAACGTTAATAAATGTTATTTGCAATTGTACAAAATCATCATATGGGACGTTGTTTTACTTACTTATTCCTTTGACCAAGTTTGATGAATAATTCATACCCAGAGCTTCTGAGCTGTTCTTCTACTATTGTCTGTGGCGATTGTTAAGAAAGGTTTTTTTTTCTCTCTCGTTTACTCTTAGAAGGCAACTTTTTACTTCTTCTTTCTATCTTTATTTAATTTCTTTTAACTTACGGTATGAAGTGATACTCACGCAGACAATTTGAAGTTAACATTTTTCCAGCTGGCAAGTTGCATCAAGACTTTGATGTTTAATGGTATAAAAGAACGATTTTCATTTCGTACTATTTTTACAACTGTCCAATTTATTGAGTATCCTCTACTGGCACACCCATTCTGAACGTGACATGAGAATAATTATGGGATTTTGGTCACAGCTAGAGCTAACAACAACATTCAGGTAGTTTTTCATTCTTTTTCGGTGCTACTTTTGATTCTCTTTTGTGCTCATGCGTCGGAACGCCGCCAGTTGTGTTATGACGTTGCAGTTCAGTGATCGTGCAAATATAGAAGACGAAGAAATTGACGTGGCTCCAAATACTTCATTAGCCACAAAGTTACACGAGATATGCTTAGATAGATAAATTTTACCGACAACTGTTGTCAAATTAAAAAAAAAAAGGTTGCTTGATTCGGCTGTATTTACGGTTTTAAACCGATTGTTTGTTTGTAGCTAAGCCCCAAAATACACAATGGGCTATCTGTGCTCTGCCCACCATGGATATCATGGTGACACGCTGACATACTGCTGTGCCACAAGGGGCGATTTTAAACTGTCACGTCATTTACCCAACCTTTCTGTTTATATTTGAGTTTTTGCTTTTTGTAGCATTTATGGCAAAGTTGTTGTCCCTAATTTTAAACCACTGGCAAGAAGAAAGGCAATCAATTAGCACCATCTTAACACCCACTATCCACGTACGAAATTGACAGTCATTTTTATAATTCACCCCAGGTTAAAGTAGGTACTTTGTGGTACTTCACGGATTAAAATCCGTATCTCTGGATTCTAAGAGCTTTACTACAATGACAACACACTAAATCATCATGTTGTGAATCAGGTTTGAGCTTCAGTGACATACTACTCCGACTGTTCATGTATACGTTCATAATAGCTCAATCATTCAAATAAATGTCATTAGGTTTGAAGGTGTGAAATTATTCTAGAATATAATTTAATTCATACCATAAAATTTGTTGTTCATGAAATACGATGTATATCCTGTCTCGAATATAAAAATATGCTTGCCCTTTCAGCCGTGGGGACGTTATGATTTTACGATCAATTCCACTATTCTTTGGTAAAAGAGTAGCCCAAGAATTGGCGGTGGGTGCTGACAGCTAGCGCAAATAACCCACGTGTAGCCTTGCGCGAAATTCTAAACAAACCTCATATATGATTGTCGAATTTCTGACAACACACTAACAATCAATAAGCTTCCAAAAATCTTATTTTATCATCAAAGTTCCTACACAAAAACTACATGACTGAAAGGTACACCAAAGTACTTTATTCTTTTCTTTAACTTGTTGTTGTTTTATTTTTTCGAACAAATAAGCTTAACATTTTTCGTATCAACTACTTTTTTTCAAAACTCACTAAGATATATTTGTGTTCAACTTTCCACTTCATGAGGCAATCTAACAGTAAGTGAACAAACCAAACAAATGAAACATTTGGTGCATTTTCCTGCAAAAAAGTGATTTTTTTTCTCAAACAACAAATATCTAATTACGAGGACAATTAAGGTAATAAAAGTTCCTACATTCAATAAACCTAAGTGTCTTCCAAACTCATCCCGTCAATAAAACGTAATATATAGTAGTGGTTCTTATAATTTTGAGGTTAAGAAATGATATTTGATTGCTTTCTTCCTGTTCACATGTGAAGTTAATGTTGGGATGTATAGAGTTAATGTGAGTGAAAAAGTTAAGTATGTGTTCTGTAGATTCGAATCCCGCAACCGTGTCATCTACATATCTGTACCAGTATAGTGGTGGATGTAATGCTGTATTAATTGCTTGTGTTTCAATTTATGACACAAATTGAAACACAAGCAATTAATCCCAACATTAACTTCACATGTGAACAGGAAGAAAGCAATCAAATATCATTTCTTTACCTCAAAATTATAAGAACCGACACACAATTCAAAACAGAAATCCACCGAAAAATCACCCATACTGGACTATACATTCCTTGGGACTCAGCACATGAAACAAAACAAAAACTCAACATACTAAGAAACCAGATAAACACAGCCATAAAACTATGCTCACCAGATAAAATTAACGATGAATTAGATAAAATAAAACAACACTTCATCAACATTAATAAGTTTCCTCCACAAACCGTAGAAAACATTATACGCACACACCTAGACAGAAAGCAAAATCAACCAACAAAAGTAAATATATCTCACGAATCAAAAAATCACGAAACCATATACTGCTGTATACCATATATTCCTGACATCAGCAAACAAATAACCAACATTTGGCAAAAACTAGTAACAAAATATAACATTCCAGTTAACACTAAATTTATTCAAAAACCAGGCACAAAACTAAGGTCTATACTATGTAAGAACTACACTGACAAACACCACACCAACATTATTTATAAAATACAATGTGATAACTGCCACGACTTCTATATAGGAGAAACAAGTAGAAAAATGGAAACCAGATTCAAAGAACATAAAAAGTCACCTTCACACGTTTTCGAACACTGCAAGTCAAATGGACACAACATAACCATAGAAAACACTAAAATACTAAATAAAGAAACAAACATAAACAAACGAAAAATTAAAGAAGCCTTACTTATACAACAACTTAAACCCAAAATAAACCAATATAAAGGAACACCATTATACCTATATTAATATTATAGATAAAATTATATATTCAAACATCAAACCGCGCCCTCTACATTGCGACACTCAGTTATACAACCCCTTCCAAACATGTGGTCAGCTTCCGGCCAGTTACCTCTTTCTTTGTGAACCTGACGATGACCGAAGAAGGTCGAAACGTTGTTCGCTCTTCTATTTGAAGTGTTTTCTGAGCCCAAAAGAGCCGTTTTTTGCATATAAAATTCTCAACAAGTGGGTTTCTCGACATCACTGATTGCAAGCATATTTGTTGAGACGAGGATTTGAACCCGCTACCCTCAGATTACGAGTCGAGTGCTTTAACCATCTGGGCATGCCGGGCTCACAAATAAGGAATATTTAACTGACATCAAACGGTTTTATTTAGACAATTAAATTTATTTCGTTTGATGTCAAAGCTGTCAAGTATGACCGAAACTTCCACATTGGAAAAGTCTATACATACATATATACAAACACACACACACATGTATATGTATATATATATAGTGGCCTGGTATGGCCAAGCGCGTAAGGCGTGCGACTCGTAATCCGAGGGTCGCGGGTTCGTGCCCGCGTCGCGCTAAACATGCTCGCCCTCTCAGCCGTGGGGGCGTATATAGTGACGGTCAATCCCTCTATTCGTTGGTAAAAGAGTAGCCCAAGAGTTGGTGGTGGGTGGTAATGACTAGCTGCCTTCCCTCTAGTCTTACACTGCTAAATTAGGGACGGCTAGCAAAGATAGCCCTCGAGTAGCTTTGTGCGAAATTTCAAAAACAAACAAACAAATAAAACCATACTTATAGGTTTAATTAACAGCATTGCCAAACTTCAGTGAATCTCAGTGTTGTCGCAATAAATGTTAAAATGTTATCTTTAGAACTTCAGTATAATTTTCTTTGTAGATTTACTGTAGTATTGAGAAACAATTAAAGCTTTGTGCGAAATTCCAAAACAAACAAAATATATATATATACTATTACTGGTTGTTTTATGTTATAGACTTGAATTTTGTGAAGTCATAGTTCATGATATATATTCATACTACTATTTCTATCCAACATGACATCTCTTTATTAATTATATATTTTTTGCTGTATATAATATATATATATATATATTACTTGAAAATATGCGTTAATTGCAGTGGTGTAGCGCTGAATAAGAAAATACTGGAACACATTTAACCGTAAAAGGTATGATTTGTTCGAAATAGTGGCGGAACAGTGTTCTGGCCTTAAAAGTTCAGGAATACCATTAAATACGCATTCCCACCCTATTACGTCTTCGGTGAAACTGTATTTTGATGTCCGTGATGTGCTAGAATTTGTACGGTTGGCGCTGTTACTGTAAGTGTGGCCTTTTCTGTGGCCAGGCTTAGTACAGTGTATGTTTAGTTCAATCACGTATCAAGAGAAACTTAAGTGGTGTATTTCTTGTCTCATGCACAGTTAGAGTTTGTAGCTAGGCCCAAAGCCATACAATGGGCTATGTATGCTTTGCCTACCACGGGTATTGAAACATGGTTTCTAGTGGTAAATCTGCAGGCTTATCGCTGTGCCACTGAGAGTCATAATTATAACAAATTAAACTAAATTATGATTTATTTATTACATGTTATAATTTAACTCGGACGAGTCTCCGATTTATTATTACGTTACGTATTACGATTTCATATAACCGGAAACTTGAATTTGAATTTAGAAACTAATTGAATGTTAATTTGTATCAGATTTATGATATTTGCCATCAAGACTGATGCACACAATTTTCTTTCTTAACATAAATATATTTTAATATGTAAACAACAATACAATTTGTAATAACAATTATTATAAGGTTGTTCAGAAATAAATGCCAGGATACTCACGATGACATTTAAAAACTGAATATTTAGTAACTTTTCGTTCATTGGTTGGTTTAATCCAACATTTGTCGCTTACAATTATCAACTCTGCTCAGAGTAAGTTTTGCAACCCTTAAAGGAACATGGACAAAAAGGACTTTTGTCTAATTTTCCTCTACGACTTCAAGCTTGGACGAAAAGCTACTGAAACTACACGGAATGTCAACCAGACATTCAGCCTGGGTCTGTTACTGATCGTACAGCTCAATGTTGGTTCCAAAGGGTTTCGACATGGAGATGAAAGTCTTGAAGACCACAAAGGTCATGGAAGGAAGCCATCCTTAGATGAAATTATATTAAGGAGAGCAGTGAGACAGACTCTCGCACGTGAGCTTACAGAAAAGCTAGGCACAAGAGAATCAAGCATTGCCAACCACCTGAGTGCGATTGGAAAGACGAAAAAAATGGAAAAGTAGATTCCGCATGAGCTGACTGAAAATCTACAAAATCGGCGTTATGAGACCTGTCAAGGATGAAGCTCAAAAAATTGAAGGAATTGGGAATCGAGGTTTTGCCTCATCCACCTTATTCCCCAGATCTTTCTCCTGCAAATTTCTTATTTTTTCAACACTTTGACAACTTTTTAAACATTAAACTTTTCCAAAACCACGTAGCTGCAGAAGAAGCTTTCAGAGAGTTCATTGACCATAGAAACTTTGATTTATACACCAGGAATATAAACAGCACAGTTACACGTTGGTAAAAGTGGTTTGGTGCTTACAAATGGTGCTTACATTAATTAAAGCATGTTTTACAACACTGGTTTATACTTTTCCGAACTTCACGGTTCAAAAACGACATTTATTTCTGGGCAACCTAATATATTTATTAGAAATAATAATTTATATGAAACCTCTTAAAATTACAAATTATACCGTTTCTTCTTTCTGGTTGGGAAGTGAATATTTTATCGACGATTGGCGAGGAGCGAGTTCTGTGTCGATACTGTTACCCTACGCTTAATGGCTAGCCTTACGCCATTTACAAGCTGACGTTTTTCCAACGAAGATAACTGATCCTCTTGTAGAAATGTTGACGTCCTAAGTTAATTCTCTGATGTTTGTAATTTCTCGAAATCTACCCATCTTTCTAGTCAAATATCTGTAGTTTTCCGATTAATAAGCGTATAAATTAGAGCTCCCGAGGCTTATAGTATACTGACTGTAGCAGACCAATAATATTAAACTGTCTCTTGGCGCATCGATTTATAAACTTTAGGTGAGGTTTTCGAAAATTCAGTTTGTCCAACAATACTGATATTCACGTAGATATATACATTGTTGATTTTTACGTTCGAGAATCTCATACAGATTTGGATAACAGACGGTATTTTCGTCATTCACATTTAACAATGTAAAATACATACATATTTAAATACATATTTAACCAAGACCAACATTAACATTAAAATAGATATATAATAGAAAATTCATTACACATCACAAAAGTCTTCATCTTGTGTAAAACGGTTTAGCGAATGACAGTTTAATGTTCAGTACCATAATTAGCATTCAGGTTTAATTAATCTTCACCACTAATAAGCGACAGGTTTTACATTTTAATTTCAACAATGGGTAGGTCCAAACGAGAAATGAGGACACTTTAAAGTATTATTCAATAACTTTACATAATAACACGTTCTGCATTGTATATGCATATAAAACACAAACTAAATTATTTGTTGTGTGCTACAGAACTGTAAGTCACACAAATAACAAAGAAAATCTTTCTTAATAGAAATTAGTAAATGTAGGGATGGTTAATATATGTCTGTTAAAAATAATGTAAATAAGACGGAAGGAATGGTATTTGCATCATTCCTACGTAATAACGCAGGCAAAAATTAACGTATAGCAATATATATAACTATTCAATCACAATTGCGTTACATTTATAATGTTTTTATTTGTTAACATTATACTACACTATATATATCTATGCTAGGGATGATGCATTTTCTTAGTTTTTGAGTTATCGTGCAGTAAAAAGGAAGCAGAAAAAGAAATCCAAACTTTTTACTGTGATACAAAAATAACGTGCGTAGTATTGTAAAGTTCTGCTAACCTGTTGAGAAGATTTTTAAAATACCATTTCAATTAGCAACCTGGGCTACACATACATAAAATGTGCTACTGATTGTTTTATAATAAGAATGTTTCAGGATGTGACCAGTGTAGCGGATTTAATATCACATATTTATTTTAATATTTATGTTTGTTTCAGCTTAATATATATATATATTTAGAAATTCTATTAACGTATAAGGGAAGACAGACAGCCGATTGCACCTAAAGTATGGTGCGACTGAACCTCACATTAAAACACTTTTAATGTTGAAAGTCTGAGCACGTTCGTTGCTGTTTTTGATCCCGTGACCTGAAGGATGAGAGACTGGTGACCTAACCACTAGGCTACGTTAAGCTAATAAACTGTGAGAAATAAACGCTGTAACATGACCTGGTTAGAATATTTGTATTGATTTTGAAATTGTCTGTTTTACCGAAAACTTTGATCTTGGATATTTGATAAACGACATCTAAATTTAAATAATCTGCTTTGTTTTTTTAGTTAAACAGCTTCTTTCAAAGATAGTTTGTTTGATTATTTTTTTTAGATATGTCAATAAAAGCTTGATAATTACGTATAAAACACCAACAATGTATCTACAAGAGTAGCTGATGTTTAAAACTTTGTTAGACCCGTTCTTAATAAGATCTATTATGTATAAAAATTCAGCTTCTGGTATACATAAATTGCCACTCGTAGTATGAATTTACCCCCCGTAAATTTTTGAAAATATTTATTAGAAGACATGTTGGTCGAGTCAATTATAAAATTCACATTCTGTAAAAATTTCTTCAATGTGAAAAGTGATAATTTCTAAAGTGGCATTGTTTCACATGCACGTTTTCCAGCGCGGATAGTAGTGTTTCCAGTATTATTAGAATTTCTTCAAATTGTTGATAAAAGTCTCGTTTTAATTCCATCAGTGAAAAGACCATTCTAAATGTGACTAAAGTCAAAAGCTGTTATTGTTTTATTATCAAAGCCTATGATTTTCTCTTTATATTCAATCGAATTGCCGGTGTTAATGAAAATAAATAAATGGTTCTCTGTTTGATATAACACACTTATTTATTACTTTTTAGAAATGGCCAGGCATACCAAAGTAGTTAGGGAGCTCGACTCACAATATGAGATTCGCGGGTTCAGATCCCCCTCAAATCAAACATGTTCGTCCTTTCAGTTGGAGGTCATGTATAACATGACGGTAAATCTCGCTACTCGTTGGCAAAGTATTAGCCCAATATTCGGCGGTGGGTGGTGATAACTAGCTACCTTCTATGTCTTACACTACTATATTAGAAAACGGCTAGCGCAGAAAGCTATCGTGTAGCTTTGCGCGAAATTCGAAGCGAACAAACCTTCTAGAAATTAACATAAAATTATTGACTTCTTTATCGTCGGGAGCAATGACATATTTATTATTCAAATAAGTTATATAACCCATAACCTCTTGCTACTTATATACATGCTACATTGGGTGATAGCAACTCCCTTTGTTAACCTGAAGATGACCTAAGAAGGTCGAAACGTTGTTCTGTATTTCACTTTAATTAAGGTTTTAATATCCATACCAGCCGTTTTCAGAATACAGTTTTACTACAAGTGGGTTTCTTGTTATCGTAAGTTATCCATGTATTTCCATCAATAGTTCTTGACGAGAAGCGCCTTAATTTCAAATCTATTAACTAATTGTGAGTTGATGATTTAATTAATTCAAATAATCAAAGTATTTATAAACATGATACAATAACTATATACATGTGTTTATATAGTCTTTTGAATTGGACGATAGAACACAAATTGAGAAATTGAAAAAGCAAACTATATTGTAACTGAAAGGGTTTTATTTTTTCATTGGGGTGATTGACTCATGAAATTTACTGTCTTCCGTAGTAACGTAAGCCGTCACTTTACATAATTTAAAATGGGTTTGATTATCTGCTGAAAAATAATTGGTTGGTTCATAATTTTACCTGTCTCAAGGTTGAGTGTGCAAAGACGCCCTTTAATGACCAAATGGTCTCTTTATGCTCGTATTTCAGGGGGAAAATTCCTATTTTCAACTATTCCAGACTAGAGTAGAACATAGTGTCAGTGTGTGATCATGTCATAGTGACATATTTTAGTTTGTTATTTGTCCGATATCAGAGTCAAACAAGAAATCAATTAACTCACACACAAACAAAACTAAAAATATTCCATGCAAAATAAATAAACCTGATTTTTGTGTTGAAAATTTCTCTATTGTAAGAAAGATTTATTATAAAGACTGACTCCTTCGCTGTTTTTCTTAACTTTAAGTTACGAACCTTTTTTAATTTTAATATACTTTTTCATGTTTTTTTCTCATATAACAGAGAATAAATTTAGGTTATAATTTATCTTGTATAGAAGATTAAGTAATCACTATTTTGAATATTTAAAACTATAGAATGAGTTAATGGTTCTTTATCATGAGTTAAGAACAAAACAATGTTTGTTCAAAATATTTTTTTCTTCTTACAAAGTGACATCAAAGTTATCTGCACTACCCTTTTTCAGCCCCCCAATGGCTCAGCGGTATGTCTGCGGACTTACATATTAAAAACCGGGCTTCGATACCCGTGATGGGCAGAGCACAGATAGCCCATTGTGTAGCTTGGTGTTTAATTCAAAACAACAACAACCCTTTCTTAATTTTGAACTGATATTTTAAAAGGAAGGCACCTCGTCAAAAGAACATGTTTCCGTCTTTAAGCTACTATTGTTACACCGAATAGTGGGGGACTTCGACCACACCATCATTTTTATAATACACTCATAATCTCAAAATGCGGAAAGCGTTTTTTTAGGAGTAATAGGACACGAACCATCGATCCCGGACATATTATCCGGCACGCTAATTGAAAACTGCGAGCAGTGAAGGATGAAGAAAACGTAACATTTGACAAAGTTTCATTTTGTTGTAATAATACGGTAAATACATTTCAATGGCTATAATCGTTTTTCAAACTCATTTTAGAAACAGAATAAAATTAGATATATAAAACGTTTATAAATAGTAATTGTCTTTCAAAGCTTACTGAGACATTATATGGACTAACTAACGGATTTCACGAGTTAGCAGGTGATATTTTAATGGAAACTGTTCTTAAAATAAGGAATACGATATTAGAATACGTCTGACCCAAATCTTTAGTAAAGAATGAATACAAGTTATAATTTGACCCTCATAAAGTACGTGAACATTAACAACTGTCTTGGATTCAGCTACCACTGAAGGATTCAAGGAGTTCTAATAATTCTAAACTTGTTTTTGACCCGGGATGGCCAAGCGCGTAAGGCGCGCGACTCGTAATCCGAGGGTCGGGGGTTCGCGCTCGCGTCGCGCCAAACATGCTCGCCCTCCCAGCCGTAGGGGCGTTATAACGTGACGGTAAATCCCACTATTCGTTGGTAAAAGAGTAGCCCAAGAGTTGGCGGTGGGTGGTGATGACTAGCTGCTTTCCCTCTAGTCTTACACTGCTAAATTAGGGACGGCGAGCACAGATAGTCCTCGAGTAGCTTTGTGCGAAATTCCAAAACAAACAAACTTGTTTTTAAATGTTTTTCAGCAGTTAATGTTTTTATTGCTTCAAAAATACTCTTTACACATGATATTGATTTATTTTTCCCCTAAATTAATGTAGGACCAACAAAATGCATGGTTATAGTTTATGAAACTAATGGATTTTTCTACCATGTTTTATCAAATCAATAAACTTGGCTGAAACGAATAAGAAAGCAAGGTTACTCGTTGCATTATGGTACAACCACATAAAACACACACATCTAGAAAATCACCCTCTCTTAGTGTCAGTTAGAAAGTTGTTTAGATCTAGAGTATATCGACCAGACATAAAAAAGTTAGGGTAACGCCACTCAAACACTATTCCATTTTGATCTCTTGTTGTTAGTCGTATTTGTATTGAGAAGCGAATAAAAAGTATACATCAAATAACAACTTTTGTTGAACGCAGAGCTTCCACGAAGAAAGTTTTGAAAAACGTATTATTTATTTATCTAGACAATATTTTAAATATGTGTATGTTTTATCCTAATAAACTACGACGAATTTATATCATTCAATAGCTTTTTCCTTTGAATGTCCTGTTTTACATTTTTTTTCAAATAGGAAAAAATATTGTACATTCCTCGAGAGAAAATTTTACTTCGCAAAATTTGTTTTTGGAGTCCCTGTAAACACCAAACGTGTTCGCCCTTTCAGCCGGGGGGGTGAGGCGTTATAATGTGACGGGTCAATCCCACTATTCGTTGGTAAAAGAGTAGCTCAAGAGTTGATGGTGGGTGGTGATGACTAGCTGCCTTCCCTTTAATCTTATACTGCAAAATTAGGAACGGATAGCGCATATAGCCTTCGTGTAACTTTGCGCGAAATTCAAAACAAACAAGCACAATATTTGTAGCTATAAAAACTAGTTTTGCAGTGAAATCAGCTACAATATCTCAAGAACAACATTTATATGAATCTTTTCTTCATTATTTTCTCAGTAGATTCTGTTTATATACCAATATTTTAATACATTTACTAGTGTTTGCTTACTACGACAGGCTAAACAGTAAATCAATATCTTCTATTTTGAATGTTATTACTAGATTAGTCCTTGTTGTTAAATACACACGATAAAGGTTTCCAGATGGATTTGAAGTTGTAATGAAAAACTTTCACTAGGTACTGTTACGTATTTTTTATGTTTTAAGTTCTTCGTAGACTAAACGCAACAGAAAAACACAGATAACAGCTTGTATAATTTATTATACTAAACTATTAACAAATATAACAGATATGACATAAATTATATAATAACAGTGACAGATATTAAGTTACAACATTCGAAATTAATTACAAAACAAAATAATATTAGTTTCAAACTTCAAAATAAATCACAATACAAAACGGTACTGGCCTGTATCTAATGTAATGATCTAAAATTAAAGTCTCAAATTCCAGTCTAGGGTGTGAATTTGGTCCCACGAAGAAATTCCAAAACAGTTCACAGTTCAATAAATTCGCCGACTCTCAGCACAAGCAGTAATTCAGATGTATCGCAGAGATTGACGAAATAAAATCACAGCTTCCGTAGATCTAACTTTAGTCACAAATCCAAGTTGAATAATCACAGCAAACACTTAATCTTTCTCAAATAACTAACTCTCTTCTTTTGAAATAGGCGCAGATAGCCTCGTTGCTTTGTGCCATAAAACACTAAATCAATCAATCAATCAATCAATCTTTTGAAATAAAACTGATGTCTGAATCTCACTCTTTTTCTTCGAATAAAACTATTGACTGAATCTATCTTCCTTTTTCAAATAAAAACTAATGACTGAATCTCTCTCTTGTCACCGTCTTTTATACCGGTAGGCCTACTTCTCGAACAATCTTGCAATTTCCATACAAGTCCAGAGTAATCCGCGCGTGTCCGTTCTTGCACGAGACTACACGTCTAGACACGAAGTCACCAGCACTCATTTACAAACATATGATTGGTTTACTTAATTCAAGAAAGTTCTAAATGTTACCCTAAATAAATAACAAAATATTAGTTTAAACTTCGAAACAATAATATCAATATGGAAAAATGAATAATAGAAATGAAAATTCAAACACAACACGACATGTTGTCGTTAACAAAATATTTACACATATACATAACAGGTACTATAACTTATTAATGTAACTTCCGATCAGAGCAAGCTACCTATGTAGGGTAAAACAAACAAGCAAACGAAAACCAGTCTGGTAATGAATATATCTAATTATATACACTTATTATGTTCTAACGTATGTTGATTAGAGTGCATTGTTTTATGAGTTGGGTACCTTCGTTGTTAATTATATTTGCGGGTGTGTGCAATCTAGCGAACTGTAAATAGATTCCATTGTGATGTGTCTAGATTAGGTGATACAATGAAGACTGCATACAGCCAAACTCATACCTGTGGACAATGTGCATTAAACCAATAATAAATGTTATTTTAGCGCTTGAAAAATATTTACTTAATATAAGCTGGCTTTGTCAGCTCTATACACAGTTGTTAATCTCTGGACTTATGTTGCTAAATACTTATGTTTTGATACATTTGGTAGACACAACACAAACAGGTAATTGTGTAGTTTCGTGTATAATGACAACTAAGATATTCTGCGTTTGTTATGCGTCATGTTAGATTACCAGCTTTGCAAATAAAAGATCGCATTTCATCCATTAATAACTGTGTTGTAATGAACATCTAATTAAAAGGAATCTCATATTTTTCATCAGTAATCAGACAGTGAACTGAGGTTGTATTTTTCGTCAAACATATTAAATAAGATAAGCAAGGGTTATTAGAATGAAGGACGGCAGACAACACTGATCATACCGTTAAACGATGTAAAATACAAAATAAAATTATTTAGAAGTTAAGAAAATTGTAGTGACACTGATAGTCATTTTCTTGTGTTTAAAATAATATAAAACCATGAATCACGCTTCAACCCAGTCTTTTATTTATTCCTTAATGGGTTTAATGTGCAGAGTTTTAGCAACGCTATTTATTTATGGAATATTTTGTATTCCAACAACGAAAGAAATCTACAAAATATTTGCTTTAAAGAAAACTGAAGTTACACATTAAAGTGAAAATATTTATTGTGAGCTATATTTTTATAAATTCGAACACTTCTCTCTTTCTTAGCTAATATTCTGTCATTTTTCTAAATTGGTTGGGCATACGTTTGTTTGTTTGTTTTGGAATTTCGCACAAAGCTACTCGAGGGTTATCTGTGCTAGCCGTCCCTAATTTAGCAGTGTAAGACTAGGGGGAAGGCAGCTAGTCATCACCACTCACCACCGACTCTTGGGCTACTATTTTACCAACAAATAGTGGGATTGACCGTCACATTATAACGTCCCCACGGCTGAAAGGGCGAGTATGTTTGGTGCGATGGGGATGCGAACCTGCGATCCTCAGATTACGAGTCGCACGTCTTAACACGCTTGGCCATGCTGGGCGATAGGGCATATGAAATGGATTGAGACATGCTGGTTGTAAATGTTTTGTATTATTATTATTTAGAGATATTTTTTTTTCTTGTTCTAACTTCTTAGCTATTACACATTGTCCAGGGCCTCAAACGTAATTTATATTAATTTTATAAAACTAAATGTTTTTATAGAATTGTAAAACTTTTATGTTTAATTTAAATACACGAAAAAAATGATGTGTCACCTTTCATTCTAGTTGTTTATTTGTAGCCATTTAAAATCTAATGTCCTAAGATTTTCAGAATTAGGTTTACGAGGCCCGACATGGCCAGGTGGTTAAGGCGCTTGACTCGCAATCTGAGTCTGAGAGTCGCGGGTTCGAATCTTATTGCACCAAACATGCTCGCCCTTTCAGCCGTGAGGGCGTTAAAATTTTACGGTCATCCCACTCTTCATTAGTAGAAGAGTATCTCAAGAATTGGCGGTGGGTGGTGACGACTAGCTGCCTTCCCTCTAGTCTTACACTGCTAACTTAGGGACGGCTAGCACGGTTTGTCCTCTCATAGCTTTGCGGGATATTAAAAAACAAACAAATAGGTTTATGCGTAAACGAAACATGACTTTAAATGTATCTCAGAACGGTTGGTTTTGTACACTTCTGGTGGTTAACAACGTTCAATACTGCAATTGCTTAGCTTCCCTGCACAGCTGGTTGAGTGTGTTAGAAGCTTATTCTACACAGCTTACCAAGATTA
The DNA here is from genome assembly GCA_011833715.1 of Carcinoscorpius rotundicauda. Classification (NCBI taxonomy): domain Eukaryota; kingdom Metazoa; phylum Arthropoda; class Merostomata; order Xiphosura; family Limulidae; genus Carcinoscorpius; species Carcinoscorpius rotundicauda. The sequence goes on along the minus strand of CM022396.1, from coordinate 74,447,605 downwards.
AAGTATTACAGGATTTTTTTTGGCTCGTGAGCTACATTCACTTTCGAAGTTTTCTGAAAAGATACAACGAACCACGTGAAAATTTTCAAAAATCCATAAATCATGGTGCAATATTTTACCATACGTATGTTCATAAATCTTAAACCGATAATGGTGTACTTGCCAGCCACGCTATAATATTTAACAAAAACGATCTATCGATCAATTTTATTAAAAGTTTTAATGTTATTACGCACACAGTAAGGAATAAAAAAACACGTAAGAAGCTTTATCTAAGTAATTCGTAGTTTACAAGATAATTTGGTATTATGTATCATGTCAAGTATAGCAATTTAAATATGGGTGTTTTATTAGAATAATAGGTAACGTCAATATTATAGAGAAAACAATCTTCAGTGAATGGCGTGTCTTTATCGGTATTCGGATAATGTCATTATATTACGAAAGTATTAATAATTTTGGTAGTTAAAACATATCCTGATGATGCTTCGTAGCCTGGCTGTTAGTATTTGTAATCAAAATTCAGTTTTTACTGAAGTAATAAAAAACTTCACTACGCTAGTTTACAGGTAACGATGCTTCTAGCTTTTTCAGTGACGAATACAAAAGTATTTTTAAATATACGATTTCAAATCAATGTAATGAACTTCATGATAAATAAATAGGTGATTGTAAATGCTAAGTCGTTAAAATTTCAACATTATTGTTAAAGTCGTTGTTTGATTTGAAGCGACGACTTCGTTCTTTTCACAAGTTTTATCATAGTTTCATGCTTGGCAGAATCACTGGCCTGAAAAATGACAGAACTGGATAATTTTTATTGTTTAATATTAAGATCAATACAGCAACAACAATAAACAAAGGGACAAGAATATGAATACTTGTCATGATGCATTGTTACGTCAACAGTAGGATCGAATGTGGTTACCAGTTAATGTGTCGCAAAGCGCAATAAATAAATGACCCGCTGAGCGCTTTAAGGTTGTGAGGGTGCTTTAATATAAGTAGTTTGCTAGTTTAAAATTAAGCATAAAGTTATGGGTTATCTATGATCTACTCACTATGGGTACCGAAATCTGGTTTCTAACAGGCGTATCGTTATGTCACGGAGGGTGGGTGAAATTGTAGTCTGTGATGTACAAGTGGATACTGCTTACTGGCTTCCTTCCGTTTAATTCGGGCCCGGCATAGCCTAGCGCGTTAAGGCGTGCGCTTCGTAATCTGAGGGTCACGGGTTCGCGCCCGAGTTGCACCAAACATGCACGTCCTCCCAGCCGTGGGGGTTTATAATGTGACGGTCAATCCCACTATTCGTTGGTAAAAGAGTAGCCCAAGAGCTGGCGGTGGATGGTGATGACTAGCTGCCTTCCCTCTAGTCTTACACTGCTAAATTAGGGACGGCTAGCACAGATAGCCCTCGAGTAGCTTTGTGCGAAATTCCAAAACAAACAAACCGTTTAATTCATCGCTTCAAAATTAATGGTGATTATATGTAGACAGCCTCTGTGACTTTTTGAAATAAACGATGATCCATCTCAAAGTTAAAAAAAAAATTTGATAAACCATGTGAAGATTTTTGTAGCGACGAGATGGATAAATTATGAATAACACATGTTTAAAAACGAGTTTAATAATCTGCTTTGATTGAGCTAACATAATTTTAAGTGTCTGGAAACGTCATTCAGTATCAATTAGCGTCTTATTTCTGCTGTCCACTTCTATTCTTTTATGAAACTTATATCAGAGACCCCTGGGCTCACACATGGACATCCCTAGTTTACAGCTTTTGATCAGAGAGCGTCCAAGCTGAACTGGCACAAGAATTCGTGAGATTCTGGGAGCAGATGGATTTGTTCCATTCAATTCATTGTCATTATACATATATACATATAAATGTTTGCAACTATTATGTTAAACACTTGTCTTCTTTAGGGACAGAATATATTACTAGTTCACAAGATTTAATTATTTATGAAAAGCCATTACAAAAAAAAACCCAACAAAAACCAGGGAATAGGTATGATGGTTGCAAGAATATTTTTACGAAACAAAACAGCAAAATGCGTTTAATGTATTATTGTTATCATATGTCAAGTCAGGTGCCTTAGAGTCTGTCGGATCGTGCGTTAAACAGATTCTGGCAACAAGTTAACAGCTCCGACGAATCCTGGAATCTGACTTCGTAGGTTCGGAAGTTAAAACAGTCCTAGGTACATATTAACAGCTCCTAGGAATCATGGGACCTATCTTCGTCGTTTCGTGCATTAAACCGATCTCAGCTTCAAGTTAACAACCATTAAGAATCGTGATATATGTCTCCGTAGGTTCTCAAGTTACAACAAAGTTAAACAAGTTAACAGTTCGAACATCCTACACCTTTATTTTCGAGTAGAAGGACTGATTGTCACGATTATAGCGCCCCCATAGCTGAAGCTGCTGAGCATACTGTGGCTCGAACCTTGGGTCTGCCGGTACGTTTATAATTTCGAATTTCCTACTTTATGTTGAACTTTAGAAGAAACAGACCAAGATAGGAAAATGGATCAGAAGACCCAAGGTTAAAGCCACAGTATGCTCAGCAGCTTCACCTATGGGGGCGCTATAATCATTTGAAAAACATGCTACACAAGGGCCATCAGAAATTTATCAGAACGGTTTATTTCTTTTCATGTTGTGCGTTTTCAGGTATCCGTACAAACACACACTCATACATACACGTAAAACTACACGTGTGAGAGGAGAACTCGTTGGCGGACAAGTTACGATAAAATAAATATTTATGCAAACTTTAAGTACTAACAGGATGACACCGACTCGTTAATTAATTGAAGTTTACGCGTACGTCAGTTTTATAGTTATGGAAATTCATTTTTTAATAATTCTTTTGCCTCTTATTATATTACAAGTGCCGTTTTAATACTTCACTCTATCCTATCAAACTGGTTGGAAATACGTAAATGTAATGTTGTTTTGAATTAAGCACAAAGCTACACAATGGGCTATCTGTGTTCTGCCCACCACGGGTATCGAAACTCGGATTTAAGCGTGTAAGTCCGCAGACATACCGCTGAGCCACTGGGGGCACGTAAATGGGAACAAACAGCTTTCTAAAACATATTTAGTAGTCCAAACGTGGAGTAAAATATAAAGGACTTACCCAGCTGGAACGTGATTTTATGATATAGCGTTTGGTTAGTCAGTATAATGTGGAACATTACGGTACTTGTCCATTCATATTTTACTAAATAACAGGACCATTGATCATTCTGTTTAAAGCGTTTTAAATAAGTTATGTTTGTGCTAAGGATGCTGCAAGTAGCTATGGTGGCTCGTGGAATTAATATCTGTAGTAAAAAGGGCTTTCGTTCGTTAACTCTTGTTTTATGTGGCGACATTCCTGTATCAATTCCTCAATATTAAGGCCCGGCATGGTCAGGTTGGCTAAGGCGTTTGACTCGTAATCTGAGGGTCGCGGGGTTGAATCCCCGTCGTACCAAACATGCTCGCCTTTTCAGCCGTGAGGGCGTTATAAAGTGACGGTAAATCCCACTATTCGTTGGTAAAAGAGTAGCTCAAGAGTTGGTGGTGGGTGGTGATGACTAGCTGCTTTCCCTCTAGCCTTACACTGCTAAAGTAGGGACGGCTAACACAGATAGCCCTCTAGTAGCTTTACGTTAAATTAAAAACCAATCAAAGAAACATTAATATTGATTATGAACATAACACAGCAGAATTATAGCTACATATTTTAAAGACGACTGGTATGGGAATTACAATTTTAATGAAAACAAAGTACAGGACAACGTTTCGACCTTCTTAGGTCATCTTCAGGTTAACAAAGAGTTTGCAACTGACCTTTGTGCAAGTGGATACGAAATTGTAGAAAACGATGAAATTAGATGTTAGATTATTAATTAATACAGGTATAAAGATGTTCCTTTGTATTGGTTTAATTTTTAAACAGAACTTCTTGGATTTTGCGTTTGTTTGTATTAGTTTTTCCACTTAGCATGTTGGTGTTTTCTATGGTTATATTTTGTTTATTTGGTGTGCAGTGTTCGAAAAAGAGCAAAGTTTTTTTTGTTATTTGAATCTGGTTTTCATTTTTCTGCTTGTTTCTTCGATATAGAAGCTGTGACAGTCGTTGCTTTGCATTTTATGAATAATGTTGGCGTTTTTAAATTTACGAATTTTAGTTTTGTACCTGGTTTTTGAATAAATTTAGTTTTTATTGGGATGTTATGTTTTGCTACAAGTTTTTTTCTTTCTCAAATGTTGGTTAATTTTTCGCTTATATTGGGAATATATGATACGTAGTAGTGTAAGGTTTTATAGTTTGTTGTTTTTTTAAACTGACTTAATTGTTGACTGTGGTGCTGGTCCAGGTGTGTGTGTGTAAATTGTTTGGAGGATATTTGTTTTTGGTTTGTTTCATGTGCTGTGTCTCTGGGAATGTATAGTCCAGTATGAGTGACTTTTTTTTATTTCTGTTTTGAATTGTGTTTCGGCTCTTGTGATCTTTAGGGAGAGAAATGCTATTTATTTAGCTTTTTTTCCTGTTCACAGGTGAACTTAATATTTGGGTATATAGAGTTAACGTGGCTGAAAAAACTAGGTGTGTGTTCTGTAAAAGCGCATTCAGCAATTGTATCGTTAACATATTTCTAACCAGTATAGTGGTGGGTGTAAGGTTTAATTAATCGCTTGGAACTCAATGTGTATCATGAAAGTTTTTGCTAAAACTGATGATACGGGATTGTCTGTACATAAGCCATTTGTAGATAGTTTTGGTCATTGAATATAAAGTTAGTTTTGGTGGTAGTGAATTCTATAAGAGTTGCTAATTGGTTGTTAGGAATGGATATAAATGAGTTGGGCCCTTGGACACAAAGTTTTAAAGCTAACTTACAGACTCTGGTAGTTAGAAATTCTGCAAAGAGGGAGATTATATCAAACTGGACATTAAGGCTTTATGGTTCAATTGATCAAAAATAGATTTAAAGCTACAAGAGAAGTACTGTATCTGTTACACATGCAATTCTTTAAAGTTAACAGAGATATAGTACTTTTATTCTAATCGTGGCTTACTTTAAAGAAGTGCGTTTGTAACAGATACAATATTTCCTTATAGTCATCTACATTTTATAGCTCTGACTTTCGTTGCGCTGATCGTATGATGGTTATTCATTGTTTGAAAAGTACTCCTTGCGTGCTTGCAAATCATCTGGAGTATATCTGACTACAACCAATATCTCTATATACACTGTATGTTTTCAATGCTGCACTTAAACACAAATAATATACACAAATACGTGTATATATACATTCATAATTCCAGCCACTAAATATTCTCTAAATTTCATACTTTAGGTTGATTAGCACACAATACAAACTTTAACAGTAACCAAGATACTTCTATTGCTATCCCAGGGAGGTTCGTATCCGAAAATAGACCCTGTTAAAACATATACTTACTGTTTATAAGAACATGTGTTACGTTTGATCTCGTTAACTGGACGGTGAGGTATGAACCCTGTTGTAAAGATGATGCTTCTTCGATTCCGAGGGGGCGGAGGGCTAGAAACACAAATTCCAATGCAAATTTTGGATTCGGTAGTCATTAAGGCCTACTTCTAGACTCCAGTTATGCTTAGATGACATCGCGCACGTGTTTTAGTTCCGCCGTGTGGATAAGGAGCTATCCTCTGGTCATCCTGAGTCACCCAGGCCAAGTTTGCTCTTACTAGCTTTAAACTATTGGAAAAGCTCGGGGAGAAAACCAATTCACATATTGGAAATTACTGAATACTACTTTTGTTAATTAGACTAAAATTATTATTATTATTATTATTTGTAATCTCCATTGTTATGGCATGTAAAGGTGTGTAAGTAAGAGTTACATGCATAAGTAACATTAATCAACGAAGTTTTTGAAATGTGTTTTATAATTAAGTTTCAGTATTCCATAGTTATCAATACATCTAAAAATGAGTTACTATTTTCAAACACTGAGAATCAATTTCTCGCTTCCTGCTCAAACGTAAGATTAAGACGTTAGACGCTAGAGCTTTATTTGTGACTGTTTCTCAGATTACTATGCTAGCGCGTTTAGGAGGTAAAAATCGAGCAATCATTACGTAAATATACTTTCAAAGTTCATTGACCTTTGCTGGTCATTACTTTCGGAATTAACCACATATTAACAGTTAGAGTTTACCAACCAAATCAACTCTTCAACAGATGACTCTTATTGAGGGCTTAGAGTTCCCTAACCTAATCAAAGAATTTATAGGTACAGGTGTCCCTGATCTGACCAACTACGATCGCCTTTGAAAACAAGCTATTCGAGTTTGTTTCCCGCTACAGAAATCGATGTCACAAGACGTAAAAAATAAAACAAACAAAACGCAAATAGATATTTGATAGGATTAGGCATACGTGTTTGTTGAACCTATTTTCTCCAACCAAATAAACATCAAGAACAAAAAGAGAAAAACAGACTTACATCCATCAAAGAGAAGTAGAAAAAAAAACTGAGAGTTATGATCAGTTTCTTTGTAAACATTTAATTACATAATGTTTGTTTGTTTTAATTTCGCGTAAAGCCACACGAACGCTATCTGCACTAGCCATACCTAATTTAGCAGTATAACACTAAAGGTAAGGCAGCTAGTAATCATCAATCACTCACCGCCAATTCTTGGGCTACTCTTTTACCAACGAATAGTGGGATTCACCGTCAAATTATAACGCTCCAACGGTTGAAAATATTGGTGTGATGGTGATTCGAACTCGCAACCCTCAGTTTTCGAGTTGATTGCCTTAGCCACCTGGCCTAATTGTATAATGAGTTGTGTTATACAATTTCAGAAGAGAAACGACGTATTACTTTTGAGTTAGTTAAAATATATCGTAATTGCAGAGTGTTCTGAGAGACACATTTTTTCGTCAAGTTTTAACAAAGAAAACATTGTTTGGTCTTTCTTCCCATGGACATAGCCGAACACATCACTAATAGCGACGGTACCCCTTGATAACCTAGGATGGTCATCGAAGGTTTTTGAAGTTTATCCGTTACATGTAATTAAGACTATTTATTATTGGTTGCTACTGCAAAGTTTTAGTCACTTTTTTGATGGAAACATATTAGTCTAGAATATAAACTAACATTAATTAATTGTACTTTTTGAAATATAACATTTTGTTTGTACTCAAACTTGATGTGGACCATAAGTGGCGTCTCTTATCACCTCCTCGTCTGTTCTATCCCAGCCAGCCTGATAAAATTTAATTTTGAACAAAAGGCCTCGTCGACTATGGATATAGTTGAATGAAGTTATATGTCTTTATTTTCACTTATAAGTTCTTCGAACTACTTTATTATTTTTCTGCTGTAGAAGTTACAAATAAACGAAAAGTGTAGTTCACGTCACACACACATATAAATATATATATATATACAAACAGTTTCTAACACATGTGAAATAACATGCATGTTAGGACGAAAAATGTTTGTTTTGAGCACAAATATACTTTGTGAAAGTAATACTTGATGAGTAAGAAATATAAAAAAACAACAACAACAAACGAAATGAGAAACAAACTTTCTCAAAAGTAATAATACAAAGTTGGAAAGGAATGTGACGAACTTTCACGCGCAGAACTGCAAGTGTAAATTTATTTTTATCAACATCTAGGTCACAACAAACTGATGTCTTTTCAGACATTTTGTTAGAGTGATGTGAATATAACGAATATGCTAACACACGTCATTTCTAACTTGTTCAGATTATTTGATTCTATTACAATTTTGTTTCACCGTTTTGGGAGTCTGTTTATAATTTTAAAAGGTCAGAATGGGGTTTGCAATCCTGCTAAGTATGCTGGTAATCACTTGTTTCTGAAGAACTTAAAGTGTACAGAAATGTTTCATGCTCGTGATAAAGGACCTGCTGCGTAATTCAGAAAAAGTAAGTTTTAAATATTCATTATTAGCGCGACGGGTTCGATCTACTCATCGGCACTTTGTATGAAAGTACATAACTATATGAAAGTTGATACATTCTTTTATGAGCCTTTCTTAACTTCCCTTTTACTACGGGTCTCTATAGAAAATTAACACAACTATTTAGATTGCACATGGTCGCAGATAATTTTTGAATTAAATATTAACAGACATGTACAACCAGACATGTCTGTAAACATTTAATTCGAAAATTATCAGTATAAAATAAATTATTTTTCTTTCCTGTTATTATCTTATTTGGGGTAAGCTGTTACTGTTGTAAGCCAATAATTTGTACAACCGTGTTCCTATCCCATTCCGTGTTCATATAGGATGAATATGTTTGGTGGCGGGGATTCGAACTCTGAATCCTCAGGTTGTGAGTTGAATACTCTAACCATCTCTTTCTATGGAACAAAATCTCAGAATGATATCTCAAGCTTTACGTAAACATTACAACCTTTCATTTGATTGTATTAGAACCTTAATAAACGATTAGAGCTTTTCACCGACTCGGATGTTAGAAAGTTACCTTTTTATGATGTTCTTCATAATATAACGAACTTTTAACTAATCAAACTAAAATACCAATCAAGGAAAATTTGTTAGCACACCTGAGAATCATTATCAAACAACAGAAGCATCAGAACTATGATCAAATATGAAAAGTTTCAGTTATCTTATCCCCAAACAAAAAGGGTTCAAAACTTCTTAAAAGCTAAAGTATTTAAGATTATGTCCTCCGCTGGTAAAGCGGTAAGCTTACGGATTTACAACTCTAAAATTTGGGATTCGATTCCCCTCGGTGGATTCATCAAAGCTATAAGAAAACACACACACGCACATTCACCTAAGGAAAGGGTATACCAATTTAGTCTTAAATTTTGCTCATACATTACAAAGTATTGAGTTTGTATATTAAATGTTTCTTAAATCTCAACAATGCAAACATAACATAAAGAAGCGGAATAAAGACAAATGATTTTATCTTATTGAAGTTTTGTTAAAACATTGTAATAAACCTGATAACCACAAATATAAGAAATATACACTGAATAAAGACAAATGATTTTATCTTATTGAAGTTTTGTTAAAACATTGTAATAAACCTGATAACCACAAATATAAGAAATATACACTGAATAAAAACAAATGATTTTATCTTATTGAAGTTTTGTTAAAACATTGTAATAAACCTGATAACCACAAATATAAGAAATATACACTGAATAAAGACAAATGATTTTATCTTATTGAAGTTTTGTTAAAACATTGTAATAAACCTGATAACCACAAATATAAGAAATATACACTGAATAATGAAAAATGATTTAAGTGAAACCAAAAATTTTGTGAAACGATTATAACAAACCTGATAATTACAAATATAAGAAGGATAAACTGAATAGAGAAAGGTGATATATTGGTTTAACGAGAATTTTTTGAATAATATAATAAAGGAAATGTGATAATAGTCTCGCCAGTCGTTTTGTTTAAGCTTTATGATAGATCTGATAAATACAAATATAAGAAGGTTAAAGTGGATAAAAATGGTTAAAAGCGCTCCTCCCGAGGATCAATGTCATATCTTAAACTTATAACGTTAAAATTCAAGTTTTAATATCCATGGTGAGCATAGCAGAGATAGCTCATTGTGTACATTTGGGCTTAACAAAAATAAAAAAAGCAAACAACTCTTAACAAATAAAAAAAACAAGAATAAAAGTTGAATTATAAACAAAATTATTCACCAATCAGAGTGCTGCATCTCAAGTCGTATATATCATTTGAAATGACATATTCCATCATAGACTTAAACGGACTGATGAAGGCTAAAAGTACTCGAGACTCAATTCTCATCTTGTCGTGTTGCACTTTTTATTATTTAATAGGAGAGAATATGTGTTGTATTAACACTTACACAACCCTGAGAATAAAACAGCTTGTATACAGGTATAGCTGGACGACTTCGTTTTTTTTTTTTTTTGTAATGACGGTTTAAAAACATAAACACGAACCACACCAAGAAAACCTCCGTGTTGGGCATTCAACGTGTATTAAAACTTTCATGTTTAGAATTATTGATGTTAAAATTTTTAACGTAAATTACCTTGTGATTCCAATTTCATGTGACAAAATAAGACAGCCATTATTTTATGTTATAAGCCTATCTAAATTAATGTCTAATGATTTCGGTAATAACTGCGGTCCTCTGCTAAAGTCTGGGATTCGCTCGCTGCTTGATATGAGTTTTCAGTTTTCTTACTTTAATAATTATGTAAATGTCTAGTTATTTGCATTCTGAAACGCTTAAAAAAGCATTTGTTATCGAAAACTTAAGCCTAAAGTGTGTGATTACATCGACAACTTTTTTTTTTCCTGGAGCAACTAATTATTAGGAGGTTTTAAAATTAATTTTAAGATCAATGGTTACAAGTCTTGTTTATCCTTTTTAATTTAATGAAGCTTGATTTAAAAAAAAAGTATTTAGAAATACTAGGTGTAGAGATTCTGGAGATTTTTAGTTCGAGCCCCGATTTATGTCTTCGACTTTTTCTTATTTTTAAAAGTTGGTGTGAAACTGGTAGTGATTTTAAAATGAACAATTAAAATAAATGTGTTGAAGTGCTACATTTTTGATCAAGGCATCTACAAGAAGTTTAAAATAATAACTCGATAAACAATGTAAACAATCTGTTCTATCGATCTAACAATTTAGAGTGAATTGGTTCATTATCTACTATTAATACATTCGACTGCAATGTTAATAGTAGCTCTTAATTGGCTCAGTGTTAAACCTGCAGTCTCATAACGTTATAAATTGAGTTTCGAGACCATTGGTGGGCACTGCATAAATAGCCCATTGTGTTGATTTGTGTTTAATATCAAACAAATAAACAAAAATATTAATATTATCTCAAGTGGTTAGTATTGACGCCTAAATTAGTGTTCAATATCAAACAAAGAAACAAAAATACTTAAACTCTTATACCAAGTTAACAATGCAAATTAATCCTCACAATGAAGATACACGTGTCACAAAGAACAAAAAAATAACAAAATTAAATTAGTAAATATATTAAACATGTTATTTAGTGTCTGTAATTAAACGTGTACTGTATATGCAATGAATAAGATAAACTAATAGAAACCAGTGAACGTTCGGTTTGTACAGTCTGCCTGTCTTGGAGTTCTAACATATACCCAGGTGTTTGTCTTGAGTGACGAATCACAGGGGAAGAAGCAGACCGCTGCTAGTCAATAGTGCTCAGGTTTGACTGAATGGCTCGGCATGGCCAGGTGGGTTAAGGCGATCGACTCGTAATCTGAGGGTCGCTGGTTCGAATCCCAGTCGCACCAAACATGCTCGCCCTTTCAGCCGTGGGGGCGTTATAATGTGACGGTAAATCTCACTATTCGTTGATAAAAGAGTAGCCCAAGAGTTAGCGGTGGGTGGTGATGACTAGCTGTCTTCCCTCTAGTCTTAAACTGCTAAATCAGGGAGGGCTAGCGCAGATAACCATCGAGCAGATTTGTGCGAAATTTAAAAACAAAACAAACATTTGACTGAATATCGTCAACTGAGATTTTTTCCATGTCTGGTAATGTGTATTCAGATATAATAATAACAAATTCCCGACATTGGTGTGATGTTTTTTTGCAGGAATCCATGATGGATAATGTTAGTGGACACAGAATTTTAATCTATTACAATATAAAAATTAACTTCTGTACCTTATAACACGACCTCGAAGAGAACCTGTATTATGTTTCTATTCTTGTTCTGCGCCATTTTTATCTAAGAAGACACCAGTGCTCGCTTCTTGATCGTCCATTTCGTATTTGAGAAACCTTTATCTAAAAATACACTTTTCCAAGGGAGTAACTGTCAAACTTAATCTTCTTGGTCCAAATAAAAAAGGTCTTTCTGAGCTGAGGTACCAAAGTGTAACGATTTTTAAACAAACCTATGTATGCAATATCTGAATACATGAGCCTAACAGAGTACCGATTATTATGTTTACTTCATCTTGTCTTGCAGGATACTTGAACTGTCTATTGTGACCTAGTTTATGTGATGCACTTAGATATTTAGACACCCCAAAACACATTGGTATGGGTCTTCTATCAAAGCTAACTGTGGTTGTAAGGGCCATGACATCAATGACTAATGTTAGGTCATTCTCTGGTAACTCCATATTCACAGTCATACCCTAGTGTATCAAAATTCTGGATAACGTCAATCATGCTAATGCAAGCAATCTTGTAATATCGATACCGAAACGGTTATGTTTTGCCAGTATATGCCGCCATAGAAACTGTTGAGGATTTCTTTCAATCTAGACGAAATCAAAGTCTTAACAGATTTTGTTCAGCCCGCCAGTATCTTTTCCTAGTGAACATTATTAAACCTACCTACACTTTTTCAATTCAGTAGTTTTAATGGTATGAGAGGAGAAGATCTGTGATGATCGTATATATGATGATGTGGCGACACTTGTTAATCATTGTGTTTCATCCACTGCTATACCACTTTGTAAAATATCGGAATTTATTCATCCACTGGCTATATGATTAATTTGTTATTTGTGTTTTTTACATGGAGGATCTTGAAGAACATTTGTCGCCATTAGAGACTTCAATGGACACAGCCTGATCTTGAGTTATGTTAATACAAATAAAGGAGAAGTCTGTTGAGACCGACTGTCCAGCCTCAATGTCTTCCTATTAAATACTTGCGTTGTGACATACTTTTACTGATCTATGCCAAGTTTTTATTACAATTAATCTTACTTGTTTTCTTTCTTCATTTTTTTTTATAGGTGGGTAACAATTCGCATGGCAGTGCTGAAGTGTGGTAAGATTCAACGCTATTCAAGTTGTTTGTCAAGCTACAAGTTGTAGATGTCCAATTGTCTTTTGTGTACTATTTGTTTGGAGCTATCCGTCCATTGTTGGCTATAGTTTATCAGTGAGGCTGTTGAGGCTATGGCTAATTGCATTGTTCATGCAACTTTAATTAGACGTTTCTTATTTTATTCTTGGCCTTAGTGGACTCATACCTACCAGCAAGCCTATCAGGGTCAGATTAGGCCTTTGATGTATTTTGCTATCTCACTCATTCCAAATTTATTTGTTATCTTTCAGAAAGCTATATTTCGTGGCTGTTATATCTGGCAGTGTAGTAGAAAACGAATGACGAATTATAGACATTTCTAGTATTACTACTTGAACCAAATCCAAGATCGTTTAGAATGATGTAGAAGGCAAATTGGGAAGCATGTAGCAGAATTAATTTTTTGTTTTTATCTTTATAGTTGATTATCACGTGATTTTTCGGGAATTATTAATACTTTTAGGAAGTGCGTTTCTTAGTATTTTAGTTACTTTATTTACTTTCTTAATTTTCTGATCATTAAGATCTCTTTCAAAAACACCATCTCTACCTTTCAGTATCACGGCCAAGAAGACTATAACAGGTCGTTTATGTAATGTAACTTCAGACAACACTACACTTGTATGGCGACACATCTTTTGGAACAGATAATACTCAACGTGAGGTATTGCATCATTTATCTCCCATTTCGCTCTCTCTGTCTTTGTTTGTTTTCGTTTAAATTGTGTCTGGTAAGAGAGATTTTATTTTGATTTAACTTGGCAGAAGCATAGTTCCTAATAGGATGAAAATTTGTGATACATTCTCTTAGAGATTGACAGTATAGATCACTCTTCGGTAATTTGTCATGTATAATAGGCTTAAGTTTAGTTTAGGTTGGTAAACTTTCTCATGCAAGTTTAAACTAATTAAAGTTAGGCATCATGCGATTGCTATCTAGATTACCAGCTGTCTATTGAGTTGTCTATTCTTGAAAACGTTAGAGAACTGGTTAATTATACGAAACGTTAGAGAACTGGTCTGGTTTAGCAAAAAACATGCAGAACAAAAAAAAATTAAAACTGGAATAAAAATTGTTTTTTTACAGGTGAACTGGTTGAAAGTGCTAAGGCTCTGACGTTTACTTTTATTGAACTTTAAGGAACGAATATCATGTGAAAATGAGCGTAGAAACTGATCGCATCACATGTGACCACGAATAAAATTTATAACAGTCTTGAAAATGAACTCGTGACGCGTAATTAAACAGAAAAAAAAACTGAAATGTATTGAGCTTTTCTTTTATCAAGTTAATACATTACTATGTGAATACGCGATATTAACTGCTAATTTTTTTTCCTTTTCAGTATTTTCCTTGCTACAATTTCTTACTTAATGACAGATCCTAATTTCATAGCACTGTTTTTGGTTTTAAAGTGGTGACATGTACGTATACCACTTATCTCACTCCTTTCTAATGCATATACATCACACTTAAAGCATTTTCAATTGTTAGTTTTATTTCAGGTTATAGGAAATTCAACTGATATTGTACACTAGTGCAGCTCTAACTGTTACACTCTAGTATGATTTAAGAGAGATCGTTATCCACTGCATAGATTTATCGTATCTTAAGTTACCTAACGTATTTGAGACTACTTTATGGCTGTTACACGGTACGCAGACACTTCCAAATATCACTTATTTTGTAACTGGTCAAATACAGAGAGGATGAAAGTAGCTTGACGTTTTCAACCAGATTCTTTTATGTTATTAAGGGAGTTAGAACTTTTTGCAAAAATCTCGTTCTTTGTTTTTGTCTATATAACGTTTTCTTTTGATTGTTGAGCAAAACATCCTTTTTGTTCTATTAATATCTGAACTGGTTTAAGCTATTTTCAAATTATAGTTGCATTATATTTTTCTTTTACTAAATATGTTTTGTCTCATTTGCGTTCCTTATTTGCAAATGCAGTTTATTCATTTAGTTTAAATTTAACCGAAGAATACGATAGCCCTTGCCACTAAAACCAATCTGTGTTTATAGACGTCTTCTTTGTGTTTATTTGTCAATAACGTTTGTATGGACTCTTCCGAAATAAATTATAATACTTAATAATATTGAGAGACAGATTTTATGCGCCGTATGTCATTCATGTTTCGGTTGCTTTGTTTGTTTGTTTGTTTTTGAATTTCGCGTAAAGCTGCACGAGGGTTATCTTTGCTAGCCGTCCCTAATTTAGCACTGTAAGACTAGAGAGAGAAGACAGCTAGTCATCACCACCCACCACCAACTCTTGGGCTACTCTTTTACTAACGAAAAGTGCAACTGACTGTAACGCCCCCTCCGGATGAAAGGGTGAACATGTTTGGTGCGACGGACATTCGAACCCGCGACTCTCAGATTACGAGTCGAACGCCTTAACCCACCTGACCATGCCGGGCGTTTTGGTTGTAATATTAAAAGGATAAGTAAGAAAGTCATATGTCATAGCGTAAACGCCTTTTACAAACTGGTGAAGCATTATCATGATTCATTATACTTACCATAACACAGTATTATAACTTATTAAACCTGCCATAAGACATTATTATAATTCATCATACTTGCCATAACAAACTCTTATAATTCATTATACTTGCCATAACACACTATTATAATTCATTAAACCTGCCATAAGACATTATTATTTCAATTCATTATACTTGCCATGATACATTATTATGATACAAGTCATTGTGCTTGGCATAAGACATTATTGTAATTCATTATGTTTACCATAAGACATTATGTTAGGCCTATTATATGTTTTAACCTTACATTCTTCAACCATTCCTTTAGAGAATTTCAAGAATAAGAAGGATGTATAATAATAGTATTTAAATCACTCTATATTTGTCATATCTATCATCGACAACGCTTTTCTCAGTCAAGAGATCATCAGACAAACTGGGATAAAACAAACACAGTTGTGGTCCAAATATTATTGATATAGAACATATGTTTTAGCAAAAACTGTTATGACTATTGACACGACAAATAATTATAGTGTGAGAGAAATGCTATCATACATCATAATTCTTATGAATTCATGAGGAATCAGATCAACGACGTGGTGTTAAAAACATAATAGGTTTAACATAATGTCTTATGACAAGTATAATTAATTAGAATAACAAAAATGCAATAGTTACGACCTGTTTCTCTTTCTTTTTGCTGAGTTTGTCTTATTCAAGCTCTGTACATAGATATGCACAACATTTCTCATTGCGGTTTTAGTGACTGGTCCGATGGCTCCAATTCTGAGAAGATAAAAAGCTAAACGTTGGGTGGATACAGTACACAAAGTCCGTTGTGCTGATGTGTGCTTAACACAAACAACAAAATACTGTTTAAAGTGTCACAGCAGCTCAATATTCATGTGGAAGTATGAACAAACATTTCTACATGCTTCCCACGTGCAACCACATTTACTATCTTATCAGTGAATTTAATTTTAATAAAAAAACAGTAAAATGAGAAATCAGGTCTTAAATATGGCGTATGAAACAACGGGTTTTATTTATCCAAAGCTTTTGACAATTAGTTTAGTCTGAAATCCTTTTGAATTAAATTTGGTAAGACTTAACAGCCTCGTCTATAAACGTCTTGACTGCAAAGAATACTTTAATTCTCGCATACAGGTACAATAATTTGAAACGTCTAGTTGTGAATGAGCATGGTTATAATTTACGAATTATGTGATTATGCGTGTGTGTGTGTGTGTTTTTTTATGGCAAAGCCACATCGGACTAACTGCTCAGCCCACCGAGGGGAATCGACCCCTGATTTTAGCGTTGAATATCCGGAGACATACCACTGTACTAGCGAGGGGCGTGTATTTATGCACAAAACACAACGTAACTAGAATGGAATAGTGAACAAACAGATTCTACATGCGTAAAAGAAGTGAAACTTTGCGTCCTTGTTTGTTTTAATGTTGCACAAAGGTTCTCGAGGGCTATCTGCGCTAGTCGTCCCTAATTTAGCAGTGTAAATTGACTAGATGGAAGGCAGTTAGTCATCACCACCCATCGCCAACTCTTGGGCTACTCTTTTACCAACGGATAGTGGGATTGACTGTCACATTATAACGCCTTCACGGCTGAAAGGGCAAGCATGTTTGGTGCGATGGGGATCGAACCCGCGACCCTCGGATTACGAGTCAAACGCCTTAGCCCATTTAGCCATGGAGGGTCTCAGTTGGTGTGATAAACCTGCACAGTTACACAATACGTCATTTGTGCATTTTACGTCATTTCGTATAAATTCTGTTTCTCTAAAGTTTCGAAATTAAAATACCTGGACGTTATATGGATTTTTGGAATAATACACGATAGAAAATCTTTTACATTTCATTAAAATATTTAGTGAACACTTTTGAAACTAAAACAAAATGATGCTATGCTTACCTTTGCTCCAGTAAACTGATAAAGGAAAAACACATATCTTATTGAAAATAAAGAGAAAAAGTTATCGACAGAAATACAACGTAGTATTTTAAACTATTTTATATATATAGTTGAGTGAAAAATATAAAGTTTCAAGCGGAATGGCGAGTTCATAGAATCCAAACATGTTACCGTATCCTTTATAGAATATAAGAGTTTTGTTGAGCGCATTAGTTCAAAGGAAATACAAGGGGTTCAATTTCTGGAGAGACTTTTCAACCCACAATAATCAAAGTACTCTAAACCATTGTTGCAAAACAAGGTTAAAATATGTGACTTATGTGCTGACACTTGTATCATCTACTTATGTTTAGTTCTGCTTTGCGATTCGTAAAAATGTTCAAAAATAGAAACGTCTTTAATTCAATTAATTGTGTCTTCGTACTGTGCATTTAATTAACCACTTAAATTTAATAAATGTGATGAAATATGAGTGGCATATTAGGAGTATCATTACGATATTACTGAGATCATAAAAATTTGACAAGTTGTAAAATTATTGAAAAAAAGAAAGCACAACATTTCTTTTATGCTATTAATTCGATTGAAACTAATTTACCAGTGGTACAGAGTCTGCGGACTTGCAAACGCTGGGAACCAGGGTTTTGGTGGATAGCGCACAGATAGGCCATCATGTAGCATTGCGCTAAACAACAAATACAACACGAAAATTACAACATTGTATGGTTCTTTATTTTACATGACACGGTTCTACAAATTAGTACGATATAGAAATGCGTAATTTTAAAATGTTAAATGTCGGTACTGAAAATGTTCACCTAAACAACGCTTTATCAACAGATATTAACGTCTCTAATTTTGAATTATTAGCCAGTGTAAAACAAGGAAGGCAGCCAATATCACCTGTCGCCACAAGAGTAACTGATCTTGTTCTTTAAACTCTGAAAAGGGATCAAATGCTACTTTTATAACGCCCTCAAAGCTGGAATTGTGGAGCGTCTTTCTCATCTCGAGTTTCGGACTTTTCATTCCACCGTCCGACAAGTTAGTCAGTAGAACTTGCTTGGCCGACCACGAAAGTAAAATGGATTATGCATTTCACTAGCACCGTCAAGAGCAAAGCGAAGTTTTGTTTGTTGTTAAGCGTAAAGCTACACAATCAGCCATCAGTACTGTGCCCACAACGAGTATTGAAACCCAGCCTTTAGAGTTATAAGCCACCGGATTTCCTGCTGAACTAATAGAAGGTCTGAAGTAAAAGAGAAAATACTCTTCCAATACCAGTGAAACAAAAGCACTATGTGATCTGACTACATCAAATTCGGAAAACAACAATGACAACAAAAGTATGGTATATAAACCGGTTAATTTCAAGGAGTAAAAACTACAATATTTTATTGTGTGAAATCTCAATGTTAAAATGGACATTTTATAAGTAATTTTATGTATTTCAAAACGCCCGTAATTTTTCGTTGACTTCATGGGAAGTCATACATGAGAGAAAAGTACAGTAATATTTACAATAATATAAAGCTCATTGGTAAAATTCGGGACTTGATGCTTGCGATGAGTGCAGTATACATAACTAATTTTGCGTGCTTTTTTTAAACTCAATAACAATAAATATGTCATCTAAATACTGCAATTAGAAACAAAATAAGAGAAATCCACGACTTTTAGATTGAATTCAAGCTTAGCGAGGTTTGCTTCTCTGTTATTTATTTTATCAGAAATGCACAAAACAATTATAATAATCAGTGAATGGCATACTTTAGAAATACCAGTTTCTCTGATAACCTCTTTGTTTTAGTAAAAAAAGATAAAGAAACTGTTAACTGTTCTTACTGAAGAACAGCGTTGCTTATGGAGCTTTGATAGAGTTGTATGTTTTTCTGATGTTTGTTTGTTTGTTTAATTTTACGCAAAGCTATGCGAGGGCTTTCTGCGCTCGCCGTTCCTAATTTAGCAGTGTAAGATTAGAAGGAAGGCAACTAGTCATCACCACATACGGCCAACTTTCGCGCTTCTCTTTAACCAACGAATAAGAGAATTGACTGTCAAATTAGAACGCTACCACGGCTGAAAGGGTGAGCATGTTTGGTGTGACGGGAATTTGAACCCTCGACTCTCAGATTTCGAGTTGATGCCTTAACCACTTGGCCATGCCGGGGCCTCTTTCTGATGTTTTTGATGATATTTCACATTACTGAAGAGGGACTGAACTTCATATTCTATCAGCAACATCATTATTGCTAAGCCTTTTATCGATTTCGCCCTACTTATAGATATTAAATTATGACTTGTATTCACAAATACACACACCTTTCTATATATACATGTATGTGAGTGTGTGTTTTAATTTTCTTTTTTTGTCCAAAAAGCGAAGTGATAAACAAGATCACGTTCAAAATGCTTCGATGGAGCAACTAATTTCCTTTCAGTAACAAACTCACTAACTATCATAAACTATCATCGCCTTTGACAAAAGTATTGTTTGATGACAGAGCGACTCGTATTTGGTCATCACAACCAGACCTGGGACTTCTCCAATATGATTAAACTTTATTTATATTTTCTCTCATGCACTTGTCATCACCACAAGTACAGGGAAGGCATACGCTGTTCCTACAACGAATCCAATTTCTGATTCATGATCACTTCAACAACAACAAACTACCAGACAGCACAAGATAAGCTCGTTGTCTGCTAAAATACGATCTTCCAGTTTGGTTATCCGTTCTAAAGGTCACGTGTTCTGTCTTGTCAACTTCGTTCTTCTTCTTGAAGAAAGGACAAGACCAACTTCCAAGCTTTATGTGAGGCATTTCTTCGTAATCTATGTTCTTTATTGACAGATTACTTAAACATCCAGTCTGAGGATCGCGGAATCGAATGCTTCTCCCATCAAACATGTTCGCCCTTTCATTCGTGGGGACGTTATAACGTGACGGTCAATCCCACTATTCACTGGTAAAAGAGTAGCCCAGCAGCTAGCTGTGGATTGTGATGAATAGTTGCCTTCACTCTAGTCTTTCATTGCTAAGTTGCCTTTCCACTCCCACACCCCTGCAGCACAGCAGCATGTCTTTGGGCTTATACTGCTAAAAACCGGGTTTTGATATTCATGTTGGGCAGATCACAAATGGCACTCGTGTAGTTTTACGCGAAATTCATAAAAGAACAAACCAAACTTAAAAATCAGAAAGATCGATGACTAATTGGTTGTAGTTTTTCGGGCATATGTAACAGAAATAAGACTTTTTATTAATTTTTGGCTTTTTTATCTCCACATTTTTGTATTCTCTGCCTAGCATAATCTTGAACAGATCGCCCATTGCGCCTGTCTTTGACTATTTCGTAAGGTTAACTTTTATGAGGAATACCACTCATTAGGTCTTCTTTATTAACTTTTCACACAACACCATTAATACATTATTGTTTATCCAAACCGTGTTTTAGCTATATGCACTAATAAATTTTTCTACGGAAATTTTACAGAATGTACACTTTTAAAAATGAGTTGTTTTAGGTATATAAAATCTCTGTAATATAACCAGTAGACAATACGTAGCACGTAATTAAAGATCACGCTCAACATGAGGAAATTGAGACCTAACACGGCATCTCAGAGATTACTCTTTAAGGAAATTAGGCCTTAACTCACCATCTTATATTTTATTTCTTAAGGAACTTAGACCTTAACTCGGCATGTCAGAGCATATATTTTTTAAGGAAATTGGGCATCCTTACCTCGGCATCTTAAAATTTATTTTGTAAGGAAATCAGGCCTTAACTCGCCATTTCAGAATTTATTTTTAAGGAAATTGGCCTTAATTTGGCATCTTAGATATTGTTTTTGACAAACACTATTGCGAATGCTGTGTCAACACAAATGGGTTGGTTGTATAGCGAATTTCTCTAAACATCTATAGTGATGTTTTGTATACGAAATAACAAGATAACGAAGAAGTCTTGAGGTCAAGTAAGTAACATGGTGACTAGTTTTTCAATAACTCTGAGTTTGGTTATGTTAGTAGCAGGCTTTCCAGTTAGTTTTGAGAACGATTCTGATTTTTACGGCTAACATGATATTAACTGTAACATGTTGCACCTCTCATGCCATGCAACTTGTTGGTGAAACACTAGTGCGTTTTCCTCCTTTGAGTCTAGTAGTAGCTATCACGTGACACGATCGTTGTAGTTATCTCTGTTTCCTTCAGCTTCCTATCACACTTGCTGGGAGTCCGCGACGCGTAATCAATGTGTGTTGACTGGCCTCGAGCTATGTTGTGCCTGAAACCTAAAAACAAAAAATTCCTGGTAGCCCCTAAATTGGTAAAATTAAAGACAACGTCTCATTTTGTGTGGGGAACATTGTCTATAGTTGATGAAGACTAGAAAAACTATAATATGATAGCTATAAGTTTCGAATGGACTTAAGAACAACTGGTGCGATAATTTGACTATTTTGGTGCCTCACATTGGACTGGTTTTGAATGAAATATCTTTCATCTCTTCTCACATAAAGTCTAGTCTTGGAACTGTTTTAAACTTGTAGAAGGGCTTCACGTAGCTTAGTCTAGGAAGCTTATTGTAAGTATACAATATTTCTATGTACACGATCAATTCCTGCTTATATATTTTAAACCATATTATTTTCTTATTTCTATATTGCTTCATTGAAAATTGCAATTTAATGTGAGATTTTGCCCTTATTTTAATATCTTACTAGGTAATTTAAGCTGATTAGGGTTATGAACACATAGTTAAGCAACTTATTGTGTGGAAGAACAATCTCTGTTTTCTTAGCTAGTTAGAATTATCGATTTGACTGGGCATTTCTCTTTTAATTAATGGAAATAATTCGTCATATATTTGAAAAACGAGAACTGGTGTTGAATTAAAAAGGGTACTGAGATAAGATTTATTTACACATCAGCTCAAAACACTTTTACATACAGCATTCTTTGAACTGAAGTCCGTTTGTAAAGAACGTGCCACATCCACTCGAATTCGAAAAAAGCTTAAAAGTTACAAAAAAAAATCGATATTTTGCTATCACAAAGCTTCAACAAATATATTTATCATTTTAAATCGTAAACAGTCACATCTGTCCTTAAATCTTCAAAAACCCATTTCTCAAGGTCTTTTATTGTATTGAAAACATTAAACTCTCCAGGGTTACCAAGAAATTCACAGAGATTGTAAATATTGAAAAAAAACAACCTTTCACCTGCATGAAATAAGTCAAAAGGAACTGTTGCGATTCTTTTGTTATTTTAAAATTTCAAAAGAGATTATAATTGAGTTTTTAACCTCACTTGAAGTCACATAGATTTTTATTGTACATTATTGTGATAATTAAAAAGCCAGAAAAAATGAAAAAATACGTTTTCTTCTGAATATTTCTTCACAGTATTGAACCAAAACGTTTGAGTAACAGACAGTTATAGCATCTAAAGATGTATGCTTTAAAATATTGTTAAAGAAGTTTATTAAGAGCTTTAACTGTAGTCAGTAAACACAAAAAATAATTATTTTTCGCATGGCTTTATTTTCATAAAACATTTAAAGGGTTAGTTATAATTTCGAATTATGATTTAAAACACAGTAAGGAAAAAAAAGAATGCTTTACAATAATTATGTTGTGACACTCGTGCAAGATGGCATAAAAAACTATTAATTAATTTATAGTTTATAAAGATGCATATTGACATAAGTTCAGGGTCTTCATTTACTCTTAGTTATTATGTCTGCAACAACTGTCCCCTGACCGGGCTGTGGTAAGTCTTCAGTGAACCCAGCAGATAACTCAATGTAGCTTTCCTGTAAGAAAAACATAATCAAACTCTATAAGCTCCCCAGTGGCTCAGCGGTATGTCTGCGGACTTACACGCTAAAATCCGGGTTTCGATACCCGTGGTGAGCAGAGCACAGATAGCCCATTGTGTAGCTTTGTGCTTAATTCCAAAACAACAACAAACACTATAAACAACTTCGAAACTGAAAGTTATTAAGTAGATAGTACTTAAGAGTAGAAAATGGATGGCGCTGTATTATCAATGGATAGAGATGCGACAGTTTCTAAAGGTAAAGTATATACTTTATACAGATATAATATAGAAAGTAAACAATAATAAATATTACAAGATTATGAAAGTTAAAATGAAAAAGTGATCATGTTACAAAAAGTAATGAAACAAGAATTTAAACTAGAAACACAAATTTATAAATGTTAGTCTCAACTTTAATAGATTTATACACTTATCTGTAGACCAAAGTAAGGATTTTATAAATTTGTGACTGGGCTTTTAATTCTTGTAACTGTTATTGCTATCAGGGATATGGGCATATTAGAGCTAATAGATGTTGGGACTATTCGATGGACGTATACAAACCGAACAACTAAAAAGGAAAACAAAACTGATATTTTAATGGAAAGTAGGAAATGTTGGTTTTTCGTAGAATTGCTATAAAATATATTCAAAACATTATTCGAAAAAAACAACAACCAACGATTCATATCCATTGAAATAAAGAAAACTCATGGTTTGTTAATTTTATTATGAAGTTAGGTGTTTTCCACCAGTCGATACTTTCATCCAATATCAAAATGTGACAGCGCAACATTTCATTTCTAGCATTATCGCAAAGCTAATGAAGCTGAAAATCGTTAGTATGTACAGTTAAATGTTCTAATAAAATGGTCAAAACACGAATCATGACAAAGTATAATAGTTGGAGAAGTTATTTAAATGTTTAGCAAAACATTTGTCTAAAAATACTTCAAATAATCAACATTTTTGTAACACAAGGTTTAATTTTCTGCAACATAAAATATATAAAATCCAAGACCACTATATTTTCGGATGAATTAAAATGATGTATGTAACAGATGTACTATTATATATTTATTTTAATACTGACGTTTGTGTAAGCTATATTTATATTTAGGAATGTACATAATTTATATTGTTAAATGTGCATTGCAAAATTTGTAGAAGATTCTCGAGTGCAAGAATAAACAGTATATGTTTTACGTAAACACTAGCGTATTGTTGCCAACTGAAATGTCTAGAACCTCGCCTTGTCTTTGATAAACCGACGCTCCGAGAGACAGTTTACATAGTTGATTTGCTACAGTTGGTATACTCTAAACCTGTGGAATCTATGTTTGAAAAATTACAGATATTTAATCAGGAACGTTTGCAAATTGTTTAAATTTCAACGGATCAACATCGGACGTTTGTATTTTACGAAGATATTATATAACTTCAGCTGTGGAAACTCTCGGGTGGTAAGAAAGATAACCTGCTCCTTGTTAAGTGAAGTGTAGCAATATCAACTCAGAATTAATTCGCTTATCGTGAACCTTAAGACCAGACAGAAAATTCAACATTGTTAGTAAATGTGTAAAACGTTTGTATGTAAATCATTATTTGTAACAACTATTTGTAATAACTGAAAATTGTATTATTGCTTTTAAATTAAAAATATGTTTGTATTAAGAAAGAAAACTGTGCAACAATCTTGTTGTTACATGCTCACATGTAATTAACTCCTAGTTCCAAACTATAATTTAATCCAGTTTTAGGCTTTTTTGAAATCGTATTAAGCAACATATTAAATCAGAAACTCATCCAAATAAAATTATAATACGTAACATACAGATAAAGAAGTTTTATAGTAATCATACAAACGTTTAGCATAATTAAGATCGGTAAATTTTGAAAATTTTGACATATCAATATGTACATGCTTTAAATATTGTACATGAAATTGTACATGCATTGTATTCTAAGAACTTAATGGTGAAAATAAAGAAGTTTAATAACGTGTCAACCACGTTATATTTGTCATATCCAATACCGACAAGGCCTTCCACCAAAAAACAAGGCCAATTAGTTGTTAAGCTGTTAACGACGTTTCTCTGTAACTAGGTTTTGTAATTCTGTAAGAAAAAAGTTGAAACAGAACTTTACAAAATTTTAAAACTTTAATCAAAATGAAAGTCGCTTGAATGCATATTTTGTTGTAATCAAATAAGTTCCATATAAACTATCGTAACTTTTGCCATACTGTCCAAATCAAGAGAGAATCCGCAATGACCTCGGCATTTGAAATTCTTTTGGGCAGCAAATTAATCTATAGGACTTTGTCTTCCTCTGTATTATTTATATTTTTGTATTTTTGTGCGCCAACAATACCAAACGTCGTAATCTGAGGGTCGCGGGTTCGAATTCCGGTAGCACCAAATATGCTTACCCTTTCAGCCGTGGGGGCGTTATATTGTTCGGTCAATCCTACTATACGTTGGTAAATGAGTAGCCCAAGAGTTGGGGGTGGGTGGTGATAATTAGCTGCCATCCCTCTAGTCTTACACTGTTAAAATAGGGACAGCTAGTGCAGATAACCCTCGTGTAGCTTTGCACGAAATTAAAAACAACAAAACAAAACACAAAACAATACCAAACCTGGAGCACGGGTATACAAGATTCAATTTTATTACTCATCAGGATCTCTACCAGCCTACCCTCAAATTTATATTTTTTATACATATTAGAGTATATTAATTTACAAAATCTTGAAGACGGTGAAATATATCAATCGAAAGGGTTTTACTTTCTAAGACTAAAACTGTAATTATATCTCAGCTAAGTCAAGCGATGACGGAGCTATGAGCTAAGAGTTTGTTCTTGAAAAACAACAAAAAACAAACTGAGAGATGTTTTATGAACCACTATGCCACGGCTAAAAATGGATAAGAGATCAGAGTGTTGTTAAAAATGTGTTTAAAATAATCAGAAACGAGTTGCTATTTTTCAACAAAACCATTAAATCTTTTCTAAAATGTTATATCTCCTATACATTTGAAAGAGATATTTGCAACACGTAAAACTGATAACCTCACAATATTATGTGAAACGTGTGGCCGAATTAATTACCAAGCAAGAATCAATAACACGGAATACTTAACTCTTCAAATAGTAATTTCATGTTATTTTTTAGTTTTATTCTTTTAAAATAAAACTTTCATTGCCAGTGATCAATTTGCAATTCAATACGTGCGAACGAATTATGTGCTAGATAAATGTGTATAATACCATAAAAACTGCTGTACAAATTTCCGAAGAAAGAGGGAGCGTTTTTTTTCAATATATGCGAAGAACCTACCGCGGGAAAGGGGGAGAGAAGAAAGAAATATTTGATGATATTAATAAATTCAGATAAATTCTATTGTAAGGTTTAAGATTAAAGCACTTTCGTAATTTAAATTTTTGAAAGCGTTCATAAAAACGAAACGAACGTTGTAATATTTTATTCTTTTATGAAGCATAGAAAGACAGAAATATTCTGTTGTTAGGTTAAAAACATGTAAGTTAATCAAAATGACCGATTTAGAATCTCGAATACGATATACGATATATCGTAGATAAAAATGACAATTTAAATGTTAAGATGCAAAAATAAGACACGGTTTGGTTTGTTTTGGATTCACAGACATAGATGAAAAATAATTTTTTAAAATTTATTTATTAAATACACAAAACAAGGTCATAAATGAGCAATCTATAGCTGTTGTTGTTGTTTTGAATTAAGCACAAAGCTACACAATGGGAT
Source organism: Carcinoscorpius rotundicauda (assembly GCA_011833715.1). Lineage (NCBI taxonomy): Eukaryota > Metazoa > Arthropoda > Merostomata > Xiphosura > Limulidae > Carcinoscorpius > Carcinoscorpius rotundicauda. Next base: position 74,420,651 of record CM022396.1, on the reverse strand, counting down.
ATCTGTGCTCTGCCCACCACGGGTATCGAAACCGTGTAAGTCCGCAGACATACCGCTGAGCCACTGTAGGGGGGCACAATCTATAGCAATAATAAATAATAATACTTATAATAATAATATAATAATAAACAGCTTAGAGACATTGGTTAGGCCTAGTAACCGCAAATGATAAAGGGCTCTGTCTACAATCATTACGCTCAGTCATTTGAAATAGTTGGCACCTCTGTTAATGTGGTACTCGCATGTGGTTTAGTTTTTGAATTAAGGGCAAAGCTGTACAATGAGCTATATGTTCTCTTCCTACCAACGGCCCAGCATAGCCAGGTGGTTTAGGCGCTGGACTCGTAATTTGAGAGTCGCGGGTTCGAATCCCCGTCACATCAAACATGCTTGCCCTTTCAGCTATGGGAACGTTGTAATGTGCAGTCAATTCCACTATTCGTTGGTAAAATAGTAGCCCAATAATTGGTGACGATGAATGGTGATGACTAGCTGCCTTCCCTCTAGTCTTACACTGCTAAATAAGGGACGGCTAGCGTAGATAGCCCTCTTGTAGCTTTGCGGAAAATTCAAAAACAAGCAAACAAATCTTCCCACAACGAGTATCGTCCGCTGGTTTCTTGAAGACATAACCCTCGGCTATTAGGAATATATTTAAATTAGATCGAAGCTACAAGCACAATTTTAACTGCTGTGATCGAATCAAGATTTTGAGAGTGAAAAGTTCAGAAGCTTAACGCTAAGAACAGCTATGTTGCGGCCAAAAAAAACAACAAAACCTTAATATTAATCAATTTAAGTAATTTGGGTTAAACTGTTTTATGATATAATGAAACATTTATGTTTTCATTTCGTCATTTATATATTTAAATATTGAAACAAGAGACTCACTTTAAAAGTGAAAATAATGCTGTAAAATATCTATATATCACATATGTTGCATTCGTACTGCTGTTTCTAAAGATGTGTTTTTAACATATTTGTGCAGATAAGAAGAAAGGCAACAGAGTATTCTGTGTAACAACATCCACCACCCATTATTAGGCTACTCAGACCTAATCAAATAGTAAACTTTGTCATATTTTTTATCACACTTGTGACCCGGATGTGCGGCACGAGATTTTGCAGAATGATAAACTAACGGATTCACAGTTTGGGCACCCTAGTCATTAGGCCATGCCTTATACAGAGACTTAATAAAAAAGTACACACAATATTTCGACACTATTTCAGCGTATCTAAATAGAGCTGTTTCATATTAGCTCAACTATTAATGACCTAAAGCTCATATAATTATTTAACAGGTAAACAGAATTGCTGAGATAGGTAAATACAATCTGGCGATTAGAAGTAAAAAAAGACTTAGATGTCTTTTTTGTAATTTGAGAATGTTTGCACACAAGAAAACAATTGTATACTAATTAAAAGGTGAAACGACCAACTTCACAAGCCAGAGGCATCGTAAGTTAAAAACAAAGTCCATCTATATTAGATGGTGTGTGATTATCGTAAAGTGAACACAAAGACTAAAGATTACTTTAAACTGGCTTTATGTAAACAAAACAATGAATAAATATTTCAAGAAGGTTAATAAACACGAATTAGAGCTTTTTAAAATGTTACTTCGTATACATGATAATATGCTTAGTATCTTTGTATGAAACTTAGTTTCATATAATAAAAAAATGGATTACAAGAAATATGTTTCAGAAGGAAGAGATACGTGTTTGTGAACATTTCAGAGACTACGTTTTTTTGCAATATAACTACACCGTGATGATATAATGTATTTAAAAATCAAAGGAATTAAAAACAATATAGAGTCATAACTACATATCATTTACAAAATGTTATGTTCATGTCGTTTAAAAGTAGAAAAACAAAACTAATAACCAAAATTATTATTCACACCAGTAGAAGGCGTCAAATGTTCAGGTTAGAAATTTATTGGTTTGTTTGTTTAAAAGTTAAGTACAGAGCAACACAATGAACAATCTGTGCTTTGTCCACCACGGGTATCGAAACCCGGATTCTAGCGTTTTAAGTCCGCAGACATAACGCTATGTCACCGAGGGGGGGTAGAAGTTAATTGGAAAGTTAAGAGATGGCCAATTAGTGAAAACATCTACAGTGCTACAATAAAATGTTTAGACCAGTGGTTCTCAAACGTACCACAAGGAGGTGTTATTACTTTATTTCAGTAATTAAGTTTTCTTCATACTTCAGTAGTCCATGGACAGAGGCACTCGCCTAGAATGTAAATTTGTGTGTGATAAGATTAATTACTAAATTATTACAAGACATCTTAAAAAGGACAAATTCCTTACTTCACCTATCTGCATAATGCTGCAATACTAGTTTCGAATACGACCGCGCAACATCCTTCGATTTGCCATTTATATCAGGGTGTTATCGTGACTTCTTTTGTGAAATTTTCTCATTTTTCTTCCATCACTACTGACTATAGATAAAAAAGAAAATTTTCTTCTGTTATTATTTATGTTTCCTTTAAAATAGTGAGTGGTGAATAAGTTTTAAATTCTAAACAAGAAATTCCATTGGTTACATGCTCTGAGAAACCACGCCTCTTTTAAGGTTTTTTTTCCAGTAAAAGTTATCATCAGTGTTTGAGTACTGTAAAAAATATCATGAAGAGGTTAACAACAATGATATTAAATCTATTGTTCACGCGATTCAAAATAGTGTAGGTGAAATATGTAATGAAGACAGATATATTCCAGGTTGAGTATAGCGTATTTATTGTAAATGATGCACTAGTTGTCTCATAACAGACTGAAGATTAATTTAAAATAATAAAGTTCTAGTTTAAACCCGTGGAGAAGCTACACTTCTACTTATAAATAACTAAAATTGTTTTTAAATAAACTTACAAGGATCATTCAACTATTCACTTCTTTTTGTTATAAAATAAAGCACAAAACAGATGCTCAGACAAATATAACTTGCAAAAGTCCAAAAGGCGATACATTGACCAACTTTCCCATTGGAGAAATGAATGTTCATTAAACGCAAGTTGGAATTCCGAGTTGTCTCCTAACTTTTAAAGTTCTAAACTTACTCGACATTAGATATATTGGAAAAACATTATACATTTCTTGTTATTACCAAAACAGTACCGAAAGTTGTAATTTAATTAATTTGCCACTCGAATTTCGTGTAAAGCTATACGAGGGCTTATCTACGCTGTCCGTCCCTGATTTAGTAGCGTAAAGCGAGAGTGAAGGAAACTAGTCATTACTACCAACCGCCAATTATTGGGCTACTTTTTTACCAACGTAAAGTGGGATTGGCCGTCCCATTATGACGTCCCATGGAAAAAAGAGATAGCATGTTTGGTGTGACGGGGATTCGAACCCACGACCGTAATATTAGTAGTGGAGCGCCAGGCCCGAAAGTTGAAGATCCAAGTGTGTATATAAAATATTTAAACCATTACATTATCTGTTTAACTGATTTACTCTCGAGTTTGAGCTCCGAATGTTTTAATCAGGAGAGTATGGGCACATTTTTATGTTTTAATTTTTAATATAGTGCTGAAAATCCCTCAGGAAACACACTTACTATCGCATTGTTACCTGTAAACATTTGAAATACTAACGGAGTTACTTAACTAAGTTTTTTTTCAGTGTGAAATTACTTTGCTGAATACAAAAGATTATATTATAAAAGAAAATATTTCAGTCTTAGTTATACTAAAACAACTTATACGTTACAACTGTACTTCCATAGAACTAGACTAAAATGTCTAATAAACCACGAAAAAACAATTTCATTAGAATTTCATTGTGGCAAAAATAATATATACATTTGCCTTCTAGATGTGTAAAATAAGATATACATTTACCTTCTAGATGTGTAAAATAAGATATACATTTACCTTCTAGATGTGTAAAATACTCATTTTTAGAAATTATGTTAACTTAGCTATTGCTTATACAAGCCACTATTATTTATTGCTTCTAACGGCTCAGTAGTAAGTTTGTGTGTGGTAATGTTGGAATACCCAGGAGGGTCAGACGCACGAGACCTCTTCCTCCATCCCTAACTTTGGTGTCGTCTACTCTTGGAGTGTGTTACTGGGTAGAACTTTGCGCCAGAGTATTACCCAGTACTCAGGTCCTTTTCAGGGCAATGTTCATGTATGGTCTTTATTAGCCCCTTTTTTGTCTATTTAAAGTTTTTTTCTGCGCTTTTTCCTTCACTTGTATATATATATAATCTTAAAATCTGTACTCCATATATTTGAAATACTACCATTACTACTTAAAAAAAGTAAGGTAAAAATAAAATACAACTAGTTTTAAATGTCTATTGCATGGTGGCCAGCTTGTTTTATATTTCTTAAATATATATTTATAGGAGAGAGGTACTTAGGACTACGTCCATCATGTAGGTAGTATTTGTCGAAATCACACATTATGTCATTTTTATGCCAATTCGTATTAAAATAGTTTAGTACATTATACAAGAATCTTACAGATATTGTTTCCATGTTTGCATTCTTGTGCATGAATGTGGATAAAGTGCAACGTGGTACTTTATAAGCTGAAGTTAACATTGAATTTTATATTCTTTGTAGTTTCTGTAATTGTTTTTGTGTTATGTTTATCCAGACAGGAGATGCGTATTTTATTATAGGTCTGATGTATGTTTTCTAGATTTTTATTATATTATCAGGTGATGTTCCTTCATTTTTACCTGAAAGACTTCTTGCATAATTTGCTCTTTTCCAGATTCTCATCAGGATGTTGTTTGTATGCTGTATCCACGTTAATTTGATATCATAAGTTAGACCTAAAAATTTTGCAGAAGTAGCAGTCAGTAAAAGTGGTCCATTCACTTGGGTGGATCGATTTTTAGTTTATTTAAGCGGATGAATAATATTACTTGGGTTTTCGGAATATTAATTTTTATTCTTTATTTCTGGCAGTATTCTTCTATATTGTTTAAAACTGGTTGGAGGTTTGTTGCTGCGGTTGAAGGAGTTCAGCAGTAAGTCCGAATGCTAAAAACTGGATTTTGATACCCGCGGCGAGCACAGCACGGATAACCCATAGGGTAGTTTTGTGCTTAAAATGAAACAAACACATAAAATTTATTTAATATAAACAAATTGCTTGTGTCGTTATTAATGTTTTCTATTAATTACGAATACACTATAGTATTTTTCGTTAGAAGGTCGATATAAGAATACTGGACAGGCTCAGAAACATAAGCAGATTTTCATAAGGGGGTCATGACCTTGCTGTTTATCATTATCCGGAATACTTTGAAAATAAAATTAATGTTTTGGATCAAAACTATGGAGAAAAAACACAAATACTGCTTGGAATTAAACAACTTGGTATTCTAATGACGTTTACACAAATCGGATTGATATATCTCTGTAGAAGAAAGTAATTATTTCACAGGTGGCTTAGGAGTAAAAAAAACAACAAAAACTTTTCATATTCATGTCTCGTGTAGCAAAAAGCACAAAAAAGAAAAAGTATTATTCTCTTCCAATTTTATTCATTTATTTTTTGGTACTTTATAGCATTTGAAAAACAACTTTTATAAACATCATCTATGATACTTATTATTAGTTTTACATCAAGTACTTCGTCTGTATCTTGCATTTGGTACGAAGATGCGTTACATGTTCATACTTTTGAAGTGATAAACAGGAGACAAGGCAGATGTTTCAACATCACCCACCATCAAATCTTGGACAACTCTTTTGTCAGCGAATAGTTGGATTAGACTGTTCTTCTTATAAGGCGATTACGACCACAAATGCGATATATTTTTATTGATAACGGGACTTGAACCACTTACCACTGGGCCACTTACCATTTGGCCGCTGTCCACCCATCCCTTAAGTTACATTTCTAGTTATTGTGAACTTCACTACTGGATCCAGAAAGTGTTACAATAACTTTACAGCTAGAAAACAAGGAACATAAGTTAACGGAACAAAAAGGAACAATGTCTGCGTTTTGAGAAACAACATAACATTGACATGATTATTTATAATGGATAATTTTGGAGAAGTTTCGTTACTAGAAATTATTACTTAAAATGAAAGATGTGTTCTAATGTTCGATTTTTTATTTTTTTTTAACTTTACACTGTCGGCGTGTAATTGTCTGAAAATTACATTGTTTACTTTTGTGCGGACATTTATTAACATGACTTTGAACATCATCTGTTACCGATTCAAGGGCACGATTTCATTCTCACTGTTCTCCTAAAACGACAATTTTCAAAAAACATCCATGTGACAACCAGCTGGGAAATCACGGGTACGATCAACACAACCCTAGTATCTACATTTCTAAATTATTGCTAAGTCTTAATTCATAATAAAAATAATTATACATAGCTGTACATACCTATAAAGATTAAAACAAAATTAAATCTCAATCTATCTCTCACGCACACACAAAAATTTATATCGCTGGTATACATTTTTATAACAGAAGCGTTTCGCAAGTTAGAGACATGGATGCGTTATAAGAGTGGCAGTCAAATCCCGCTGTTGGATCAGATGCAAGCAGTCCAAGGTTACCTGCCTTCATTCTATCTAATCTGTAAGTTTAAAATTAGGGACACTTCTGCTCAGATATCTTTCTAGTTCCTTGAACGGTTTTGCCCCAAATTTCGATATAAACAATAATTTAATCACACTAACGTTTTAGGCTTGTTTTAGTGGCTCTTCATTTTCTTAAAATTATGGCCAAATAAAGAGGTGAAATTTAAAAACGAATAATTTTTAATGTAGATTCATGCGAAATTTTATTTTACTGAGTATACAAGTTTGAAAATGTCAGTGCTGTTTATAACGATGTTAATAATCGCACTTAAATACAGCCTACTAACGATGCGTGTGGCCCTGATAATAAGGATAAAGGAAAAACAAGATAAATCCGAAACAAGAAACCCGAGAAACTTAGGAAGGGGTAACTTTCATCTCCATCATTAAAAGGAGAAAGCTCTACTTTCCGACAGAACTTAGGATATCGGGTTTCTCGTACTGTGATTGATGTGTACCAAATGATGCAAGAGGAAGATTCAAGATGTTTTACATGAATACGTCCAATCAAATCTGGTTTACAGAAAAAAAATAAGATTTTCTTAGAACAAAGTGCGACTATGACTTTCGGGGCTTTTACGGCCGTAAAACGTTTTATATCTATTAAAATGGTAAAATGTTTGGTTTAAGAAAAACAAATACTAACTTATAAAGGAACAATAATATACACATATATGTGTAACAAAACTTACATTTTCTCTCCAGAAATGTTCTTTATCAAACCACACTTGTAACATCACAGGTGTGATGCTATTAATTTCCTCTATTAATTAGCCTTAAAACCCACAAACAAACAAAATGTTTTCTTTTCGAAGAGTAAAATTTAGATTTAAAACTTGAAGCCTAGAAATAAAGTATAAACTAAGAAAAACGAGCTGAAAACAAGTTATTATTAATTTTAAAATCAAAATTAGTAAAAAGGAAATTTTAAGATAAAATATTTTTAGCTTTAAAAATGAATTACTACAGTATTCTAAGAACAAATTACGAAGAGTATGAGTGTTATTTTTAGAAAACCATTCTTTCCTCACTTTGTCCCAAGTAACCTTAATGTACTACTTTCTTACTCATTAAAAACATTATTTTCTTATTTCGTCCTGAAGAACCTAAATGTATTCTCACCTTACTCATTAAAAACATTCTTTTCTTACTTTCTCCTAAATAACCTTAAGATACTACTTCCTTAATAATTAAAAACATTCTTTTCTTACTTTGTCGTGAATAACCTAAATGTACTACTTTTTTACTCATTAAAAACATTCTTTTCATACTTCATCCTGAATAATCTTTATGTATTCTCACGTTGCTCATTAAAAAATTCTTTTCACACTTCGTCCTGAATAGCCGTTATGTATTCTCATGTTACTCTTTAAAAACATTCTTTTCACACTTCGTTCTGAATAACCTTGATGTATTCTCACCTTACTCATTAAAAACATTCCTTTATTACTTCGTCCTGAATAACTTCTCAGCTTATTCAAGGTACATATAAACAAATCTTATATAACCGAAACACACGACGTTTCCATACATGGAAACAAATATTGAAACTCTACACTACCCGAACATTTCTTTATGATTTTCCACCAGTTTCGTGATTTCAAAAGGCATTTCCCAGGATGTAATTTCACAGCAAATCAATAATAATAATAGAAACCTTCAGATACAGTCTTTCATCTAAACTTAAATACATAGTTTTCGAAAACGTTCAAGCGTAAAGACTAATCTTACATAAGTGAAATACGTTAAAAATATTCAAAATCAATTAGTTTACGCTCATGAGATACAGTTTCAATTTTGTTTATTCATTTATCTCTTTTATTCCTGATTAAAACTTCATCTTAAATTATACTTTCTCCTATTATTATAGAAAATCAATTTGTTTCCTTAATTACAGTATTTATATTTAGACTGCTACTTTTGCCGTCTCAAATTTACCCATTAAAATACTGCAAAACAAAATGTATGAAATACTTCTCCAAAAATTAATATCTTATATTTTATATTACGTGTTGAAAATGGGAATGCTTGTAAATGTGGATCCTTTAGAAATTGAAGGTAATGTATTCATTCTGGTTTGTTTGTATGTTTTTGAATTTCGCACGAAACTACACGAGGGCTATTTACACTAGCTGTTCCCTGATTCATTAGTGTAAGACTAGAGAGAGGGCAGCTATTCATCATCACAAATCGTCTGCTCTTGGGCCACTATACTAACGAATATTGGAATTAACCATCAGATCAACCCCATCCCACGGCTGAAAGGGCGAGCATGTTTGGTGTGATGGAGATTCGAACCCGCAATCCTCAGATTACAAGTCCTAACCATCTTGTCATGCCCCGCCATTCATATTGAAAAACCTTTTATCATTTCCTGAAGATCGATTATGGGAGTTAAAAATATATAGAAAATTAAAGTGATTTTTAAATGATTTCCTGCACTTATTACTAACACCTTTTACATTTCATATTCCTAATATTCTCAAGAGCGACTTTAAATTTGTTTAAAAACTGATCAAAAAATTAGAAGAAAATTAGAGTTTTGTTTCTTTAGATGTAATTTTTATACATCCAAGCAATGAATGTGATTATGTATTTAAATATGCGTTAAAAAAATTTCGGAATATTTTAATTTAAATTTGTTTTTTTTACTTGTCAGAAATAAATTTTTCATCAATTTCGTGGTATACGAGTAATAATGGGTACAAATGTCGCTTAAATTTATGCTAATATTATCATGGGATTGTTTTTGAAGTATGATCATTCGATACATTACTTAATTAATGTATTAATTTTCTAATATACGTAATATTGGCGGGAAAAATTTAGACTGTTTTGTGATGAAAGATACTTAAAATATTAATACGTTTCTTGGTATTTTAAGTTCAATAGATGTGGAGGTTAAAATTACCCTCGAAAGAAATAAGAAAATTTATCCTTTATAAATCTTCTGGTAAGTTTTTCAGCAAAAAAAATTAAGTAAATTGTGTCCTTTTACAAATCCACATTAACACTATATTTTTTTAAATTAAATTTTTCATTAAATTTGTTTGTTTTGGAATTTCGCACAAAGCTATTCGAGGGCTTTCTGTGCTAGCCGTCCCTAATTTAGCAGTGTAAGACTAGGGGGAAGGCAGCTAGTCATCACCACCCACCGCCAACTCTTGGGCTACTGTGACGGATTGACCGTCACATTATACACCCCCACGGGTGGGAGGGCGAGCATGTTTAGCGCGACGCGGGCTCGAACCCGCGACCCTCGGATTACGAGCGCGCGCCTTAACGCGCTCGGCCATGCCGGGCCTTTCTATTAAATCTTGCGAGTAAAACTATTAGATTAGTAGAGATAAAACAGATTGTTGTATTACGAATTTATGAAATTTCTGACTTTATGTTTGTGAAGCAGATAATTTATAACTGAGGGTAAAATTACATAAATTTTATGATAGATTTCACAAAAAATAGTTTAATTAATTAATTTTAATCCAATGTTAACTTCGAAAAGAACCATTGGACATGTAAGTGAAAAGAATTAAATTGATATTTCTAAAATATTTCTTAAATTTTTGTCGCCACTTTAAACAGGTACAGGTCAGACAGCTAAAGTAGCAGCATTTGGGTAATATTAGTGCAACGGTAAAATTATTATCAGTAGTCAAAGGAAGGGCAAAAAATACAAGAGGCATGTTTTCGTGTTAACTGCTTAAAGATCACGGAAATAAACTGCTTTTCTACAATGAAATGAGAAAGCATAAATATATGAAGATTTAATAAAAAAGGTAATTTGTAAAGAAATAGAAAATAAGAGAAAGTACGTTTCATTAGCTTAAACTATTCACGTGTTTGGAACGTATTGATATAAAAGTTTGTGTGTGAGTTTTCTCATAGCAAAGCCACATCGGACTATCTGCTGTGTATACCAAGGGAAATCCGAAGACGTATACCGCTGTCCCAGCTAGGGAAATACAGCTTTTGTTTATCTGTGTGCTTTGTTTTTAGAAAAAAAATACTTCAATGCAATTTATTTATGTTTAACTGAAGAGTTGTATCTAATCAACTTGTTATAAATTCTCTATAAAACTTCCATTTTAAAAACTAACCTTTGAAGTTACAAAAGAAATGGAATTCTCGATAGACGCGGCGTTTAGAATTATTTTAGGCAAGATTAGAGTAAATTAATCTATGAGACCGTAGCCAAATATACCAATTGAAAGGTTTGACCTACTGAGCACGAAACTCTAATTAGATCTTAAATCAGTCAAGAGATTAAGGAGCTATGAACTAAAGGTTTGTACTTGACAAAGAAACTTGGAGCCATCTATAAGCCACTTTTCCGCGGTTAAAAATAGAAAAGGCCAACTACTGTCATGTTTTCGTAAGTACACACACAGACACAGACATGTCCAGCTATTTATCTCTCACAAGACAATGTTCAAACAAGCTTGCGAGATAGCTTCAGAACATTATATTCAAAACCCCAACCCACTGATACATATCCCCAGCAACCAATTAATAACCTTTATATAATTCACTACCTTCTAAACTAACTTTATGTTCAATGACCCAAATCACCTGCAAATAAATGGCTCAACTATGGGGAATCCCGTGTCACCAGTTTTAGCCAACATTTTCATGACAGGTTGAACCTGAAGCCATCACTTCAGCTTTATACTCACCACTACATTGGTACAGATATGTTGACGATACCAATGATGGATTCATATCTACAGAACACACACTTAGTATTTTTCAACCACGTTAACTATATACATTCCAACATTAAGTTCATCTGCGAACAAGAAAAAATCTAACCACAAAGCATTTCTCAACCTCAAGATCACAAGAATCGATGCAGCCGTTCAAAACAGAAATCTGCAGAAAAATCACCCACACTGGACTATACATTCCTTGGGACTCAGCACATTAAACAAAACAGAAACTCATCATATTAAGTAACAGATAAACACAGCCACAAAACTATGCTCACCTGATAATGTCAACAAAATAAAACAACACTTAATTTACATCAACAAATTTCCTCCAAAAATTCATTGAAAAAATTATAAGCACACACCTAGATAAACAACACGATTAACAACAAACAAACGATAATTAATCCCAAGATACAACAAACTACAAAAATTTACAGTGCTGCATACCATATGTTTCCGACATCAGCGAAGAAATAACCAATATTTGTAAATAACGTATAACAAAACACAACATTCCAGTAAACACTTAATCAAAAACCAGGTATAAAAACTAAAGTCTATGCTATGTAAAAACTACACTGACTAACACAACACCAACATTATTCATAAAATGCTATGCAACCACTGCCATAACTTCTACATTGGAGAAACAAGCAGAAAAATGGAAACCAGATTCAAAGAACAAAAAACAAACAAACAAAAAAACCTTCACATGTTTCTGAGCAATGCAAATCAAATAAACACAACATAATCACAGATACTAAGCAGGGAAACAAATATAAATAAACGCAAAACCATAGAAGCCCAACTTATACAACAACTAAAACCGAAATTAAACCAATATAAATAAACACCTTTATTCATATACTAATTAATAACTTAGCATCTAATGGCAACGACCGATAAGACCCACTGTGCCCATTTATTCTCTCGTCCCTAAGACACGTCCCCGGCAAAGGTCAGTTGCAAACTCTCTCTTTGTTAACCAAAAGATAACCTTAGAAGGTCGAAACGTTGTTATGTACTTTATTTTAATTAAAGTACGAATACCCAAACTAGCTGTCTTGAGAATACAATGTTCAAACAATACATACAATTTCGGCCAGCACACTAATAATTTTAAAGCGTATGAGTCCAAAAAACATAATAAAAACCTGAAAAATAATTTTACAATACCTTAAACTTCTAAAATCGAAACAAGAAAAAAACATAAAAGGAAACGCCAAGCATTATAAACAAACGAATTTGTAAATAAATATATTTCTTAACATATCGGAGGGTGTGATGAGTAAAACGATGTTGTTATCTTATATTGTGGTTTTAAGTTTTTTGAAGCTGCCAAATGTTTTTACAGTTTAAACCACTTGTTATGCAAGTGACATGTTTGTTTAAAAATGAAGAACAGCTGTTTAAGTCTATACGAATGGTCAGTATGATAACATAATAGTAATTTGTGAATGTCAAAAAAATTATAATTTTAACTTTCAAGGTCTCCTTGAATTTGTTTGTGTGTTGACCTGAGCGCAAAAACCATTCATAATTTTGAAAGTAGTAACGCCCCCCCCCCAGTGGCTCAGTGGTATGTCTGCGGACTCAGATGCAAAAATCCAGGTTTCGATACCCGTGGTGGGCAGAGCACAGGTAGCCCATTGTGTAGCTTTGTGCTTAATTCAAAACAACAAAGTAGTAACACAGAGGAAAAAGATATTCTATGCTTCCCAACACTAACGATTGGCTTATTTTGTAACAACAAATAGTGTATTGACCCGTCACACTGTAAAGCCCGTAAAACTGAAATCGCCAGCACGTTCGATGATTTGATTCCAGCTTGCGATGCTCAGTTTGCGATTTGAGCGTCCTACCCGCCAGGTAATGCCAGGTCGAACACCTTTGTATACGACATACATAGAATGCTTGGCACAGTTTATATCAAAAACCTACACACAGTGAACTTTATTCACAATTCTGTAGGTTTATATCACATCATAACAGAGATAATACTATGTAGTAACAATTTTTTTTTAATTTTTCTTGTTCCTGGGCAGAAAGTGTTATTTCCCAATTGCTTATGCCTAAAACAAATGGAAAAGACCCATTTTTATCTTCAAACTTTGCTTTCGTGACCTGTAAGCGTATAACAAAAACATGATAGGAGACTAAATATGGAGACTGATATAAATTTGCACAATGGGCTTTTTGTATGGTGTTCACTATGGGCATCGAGTCACGATTTTTAACGTTATAAGTTTACCGTTGAGGATAGCAAGAGCTGAACAAAGTATTCACAATGTTGAGCATAAATTATTTTATAAACGTTTTATCAAGCCTTATATAGAAAGGATGTTAACACTGCTTTATATTTCTTCTTAAATTATTCTATAAACATTTTGTCAAGCCTAATATAGAGAGGCTGTTAATATAACTTTATATTCCTTCTTAAATTATTTTATACACGTTTCTCAAGCCTAATATAGATAGGCTGTTAACATATTCCTTCTTACGTTATTTTAGAAACGTTTTGTTAAGCCTAATATAGATAGGCTGTTAACACAGCTTTATATTCCTTTTTAAATTATTTTAGAAACGTTTTATCAAGCCTAATATAAAGAGGATGTTACCACAGCTTTATGTTCCTTTTTAAATTATTTTAAAAATATTTTGTCAAGCCTAATATAGAGAGGATGTTACCACAGCTTTATGTTCCTTTTTAAATTCAATTCTTTTAAAAATATTTTGTCAAGCCTAATATAAAGAGGATGTTACCACAGCTTTATGTTCCTTTTTAAATTATTTTAAAAATATTTTGTCAAGCCTAATATAGAGAGGATGTTACCACAGCTTTATGTTCCTTTTTAAATTATTTTAGAAATATTTTGTCAAGCCTAATATAGAAAGGCTGTTAACATATCCTTATATTCCCTTTTCAATTATTTTATAAACGATTTGTCAAGACTAGTATAGAAAGGCTGTTAACATAGCTTTATATTCCTTCTTAAATTAGTTTATAAACGTTTTGTCAAGCCTAATATCAAGAGTGTTAACACAGCTTTATAATTTTTAAAAATTATTTTAGAAATGGTTTGTTAAGCATAATTTTGAGAGGATGTTAACACATCTTTATGTTCCTTTTTAAATTATTTTATAAACGATTTGTCAAGACTAATATAGAGAGACTGTTAACACAGCTTTATAATTCTTCTTAAATTATTTTATAAATGTTTTATCAAGCCTAATATAGATAGACTGTTAACATATCTTTATATTTCATTTTATTTTTTTTTTACAAACGTTTTGTCAAACTTCATATAGAGAGGCTGTTAATATAACTTTATTTTTCTTCTCCATTAAATTTTGATGTGGCAAGTGTGAGTTTTCTTATGAAAAAGCCACATCGAGCTATCTGCTGTGTCCACCAAGGGATATCAAACCTCTAATTTTAGCGTTGTAAATCCGAAGACCTACTGCTGTCCTAGCGGGGGACGTTGAAGTAGCAAAACTGCTAGTGTTTGTAAGTTACAGTCTTCAAGTGAAATAAAAACTAAACTGGACTATATTATTAGAAATGGTTTTGTGTAAATCATATTCAATTGACTTTTTAAATCTTTCTCTCGGATTCGTTTTTTTGTTGTTGTTATTAATTAGTGATAAAGTCTTGTCTTCCTCAATAATCTTGTGTAATTTAAGAATTTGGTTCGCTAACATATGAAAGCATTTATATAGGTTTCACCGGAAAATGACAATGGGAACCTATGAAAGGTCCGAATAATCAGAGATCTACAATTGTTTCCAGTATAGTTTAATATTCGCTGTCTGAGTGCAGTGAGGTCCGGCATGGCCAAGTGTGTTCAGGCGTTCGACTCGTAATATGAGGGACGCGGGTTCGAATCCCTGTTGCACCAAACATGCTCGCCCTTTCAGCCTTGGGGCATTATAAACTGTCAGTCAATCTCACTATTCGTTGGTGAAAGAGTATCCCAAGAGTTGGCGCTGGGTGGTGATGACTAGCTGCCTTCCCTCTAGTCTTACACTGCTAAATTACAGATGGCTAGCGCAGATAGCCCTCGAGTAGCATTGCGCGAAATTCCGAAAAACAAACAAACTGACTGTAGTGTGATGGTGTCTTAAAATAGGATTAAAATCATTATAAGTGTAAGAAAGATGAATAAGTGGCACTTTGTCGATTGGTGTAAAACACTAGATTTTAAGAACGATCAAAATGTTTCAAAACATTTACAATTACATTAAGGTATTGTAAAAGTTCGTTGTTCACAATTTCATTGTTGTTTTTTAACTTGCACACCTAAAAATTGTTGAATGAAAATATTTGTTTTATTTAAGCATTACTACTTAAATATTTCCAACATATCTCTATTATGCATGCAAATGTCTTTTCAATTCCAGCATGTGGACCCCAGTGGCTTAGCGGTATGTCTACGGACTTACAACGCTAAAAACCGGGTTTCAATACTCGTGGTGGGCAGAGCACAGATAGCCCATTGAGTAGTTTTGTGCTTAATTCAAAACAACAACAACAACCCCATGTGATAAATTATACCAACATAAAATATTTAACGATTATGTAACAGCAATATATGTTAAAAGATGTAAAGAAAATGTTTAAAGTAATGAGCCTTTCTCTCAAAGGTTGTATAACTTATATCATTTCTATTACTCACTAACTTTATTGAAAAGAAAAGTGGACAAAAAGTTGATTTAATATGATACAGTTGTTAATAACAGTGTATTTTCACTAACCGGAAATAAAACCGAGGGCGTGTATTCCTTCTGCTCTATCCATTAGGTGCCTATGACCACTCCTATCAGATATGGCTGTTTGCAAAGTAGGTGTAAACAGTTCGTTATAGTGTTGTTCATTTCTATTTTAATACATTTGCTTACAGAGAGTTAGTTCTATTATATAAGGTATTTGTACATTCTAGTGAGTAGGCGTCTCGTTACAGATATAAGTCGAGGGAATACAAATACAGTAAATTCTGATGTTTCAGAGAACCTTATGGTTGAGTAACGAATGGAAAAGCTATTTCCAAAGAATTATAATGTTATAGCGTGATTAACAATACAGGATAAATAGACACAAAATGGACGAAACATGGCCAGGTGTTTAAAACACCCGATTCGTAATCTAAGGGTCGCAGGTTTGAATCCCCATCACACCAAACATATTTGACCTATTAGCCGTGGAAGCCTTATTATGTTTCAAACAATCCCACTATTCGTTGGTAAAAGAATAACCCAAGAGTTGGCGGTGGGTGGTGATGACCAGCTGCCATCCTGTTAATTTTACATTGCTAAATTAGGGATGGGTAGCGCAGATAGCCCTCGTGTAGCGTTGTGCAAAAATTCAAAACACAAACAAACAATGAACACAAAATATTGAAGAAAGAAGTTTTTAATATTTTCTGTGAAAAGCACAAATCAAAGCTCTTAAGAATGTAATTGACTCTCAAGTCGCCCCAAGTGAATTTTGGGTAACGTCTGCACCCACAAAGAGAACTTCTCGGCCAAATAAGCCAATTCCATGAAGCTATGCATATTTTTTTTAATCTATTAACAAGATACAAATGAGTATGTAAAAGCTCAGTTTTACGTTTATAAGACAGCAAACACACCTCAAAATCGAAAGCATTGTTATTAAGGAAAATACTTGTAGAAGCAAAATAGATCACAGAAATCCTTTTAAACCACAAACCTGTCACTTCTTTCAATAGTTTTTTCTGTCTTCCATTTGCAAAAGTTATCAGAAGCCAGCATCTAAATACAGTGAAACGTTTATCAAGATATGTGTTTCCAGAATGATTTCGCCATCTCTTGGAGACATTGTAGTGATGGAAATAGTAGTTGTGGGCAGTAGTGGGTAATCACAATCATCAAGTTCGGATATTGACTTTGAAGGAACTAGTTTCAATGGGAGTGCAGGACATGAAATATTACTCTTAAAATAACTCGATCACCTTCGGTATAATAGTCGCTTAAATATATTGAGTTTATGTAGTTCCTAAAAAATGTGTCTTTGTAACAAAAGATATGAAGTGTAAAGCTATACTTTTTTCTTTACGTGTACGTGCTTTATGGTGGTAGAATCTCTTGTTTGTGTTGGAATTTCGCGCAAAGCTACACGAGAGCTATCTGCGCTAGCCGTTCCTAATTTAGCAGTGTGAGACTAGAACTATTTACTCATTTTGCATAAACTAAAGAAGTAAAGTGGAAAGAACGGTATGCATCGATAATAAAAAATAATATGTTGGTACGGCTGTAAGTTTACGGATTTACAACGCTAAAATCAGGGGTTCGATTCCCCTCGGTGGATTCAGCAAATAGCCCTATGTGGTTTTGCTATAAGAAAACACACACAATGGTTATATTCAATGTGTAATATACATTGCTGAATGCACACGACTACATAAAGAAGTACACGATTTCACCTATTCATAATTTAAAAATCTGATATGCAAGTTCTGACCTTATGTGATGGCCATTACTCAAAGATAAGATTATGTAACGTAAATAGCGACGAGAATAATTATCACGGCTACAAGTTCACTACTGAGCTATATATAAATCTGTGTAAATGTACATAAGACTAAAAAATTAAGTATTTTCTGTCCAAATTCAAGCACTTTTTTCAAATATTTCTTTCCAGAGAAACATATTTGAAATTTTAAAACCAACGTGTATACATATATGATTTTAACTGTATAAAGTTATTAAACTTCTCTTATTAAAATGAAATTTCAGTTTCCAAAAGTTTCTCCGAAAATAATTTTTCTCCTTAAATTTTGGAGCACCTTCCACTTGAAATAAGTTTCTGCTATTTAAGCAACTTAAATGTGCAATTAATCTCAAATATGAATGTTATTTCAGCTCCAACAAGTATGAACAATGTTTCAGATTCGTTAGACATTTCAAGGGAATTATAACTATTGTTTTGAAAACAAAAAAAACAAAAAACATTTAAATATTATGGACAAATTGTGAACGTATTAGGTGCGCGTATTGTTTTGTTTTTCAGGCAAAAAATAAGGGTAATACTTTAACAATCTTGCTGCTCCAAGTACACACACACACACATACACACATATATGTATATGCGTGTGCGCGTGCGTTTTTGAAATAATATCAACAAATTATAAAAGAAACAGTTCACTTTGTTTTACTTGAAGTTCGTTTAAAACTCCATTAAATCAAATTATTTATTATCTCGAAGTCACGTATTGAAGTTCTTACAATTTCTTTTATTATGCGACTGATACCACTTCCTGCCACCAATCTCGCCACAGTTTATCTATCATGGGTGGTTCTAGTCAGCCACAAAAAAAAAATCAATAAATCACCCAATAATTTCCAGTAGTGGCGTTAGTTATATGGTTTTGTATTTAACAGAAACAACAAACTCTCTCTCTCTTCAGATACACGGCTCCCCAGTTGGACAGCGGCATGTCTGCGGATTCACACCGCTAAAAACCGCGTTTTGATACCCGTGTTTGACATAGCACAGGTAACCCGTTTTGTAGCTTTGTGCTTAATTCCAAACAGACAACCAAAACTACATGTATGTATATGTAAATGAATAGTTCTAAAGTTATCAAATACATTAACTTTATAATAGGCGATTTTTAAATAAGTACTATGAAATAGAAATGATGGAATTAGTACAAAAGCATTACAATTATAGAGTCCTTGTTGTCGTTATTAAAATTCATAAGTAATAACGTCTGTGGCACTCAAAACATTCCGTTTATCTGACAAGATCCTAATGCTGTTCTTAAACTAGTGAGCAACTGAAGACAATCAGTCCAGGGTTAGAAGTTGAGTGCTTCTTGAACTCCAAAGGTTTAACCCCTACCGTCTTTCGTTGTCCGCAGTCTGCCGTGGGAAGGCAGTCACTCTTAATGTTTAGATACAACCTTAAAGTAGAAATAAAACAACAACATCCTAAGTTTGTACGATATAAACCTACCAACTTCACTCTTTTATTTAATAATTACAAAATGATGTTAAACAGAACTAAAACCCTAATAACTGGCTGTGGGCAGCGAAAGGTAGTAGGAGTTGAGACATTGTGGGTTTAAGCACTGAACTTTTAGTCCTTAACTACGTTTGAAATTGGTGCCTGTATTTCGTCAGACAGACGGAATATTCCTAAAATGTATGGATACACAAATATTATTCATCAAGAATTTCAGTAATGCCAACAATGATTAATAATGGAAAAATTAATTTTGATGTTTGAATCTCTTAGTATCGTTTTTGAGTATTTATTTGTATTTGAATTTCGCACAAAGCTACTCGAGGTCTATCTGTGCTAGCCTTTCCTAATTTAGCAATGTAAGACTAGAGGGAAGGCAGCTAGTCATCACCATCCACCTCCAACTCTTGGGCTACTCTTTTACCAACGAATAGTGGGATTGACCGTAACATTATAAAGTTCCAACGGCTAGGAAGGCGAGCATGTTTGGCGCGACTCGGGCGCGAACCCGCGACCCTCAGATTACGAAGCGCACGCCTAAATGCGCTAGGCCATGCTGGGCTCTTTTTATTTGTATATACACATATATATATTCAGGCGTGTCCCCCGATAGAACAGCGTCAAGTCTACGGATTTACAAAGGTAAAATCAGGGATTCGATTCCCCTCGGTGAACTCAGCAGATAACCTCATGTGTCTTTGCAATAAGAAAATACACATATACAGCGGATAACCTAATGTAAAGACTTTGTACAACGTTGAAACGGGTATCACATTTATGAAAATTATGTAATGAGCTGTGAATTGTCAGAAATACAAACAGATTATGTTAATTTTTTCAACACAAATGACAAGTGTATTATTAAAATATTCTGGAACTAAAATTAATTTTTAATTTCCAAATACATCAATTTACTCTTTCAAATCATTATACCTACACAACTAATTGTTTATAGCTTTCATAATTGTCCAAACAAAAACGAAGCAAACTGACCGAATCTGTAATGGTAAATTAAAACCTGAAGTTTCCCGTTAATTAATCTTTTTGATCACGTGATGAACAAGATGATTTTTGGGTAATTGTTTAAATGCTTATGCTAAATTTATTTATGCTTTCACAAATCTAGGAGTATGAAATTTTAATAAAATGTAAGTAGATTTTCTTCATCACAAGATAGGAAGGTAGAGCTTTCTTACAAAACCTCTACGGATTTAAATATAAACGTATTAAACGTATATATACATTCGATAAGTGAGCTGAAGTTGAACATATACTCGCGTAACACAATCGTTAGAAAAGTAATCGTATAATGCATCTATTGAATTCGTAGATTGAACCAGAGTGTTGGTGCACCACTCAGTGGCACAGCAGTATGTTTGTGTACTTACAACGCTAGAAACGGGGTGGTGGGCAAAACACAACTAGCCCATTATGTAGTTTGTGCTTAACTACAAACAAAGAAAAACAGCCTTGGATAAAACGAATATTTTTGGTTCGCCTTAGCATTAACAGACTCTCAAAAGACATTAGTTACTGCCTTACTTTAGTTATAATCAGCAATAACAACGATCACACCTGCTTGTCAGTAGGTGCTGAATACTGTTAAATGATTCCCTAGATTTATTGAAGTGTTGTTGTTTTACATACATTATATTTCTCTGGAAAAACCTATAAAATGCAAATAATCGTTTATTTTCGAAAACCAAAAATTTTTATTCTAAAAGTACTTTATATACGCATGTTATCTTAATATGTAGATAGGCTTTTCCTAAAAAGGAAATAAACTTTTTTTCCTTATCACATTGAGAAAGCTTCTCTGCATACAATATTCTACAACAACATATTTTTTTTTAACAAATAACTTAAAAAGTTTAGTGGTGGTCGCTTTATCCAATATTTCACAAATCTTAGTAATGTTATTGAATGTGATAAGTTTTAAAAGCATCTTATACATTATTAAATTTGCTCTGTCATATATTACAGTACATGATAATCCTGTTAACACGATGAACTAAACTCTCAGCTGAATGGTATGGGAACAAAACTTTCGAAACGAGTGTTTAAACCAGAAAATGTCAGCATAAGATATGCACTTAGTTCAAAGCTGTATCCATAAATGTGCACTAAAAAACTTGAATAGAATATCGATTGTTGTTTCTGCTCAATTATGAATTTTACATTTGGGTTTATTTTAATGTCATATTTGTTCACTTATTACGGTAATATTGTGGTTATCGAGCATTAACTGGTGTTCGATCGATCATCTAAGTTTAATTATTTGATTTATTATTTACTTTGTTATCAGGTAGGAATTACTAATTAGTTTATATCCAAAGATTCGGTTGCTATCTCGTGTAGTGTTTAGTGGTGTCCTGAGAATTGCTGTTTAACTATGGTCTCAGGGGCCAGAATTCGAGCCTGTGTCCTCTTACCAAAACGGCCGGTACGCAAAACACAACAAAACAAATGAACTCTTCTACATATGTGACACATTACAAATGGATGTTTATTTTTTAAATATTTCGGCAAACGTTTGTAATCTATCAATTTTCACATTAACTTGGTTAGCTACAACTGACACTTGCTTCTGATCTCATACTGACCACATTAGACTGATTGAATATGATATAAAACTTAGGAATGAACATAGTATCTTCTTATGCTGACACTGAACTGTGTCATAGTTTACGTATTTGAAGTTGAATGCAAACTGAAGACTTTTAAGAGATTGGTGGCTGCTAATCTTATGGAGACAATGATTCAGCAAAATTCAGTTAAGAAACCCATTTCAAGTAAAAAATGTGTCTCAGAACGGATGGTATTGGTATTAACACTTTTACTAATAAATCAGTGAACAACGTTTTGACCTCCTTAAGTCGTCTTCAGGTTAACAAACAGAGAGTTTGCAACTGACCGTTGCAGGCTACCTATCTTAGGGTCGAGATTGTAAACAGGAACGAGATTGTAGAGGTCGTTGCAGTAGATGTTAGGTTATTAATAAGTATAAATGTATTCGTTTATATTAGTTTAATTTCGGTTTTATTTGTTGTATAATTAATGTTGTTTTTTGCTTTTGTCTTTTGAATTAAGCACAAAGCTACACAATGGGCTATTTGTGCTCTGCACACCACGGGTAGCGTTGTGAGTCCGCAGACATGCCGCTGAGCTACTGAGGGGGATGGTATAATTAGCGATCCTCTAGTTTAGCGTTTGTTCATATTTTTTTCCATACTTAGTTTCTGGGTGTTTTCTATGGTTATATTATGTTTATTTGACTTATAGTTTCACATTTTACATGTGAAAGTGTTTTTGCAACCGTCAGTTGCAGACTCTTTTTGTTTGTCTGACGATGACCAAAGAAGGTCGAAACGTTGTTCTGGTTTTTTGGTTTGCTTTGCTTTGAATTTCGCGCAAAGCTACTCGAAGGCTATCTGCGCTAGCCGTTTTTAATTTAGTAGTGAAAGACTAGAGGGAAGGCAGCTAATCATCGCCATCCACCGCCAACTCTTGGGCTACGATTTTACCAACGAATAGTGGAACTGACCGTCACATTATAACGCACCACAGCTGAAAAGGCGAACATGTTTGGTGTGATGAGGATTCGAACCAGCGACCTTAGGATTACAAGTCGAGAGGCCGTATTAGATTAGGTTAGTTAGTATTGTAACAAATATTAAATTAGATAACGTCCGTGTAGTGCTTAATTAAGCAGTATATACGTTATGTCATACTGTATTGGATTATTAGATCTAATAACCAGAGACTAAATTATTTCAGGTTCATGCATTAAATTAGGCTACGAATATAGAATATGAATAATTGTGCAGTATTACTTTAGATTCAGAATATTCAGTACAAAATTAAATATGAAATGGTTTATTTGAAACTCTATTACAAATAACATTTTCCTTTTATACATAGTTTCCTGTGATTAGAAATACTCTTTCTTTTCAAACTAAAATCCCAAAAATGTGTCATTTTAGTATGGCAAAAGGTTAAATTTCGCTGTATCTGACCCATTGATTTCTACATGTTATTTTTAAATTTTAAAAAAATATATTTATTCATTCAGAAACAATAAATACAATATAAAATATCATAATTTTCTTGCGATTCCTTTGAGGAAAATAAACCTAGGTGTTTTCTCTTTTAATTTTCCTTTTTTTTTCAAGAGCGTAAAGTGTTGAAATCAATGGAGATTTTTTGATTCAGGTTTTAAAACAATTGTTTTGAGATTCAAACCTATAGAAGAAGTAGAATAATGATATAGTATTCTCGGTTGGCTCGAAAATTCGACAATTCATATGATTAAAACGTGAATTATTTGTAAAATAATAAGTAGGTACGAAAGCAAATAAAATGAATAGGGGGCAAACGTCTCGTATTGTGGAGTCATTGCGATAAATACTCATCGTATTGGAGAAAATATTATGTATGTGTTTTCCGAACACTTGAAATTCTAGTTGTTTGTAGTTTAGTCAAATGTTGTATGTCAAGAACAATCGTATATGTAGGCGTCAAACTCGGTTCTCCTAACAATAAAGTGCATTACCATAATAGTCCAGCAGTATACTGGACTAAAGGGTATAAGCTTGCTGATCGCTCGACCACTGAATGAAGAGTCTGTTGTGTGGAATGAGAAATCCGCCATCTTAGGGACATGGTGTGATTGATCAAAATTAGAAAGAAAAATAAAGTGGAAGACTCAGATTTCAAGAATATCTGGAAGAAACGTTAAGATCATGTGTTCTGCCTAGAGCTAAACAAGTTAGGTTTAACTAAGCCTAGAAGAAGAACATACGTATATGATTATTGTGTGTATTCTTTAACTCTTAGGATTTGACTTCTGGATGAAGAATAATAACAAAAAAGGTTTTTACTTACTAAACATATCATAAAGACTTTGCCGGCATTATTAGCACACTAGTGCTGTGCAGACTGTAAGGTATTTTAGTCAAAATTGTTGTAACCTAAGATCTCGGCCTATTGTGGACGATTAACCACAAAATCGAGTAACCCAAAAATAGAAATCTCTATGCCACTGGTTATTAAAGCTAGTGTTCCACTAAAATGCTTTTTTCTTCTCTACGATAAAAAAGAAATAAATCCTTTCATCATAAGATGGTTGATAGACACTTGGTCTAACAAGCATTTCTTCTGACACTGTTGAATTTTGTTGTTTTTAAAGATACCACTGCTCTCAAAAGCTCTAACTACACCGTTTTCACAACAATAAAACTGGTAAATATTAAATTAAATTCTTATCACATCTGGGTAGAATAGATATGTGGATATCTATGATATCGTTCTCTCTTCGTAGGTTTCTTGTCTTTATCTCTCACAGCTATTTTATCTCTGCAGCATTTGTTGGTTACTTCACATTTTTTTTCCAAACAAAAGTGTAATAAAATACACCACTTATTACTTTATTGTATTCTCCATGTTCTTTGTATTTCTCTCGTTGATTTCGACAGTGGATAAAATGAGAACTTTCAGGCTGAAACAAAAAAGTTTGAGACATTTATCTCTTACCATATTTACTGGACAACAAACGAGAATAAGACTGATGGGTTTTAAATACAGCCAACCCAGTGGCTCAGCGGGTGTCTTAATTTGATCTCTGCGATTGGCACAGTGCAGTTAGCCAATTATGCAGATTTTTGTTTGAAACAAACAAATAGCTTAAAATGCTAACCACAAAGTACTGAAAACATATTACTGTATTCCTCCGTTTAAGCACCTCTCCCCTTGCCCGGCACGGCCAGGTGGGTTAGGGCATTCGACTTGTAATTCGATGGTCGCGGGTTCAAATTCCCGTCGCATCAAACATACTCGCCCTTTCAGCCGTAAGGACGTTATAATGTGACGGTCAATCTTATTATTCGTTGGTAAAAGAATAGCCCAAGAGTTGGCGGTGGGTGGTGATGACTAGCTGCCTTCCTTCTAGTCTCACACTGCTAAATTAGGGATGGCTAGCGCACATATAACCTCTTGTAGCTTTGCACGAAATTCAAACAATGCTATTCTTAACGGCACCCCTTTTAAGAATTGCTTAAGTACCCGAAGCACTCAAAGGATGGTACACGGTATCATATTAAATGTTTTCTTGTTGTCAACGCAACATTAGCCACGCAGAGAAATGAAATAAAACACGTGTAACTTATTAGGCGAACGTAAAAGAAAATCATAGTAACTTATTTTAAAACATTTTTTTTTAACAAGGCACGACTCCATCAAAATAAAGTCAATTATGTCAAGAAAAGGTACACGTGAGCTAAGACACCGACGAATAGACATAATTTGGCTTAAGATTCGTTGTGTTTTGGAATAAAACATATGTAAAGCATTGCAACTACGAGTCTTTGGGAGAAAAGAAAGTAACTAACCGAGTAAAGTGACACAATCACTTTTACTCAAGATAAATGAAAAAGAAAAATCCAAAAACAAACTCAAAACTGCAACAAACATTTCTTCTTCATTCATTCCAAGTTTTCATTGAATATTTTCGCGCAGCGCATCAACCCCTTTTACAAAAGCCCCAAACGTGTATGGATACGTCTTAACGGTTATTTTGAGATGATTGGAAACTAGAAAGAACAAAGAACCTTCGAGACATCTTACAAATTGACTGTGAACAGTTTCACGCCGAAGAACGGTTGGTGTCTTCACGCTTTACGTAGGATGACTGTCTACATGGGAAAGCACCGACAGCGAGATAGTTTTAAAAGAGTTTTTTATTTTTCTAGCATAGATTTTGTTAGAAAATGTAAAGAACTTGCTTCAAAAGGAATTTAGAAAATTAGCCCGGTTATTCAAGTACAAGTTCTATACAAACTTTATTTCTTTCAATTCTCGAAAAATCCAATATTCTTTTACCATACGCTATGTTTGTTATATGAGGTTTAGCAAACCTAATCAACACAGGCTTTGAACTGTTTCTGTAGACATGCATCCTGTCTGTTTACTTTAGTTAAAAATCACTTTCAGTTGTCGAGAGCAAAACATACATGCACATATAGCAACCATTGACAGGAGAGGTAAAGTGTGAGGTGGATAATAAATAAACGTAACTAGACGAACAAATAACATGAAAAGGGTAAACACAACATTATCAATATAACCGTAAGCGTGGGAAATCTATCATCTCATGAATACGTGTACAACATTTATTCCGTTTTACACTAACTTAAAGCTAATATTACAGCTGGTTTGAGCGCCCTTGAAGGTATAAGATAGGCGACTGTTCCTAACCAGGCGTAGTCTAATCATTATGTTTTGTGTCCTGTTGCCAGGAATCGCAGGTGCATTGTAAGGGTGAGTTTCAAATTCCATTATTTGATTAGAGTAACCTAACAGCTGGCGGTGGGTGATTTTAACTAGCTACCTTTGTTTTAGTCTATCAAATACGAATGAAGAACAGCTACTGCAGATATCCCTAGTGTAGTTTTGTGTGAATACCTGGAAGAAATATACAAACAAACTCAACCTGAACCATCGTGTGAAATTTACAAAACTTATTCACTCTGTTAATTAGAGATTGTTTTAAATTGTTAGTTTTATGTACTCTTGTTCTTAATACTGGTTGTGGAATAACTCCAAGAACAGTTACAAATTGCCAATTGTGAAAAGGACAGATATTACCCCCCCAAAAAACAACAACAAACAAACTCAGCACTTTACAGGAGCTTAATTCTTTTATCTGTATGATTATTCTTTCCCCTGTGATACAAGTGTTTTTTTCCCTGAAAATGACGAAGATTAATCAACCAATTTTGTTGTCCCTTGGCGAAATATTTTACCGCGTTTTTGTTAAAATTAAGGATTTTGAACTTTTGAACACCCCTGTTAAAAACAAACGACTAATTAAACTGTTACAGAGGTATATTATGCTTAGTATGAATTAAAAACTAAATAAAAACTTTGTTTACATCACATTGTCACTACTTGCATTCAATAATAAAATAAACAAAGTTTGGTATGTATTTAGTATACGTGAATCGTGATAACTGGAAATACAGGTGGAATTCTTTTAACATGTTTGTATCAAATCACAAATTTTTAGTACTGCTACACGCAAAAAATCTCCACTTTTTAATATAAAACAAGATATATTACTTCCAATACAATATTGCTGTCTGGGTTGTTTGTTTAAGAGATATTCCTTTCACACTGTTAATGTTCCCCACCCTCTACTGTTGACTTACAACACTAAAAACCAGGTTTCGTTACCCGTGGTGGGCAGACCACAGAAAACCCTTTATGTAGGTTTGTGTTTTACTACAATCAAACAATCTGTTATTAAGTAAAGTACTGAGAGGCACGAAAATATTTTAGAGCAGACATAAACAAAGACACGACTATTTCTTTGAAAGTAAAGTGCAAAATGTAGGAGTTCTTACTTTTGTACATAAACCCTGAAGCAAAATTGGCAAATACCATGTGATCAACATCATGGGTTTAATAATCACACAACAGGTAGAATGATCACTACTGTAAACATTTCCGTTGTTTATTAACACGCTGAGTAAAGGATAATACAAATCCTAAGAGTTCAATGAACGTATTGAAGACTACACTTACATCACTAGTCAATAGTTGTTACACCTTTATATTAACTGTAACTAGTGATCTTACCGACACTACTATAACGTAATGAAACAAAATGCAATGTTTCCTTTATATGAAAAGATGATAAATAAAGTAATATTTATGAGAACTCGAAATGTATAACGATTGGAAATATAAAAAAACTCCAATTAAATGCTTGTTGTTATCACAGCAATACTGGGGGCAAAAAAATAATAATGATAACGTTGTTCATGTTTTTAAAATAAGACTATCATTACGTTGAAGACCAGAATCACATTGTATAACAACACGATAATAAAGTTGAAGATGATGATAATACTGTTGAACAGCAGGATAATAATATTTTAGAACAGAATAATATTGTTGAACAACAGGATAATAAAGTTAGAGAAGAGTATAATACTGTTGAATAGCGGGATAATAACATTGAAGAACAATAATATTGTTGAGTAACAAGATAATTATGTTGAATAGTAAGATAATAACGTTGAAAAACAGAATAATGTTGTGGAACAATGGGATAATAAGGTTAAAGAAGATGATAATATTGTTGAATAGCAAGATAATGATGGGAAAGAACAATAATATTGTTGCACAACAAGATAATAATGACAAAGAAGAGGAAAATAATGTTGAAAAACAGAATAATATTGCTGAAAAACAGGATAATAAAGTTAAAGGAAACGATAATACTGTTGAATAGCAGGATTATAATGTTGAAAGACAGAATAATATTGTTGAACATCAGGATAATAAAGTTGAAGAATGTAATAATACTGTTGAATAGTAGGATAATAATTTTGAAGAACAATAATATTGTTAAACAACAAGATAATTATGTTGAAGAAGAGGATAATAATGTTAAATAGCAGGATAATGATTTGAAGAAGAGAGTAATATTGTTGAATAGCAGGACAATAATGTTGAATACCAGAATAATACTGTTTAATAACGTTAATTATGACACTGTGACCGGAAGCAAATCAACCGTGTTTTACACAATAATTTTTTTAGACGGTTTAGTGTTGATCTGACAAACCACGGTTTTATTTTTCAGTGTTATCTTTAAAACATCCCAATGTTTATCTTATTGTTTCTCATTTTGTTTCTGGTTTCAGAAGTTTGATGCAAATCTAACGAAAGATCCATATACACAGAATCATCAGTGGTTTTGAAATGATAGACCAGAGGAATGGCAACTAGTTAACAATGTCCTTTGTCAACTCCTCAGTTGCTCTTTGTTTATATATATACATATAATGATAGAAAATGTATGATTTTTTAATGTTAAGGAACAATATTAGCTCTGTTATTTAAATATAACTTGCGCCGTGTGTGTATGAATATAATTAAAAAAGAGATTTTACCATAAAGAAGAATAGAGTGAAGTTTACACAACATATACTAACCTTAGATGAAACAAATTAATTGTAAAATTACAAAGAACGTGAAACAGAAAAAGAAACAACGTAGCTACAAAACAGACATGTTAATGCGGGCACGCACCATAAGTTAGGAAATTATGTTATGTGCCCTGGTTTTTAAGTTAATAGTGGGAGCAATGCTCAACTTGCATTGGATGAAAATCATTTATAAATCCATTTTAACCTCAGTTTTGTAGGCCTCATATTCCTTTATAAAAAATAAAAAGGGGCAAATATGGGTGCTCTAGCCCACAACGTCTACGTCCAAGGTGATGTATATCTGTTTTGTAGCAGCGTTGTTTCTTTTTTGTTATATTCTACGTAATATTATAATAATACATATACATATATATTTAAAGTATCCAAACTAATTATGGAAAAGGCCTGGCATGGCCTAGCGCGTTAAGGCGTGCGCTTCGTAATCTGAGGGTCGCTGGTTCGCGCCAAACATGCTCGCCCTCCCAGCCGGGCGGGCGTTATAATGTGACAGTCAATCCCACTATTCGTTGGTAAAAGAGTAGCCCAAGAGTTGGGCTTACACTGCTAAATTAGGGTCGGCTAGCACAGATAGTCCTCGAGTAGCTTTGTGCGAAATTCCAAAAACACAAATTATGGAAAAGATGAAAACAAATGGTATTAAAGGTCAAGGTGATTCATTTTCTTGGCTCCTCAGGAACACATACAATGCTAAAAACTGTGTTTTGACACTCGTGGCAGGCACAGCATAGACGGCTTATCATGTAGCTTCGTGCTTAACTTCAAACGAACACATAAAACCTTTTTTCTTTTCAGGTGAAAACTGATTGCATCAGAGTATAGATACATAGTGAGTGTGTTTTCTGGGATGGAGTGTTTTCTAACCAACTAAAAGTGCTAGAACTGATGATGGTTGTAAAGTTATAGGAAGACATACCACACCTCGCATTAGAAGTGTGGTCCAGTCATGACTCTCAGGATTAATCTATCTTATGATAAACGTGTAGAAATTCATCTGTATGAATGTATTGTGTCCGGGCCTGGCATGGCCGAACGCGTTAAGGCGTGCACTCGTAATCCGAGGTTCGCGGGTTCGCGCCCGCGTCGCGCTAAATATGCTTGCCCTCCCAGCCGTGGGAGTGTATAATGTGACGGTCAATCCCACTATTCGTTGGTAAAAGAGTAGCCCAAGAGTTGGCGGTGGGTGGTGATGACTAGCTGCCTTCCCTCTAGTCTTACACTGCAAAATTAGGGACGGCTAGCACAGATAGCCCTCGAGTAGCTTTGTGCGAAATTCCAAAACAAACAAACAAACAAGTATTGTGTCCGAAAGAGTTGCTACACCGCCTCTCCATAATCGGCCAATTTTTGGTGGCATAACACTTCCTGAACGTCAGCTCCAAAACGTTGATTCGATGCATTCCGTTCCTCAACAACCCGAATGTCGTCTACGGTTGTCATGTGATTTGCATATTCAAAATAGTTTTAATATAATGTATTCATGATTTGTGACTCCTTTACTTGTATTGTTTGTGTGCTTCCATGTGTACTGCTGTTCCTGTACAAACATACATGTATTGATAATGAAATACACTGCACTCTTGACTTATTTTTGAAAAAAAAAATGGATATGATCAACGCTGCGTGGCCGAAGTATCTGATTTATTATCAACGTAAAGTATTATTTATACCAAAAGACTGGACAAAACACTTGTAGCAGTGGGTGCTCTTGGTTGGCTCCGTTTGTCTGGTCAGAAGTTTGAAATTAACGATGTATATAACTAAATACTAGGGGTAGCTGGTCTGACCTCTTATTAAACTGTATACTTAACGTATAATTAAGGTTTTTAATGCCACATGGTTCAATGAATATTAGTGATTATAGGTTTTAATTTTGTGTGTTTGGGTGTAATGATGTGTGACACCATATATTTCTAGTCACATTATTATGTGAAATTAATTTCATTAATTAATGTTCCATTTTTGTTTTTTCACATGCAGTTAGCTCAATTTAAATCACAAGTTGTCAATAGTAAATGTCAGGAGTATAACATTTTGGCCCGGCATGGCCAAGTGTGTTAAGGCGTGCGACTCGTAATCTGAGGGTCGCGAGTTCGCATCCCCGTCGCGCCAAACATGCTCGCCCTTTGTTCCATGGGGACGTTGTAATGTGATGGTCAATCCCACTATTCGTTGGTAAAGGAGTAACCTAAGAGTTGGCGGTAAGTGGTGATGACTAGCTGCCTTCTCTCTAGTCTTACACTGCTAAATTAGGGACGGCTAGCACAGATAGCCCTCGTGTAGCTTTGTGCGAAGTTCAAAAACAAACAAGCAAATATCAGTAGGCTTAATGTTTAACAAAAAGTGGTCGTACAAATCTTAACAATTGTAAACGATCTAAGAAAGCACACTATTTTTTCTGCCAGTTAATTGTACACTTATATATTTCAAGTAAATCACACGTACGACAAAGACTCGTTACTAGAGATACTAAAAAGGTTTTCACAAACTAAACAGTGTTGACATAAACTGAAATGAGAATATTATTAGCCAGAAACGCCATTAAGTTGAAAGGAATTACTAGCATTCAGATTAGTAATTATAAATATATTGTTTTTCAGCTGCGAGTAAAGTATTTGTATCATTCCATGTATTCTGTTCCTATGAGGATAAATATTTTACGGTTGTTATAATTAAAGATAACAACATAGATGCTGAACATTTGCAAGTTAGTGATAAAACTAACGTATTTGCAAATAAGTTCTATATCATATACTTCTAATTCATGTTAGTTCTTGACTATAAGATATCTACCAGTTTTAGTACTACTCGTCTGCAAACACGTAAATCGAGCAGATATTACCTCTATTAAAAACTTATCACAGGGCACTATTTCTTTAAAAATATCCTTGCGCTCAGTACTTGTAATCATTGAAAATGCTCGTTTTTAGGCATCGTGATCCGCAACAAAATGTCATGTTTTTACACGAAACATACACTTATTGTCTTAACCTCACATAGACACATCAATTTGTGTTTGCCTTTACGTTATAGGCTACAATTAAAATGAATGATCTATCACTTTAGCTCAGTAACGTCTGAAATTATATGATACGAATAGGAAACATTCTGCCAAGTCTGTATCAATTTTCACCATTCTTTTTGCTAATATATGTTTGTCGCTCATTCATAATTTCAGAAGAGGGAAGGAATATATGTAAAGTGAGGTAAGATCTTTTACACAATGTTGTCCAATTGGTTATCGTTGTTTAATGATTTAAAAAATATGGTTACTCTCGCCAGCTACCATTAATTGAAAATCGTATCTGTAACAGTTTCTGTTAGACAGTGAACACAACATTAGTTACAGCACTCCCAAGTTATTTTGAAAGTTTCTGCTTGATGTTAGGGTTAAACTACAATGTGTTTGAAGGTAAGCACAAAGCTGCACAATGGGCTATCTGTATTTTGTCTTTGACGAGTATTGAAACCCGCTTTTTATGAATGTAAATTCACAAACATTTTAGTTTATTAATCTGCCCGAATAGAAGGGTTATAAACATAAATACGTGATATTCTTAAACAAAATATGTTTATAACATTGGATAAGAGTAAAATACAGAACTAATTATAATATTAGTTCTGATTAGTTATAATACACTTTTCAGAAGATTACTGATGAGACATTTGCCAAATAACAAGACAGCAAACGGTCACAAAAATATTACTGCAACTTCTAATACGGTGTATATCCCAGTAGACACTCACTCACCAGATGGCCATATTCCCTGTAGATATTATAAAATTACGATAGCTTGGAACTTGAGCCGCAAGAAGTCAAAATATATTTTATTTTCAGTCGAGCTTTGAAGAATGTGTGTGTTTTTATAGCAGAGCCACATAGTCTGCTGAGTCCACCGAGGGGAATCGAAAGCTTTAAAGAAATTTACAAAATGTGCACAAATACTAAATGTCAAAATCTTAGCACGTGCAGAATATACTACAAGTTTTGCCCAACACGTACAAAACTGGAACAGCTTGCAAAGATGTGACTTCAAACCAGGTAAATATCCAATCAAAGCCACCGATCGTTTCTCTTAATCCAATAAAATACGATCAAAAACTATCTCCAGCAAACTAAACACTAAAGCCCAAAAATCGTGTCCATGGAACCCCGAGTACGACTTCAGAAGGAACATAATGCTGTCAGATGTCTAAACTTGTGAACTAATTAAACATTTGTAGCCACCGCATGATGCCAAAGAAGAGAGTCTGAATTATAGTATCGATAATTGACAAAAGAATCAAAATATCCTTTCCAAAAAAAAGGCCACTCAGCCTCTCCAAAACTGATGGTACGTGAGAATGAGAGTTATCCTGCAATCAACAAAATATCCTACTAAAAAAATAACTGAAAAAGTAAAATATAAACCATTTACTACTGTAAAATACAAAACATACGTAGGATAACACTCACCTGAAAGTAGTAAGTTATACAGAAACAAATGCCAGTTTTGAACTGTGTAGTGTGGAAAAGTATAAACCAATGTTGTAAAACATACCTTAATCAAAGTAAGTATAATTTGTATCAAACCACTTTTACCAAAGTGTAACTATGCTGTTTATATTCCTGGTGTAGAAGTCAGAGGTCAATGAACTCTTTGAAAGCTTCTTCTGCAGCTACGTGGTTTTGAAAGCTTTTATTGTTCAACAAGTTGTCAAAGTGCTTGAAAAAATAAAAATATGTAGGGGAAAGATTTGGGGAATAAGGTGGATGTGACAGAACTTCAGTTACCTGGTCTTCAAGACTTTTATCTCCATCTTGAAACCTTTGGAACCGAAACTGAACTGTACATTCAGTAGCAGATCCATGGCCGAATGCCTGGTTGATTTTCCCTTGTAATTTCGGTAGCTATTTGTCTAAGTTTGAAATAGTAAAGGAAAATCGGATGAAAGTCCTTCTCGTCCATGCTGCCTTTGGGACTGCGAAACTTACTGTGAATGGAGTTGAAACAGCAGATACTTAAGACATCTTGTAAACGACAAACGTTGGATTCAACCAATCAACCAACGATAAGTTGTTCAATATTCAGTTTCTGAATGTCATCGTGAGAATTCAGACATTTATTTTTGGACAACCTAATAATCTAGAAGAAAGTAAAGTTATCCAATCTAAGGAAATTGCAGAATAAAGTTGACAAAAAGTTTTTAGTTACAAACTCCGTAGGTAGCACACTACGATTAGAAGAAAACAACTCAATAATAGCCGATTCCCAGAGAAAACGAAGTGTGACTTCATAAAGTTAATGTTGGAGTTGGTGATTCTCTCAGCAATAAATGAAAAAGAATAAAACGTCTGTTCACAAGGTTAGGATTAACAAACAAACAAAGGTTGTTCCAAAATATCAAAAATTTTATCAGTTGGTAGATGATGAAATCTACCGGAAAAAAAGAAACTCCCAATCGTTACAGGTCACAGCAAAATATGGGCGTAAAAGTCGCAAGAAACATGGGACTGCTTGACAAAGTAAAACATCAATACCAACCTGTATGCTACAAAATAAAGGTCCCTTACTGACCGTAGCACCTCATGACACAGTCCAGTCAAACAAACTTTGAAGCATTTTTAGTCTATAAGCATATTTACCAAGCCTAATAGTTACAAAATTGCTCGCGAATTGGTTTAACAAACTCCTCATAACAAACACTATGAATACCACCATACCATAAACTTCAAAAATCTTTCTATAATAAAGGAAGAGCAGAACATAAAGAAGATACCATGACCTCGAAGCCACTAAAGCATTAACCATCAGCATCGTACCTTTCAAAAATAAATCTTTGTGACGCCAGGATGTTAAATTGGGTGTGACATATCGACAAAATATCATGCCAATTGATACCATACATCACAACACTGTCAA
The DNA here is from genome assembly GCA_011833715.1 of Carcinoscorpius rotundicauda. Classification (NCBI taxonomy): domain Eukaryota; kingdom Metazoa; phylum Arthropoda; class Merostomata; order Xiphosura; family Limulidae; genus Carcinoscorpius; species Carcinoscorpius rotundicauda. Next base: position 74,385,444 of record CM022396.1, on the reverse strand, counting down.
GATGAAACTAGATACCAAGAACCTTCAATGGTTGGAAAGATACTATAATGCATTCAAAAACCTCCACTCCTCTAGAGACCCAATTACGTAGCCACATACCCTTAGTCTTACCATAATTAACCAGACTACTAGACGGTTTCTCATAAGGTTGACAAATTTGTGTAACTGAAGCAATAGAAGTGACATCACTGAGTGTCAAAGTTGTATCGTCAACGTTTTGGTACACCAGGCTAATTCCGAAAGAAAATGTAAAACCAGGAATAACATTATGCTGAATAATCCTATTATGGAAACTTTGCACACAAATAATGTACAAGAAAACCCACAGAGGACACCCCTAGAGGAGATTTTGAGTAATAATGATAGAGTTAGTAACATATCCATTATATTTTACAATACTAGAAACTCCAGAATAAAAGATAGTGAACCCCCTGAGGAACTTATTCCCAAACCTACATCCCTTAATCAACGAGAACAAGTTGCTATGTTCGACACGATCAAAAGTGTTCATTTGATCAGTCTTGATCGGATTTTGTGCCTATTGTGTTTGGTCAAGATAGTCTATTAAGAACTTCAAATGAGGAGCACCCCAACTACATCCTTACCAGGAATACATTTAGTCTGGTCCTGTAAAATGATATTATCTAAAACTCGAGACAGTCTGGCAGCTAACATTGTAGTAAAAATATTATAGTCACAATTAAGAAGTTAGCCAGTAATGTTCTATCTCCTCCCTTTGGAAGTAAAATATGTACACCACTCTTCATACTATGAAGTAAGACACCTCGTAAGAAAACCTCCTTCAAATCTCTAAAATTTTTCAATGAAGGAAGACAAAGCAAACATCTGTAAAGATCCATAGTGAACTCATCTTTCCCTTAAGATGTGTTTCCTTTACTATGTTGCAAAACCTTCCTAACTTTATTGACACTGATGTCAGCATCACACATAAGACAATCAAAGTTGTTCAGCTTGGTGGATACTTAAGTTACTACCTCTACCAAAGCCGAATTTTACACACTCTCCAACATATAAAGGATAAAATAAAAGTCATGTCGGTCATCCACAATATCTCTAGAATTAGAAACTAACACACTTCCTGGAATAAAAATTTCCAATTTACTGGCCCGAACCAGTTCAGTACGTAGGAAGTAATTGTGGAAACGTTCACCCTCTTCAAAGAACATCAAATGAGACTTTAATACTATACCCTCTATCATTTGAACATTTAATTTCTTCATATTATAAAGTTTTATAGGACATAAAATAATAGGACGAAATCAAAATATGCTCGCGTTCTGTAGCTCTCTTGAAATATGCCTGACGTGCGTTATTAGCACGACCTCAGCGAGCATTATAAACTAGAGTAAGTTATTTGATATAGTTCTTCAATCCCACTTAGCAGTGATAAACATCCTGAAGATAAATAGGCCAGTTTTGACTTCGTTGTTTTAAAAGAAAAACCGTTTCAACAGAAACGAAATCCCTCAATAAACGATTATTAAAGAGCCAGAACCCAGGACCACGAGGAACACTATTCAATTGTGAGCGAACCGTCAAGAGATCATGATCTGTCTGGGACAACTGATATCAAAAGATAACACATTAGAACTCACTAGATTTATATCAATACGAATCTGAGTCGACGATCCCTCAGTAAACTTCCTCCAGTTAAAACACACCTGACCAAGAGAAGGGTCCCGGCATGGCCAGGTGGGTTAAGGCGTGCGACTCGTAATCTGAGGGTCGCGGGTTCGCATCCCCGTCGCACCAAATATGCTCACCTTCTCAGTCGTTGGAGCGTTATACAGTGAAGGTCAATCCCACTATTCGTTGGTGTTGTTAAGTAAGTGCCTTCCCTCTAATCTCTCACTTCTAAATTAAGAACTGCTGGCACAGATAACCCTTGAATGGTTTTACGTGAAATTTAACAAAAACAATTTTTATCTTCTTTGAGTCGTATGATCTAATAAATAAATACCTCAACATGTAGGAATTCAACCCATTAATTTTTTAAATATAACATGTTTTTATACCGGACAGATTCTTCTCGGATGAATACCTATTTTCATGTTTGCTGATTGCTGGCCCAGCATGGCCAGGTGGTTAAGGCACTCGACTCGTAATTCGAGGGTAGCGGGTTTGAATCCCCGTCACACCAAACATGCTCGCCCTTTCAGTCGTGGGAGTATTATAATGTGATGGTCAATCCCACTTTTCGTTGGTAAAAGAGAAGCCCAAGAGTTAGCGGTGGGTGGTGATGACTAGCTGCCTTCCCTCTAGTCTTACACTGCTAAAAACGGCATGGCATGGCCAAGCGCGTAAGGCGTATGACTAATCCGAGGGTCGCGGGTTCGTGCCCGCGTCGCGCTAAACATGCTCGCCCTCCTAACCGTAGGGGCGTTATGATGTGACGCTCAATTCCATTATTCGTTGGTAAAAGAGTAGCCCACGAGTTGGCGGTGGATGGTGATGACTAATTGCCTTCTCTCTAGTCTTACACTGCTACATTAGGGACGGCTAGTGCAGATAGCCCTCAAGTAGCTTTGTGCGAAGTTCAAAAACAAAGAAAGAAACCAAGAGAAAGTACTTAACAAGGTATTAAAACTGTAACGACTATCATAGCAATAATATTTTACTGAAGATATGTATAACAAGATGCCCGACATACTTTGGATTAAATCAACCAACCAGCTAACGATAAGTTACCCAATATTCATCTTCTTAATGTTATGGTGGAATTCCGACATTTATTTCTGGACAACCTAATAGCTTTAAATGTAACTATTAACATTTTCACACTTCCTCATGTAAGGTGGTTAAAGTATTTGATTCTGCGAATTACCGTCCCACTACAAATGCTTACCCTTTCAGTTTTGGGGGCATTTAAATGTAACGCCCAATCTCACAACTGAGCAGCTCAAGAGTTTGCGGGAGGTAATGATGACTAATTGCCTTTCCTTAGGGATGGCTGTCGCAGATAACCCACGAGTAGATATGCGCAAAATTTAAACTACATCAAAGGTCTCTCCTTAATTAATTTAACATCTGTACAATTGTTTTATTGATTTCAAATAGTAGAGTTTACTTATCAACCATTACGTTTTCTATTATTGTTTTAATAAGAAACTCACACTTTACAAAAGCCTTTTCTCTACATTTTGAACATATTGTCTCTCACGATAAAATGCTAACAAAGTTGATATAATGAACTCTGTTGTTGTTTTTTTCACATCTGTGGCCGTTTTATTAATTTCCATAAAACTTTTCTTGTTTATTAGTTCTAGTTCCCTAGATGAGGGCACTCAATATTTTTCAAACGACAAAGCAAGTCTTCTGATAAATCCTACAGATTTTTAGTGTTTTCTATTCATGTAAAAATCAACGTAATCATCATATTAGGAGAAGTTGCTATTGTAATTAAAGAACGAATCTCGAGAGATGTCATTTACTTATACAAACTACAGCAATGTATTTATTATACATGCTTAAGGGATTCGACACAAAAGAGGAAGTTCCTGAAATTATATTTTCACCATTAACTTAATGATTCTTTCTCTCTTGGGTAATTGTATGATAATCTTGGAGCAAATTGGAGATAATTAATATATTTGTACAAGTTATAAATAAGTCTCTCATGCGATCGTGTTTTTATTCATTCGCAAGATTAACAGCTGTAAAACAATCATTAATACAGATAATCAGCGCTACGTTTACGAACTTACAACGCTAAAATAAAAAGTTCGATTCATCATGGTCGACAGAGCGCAGAGAGCTTATTGTGTAACTTCGAGCTAAAACAAAACTATCAATAGTTTCTCCACTTTGTCTCAATAGGGTTTATTGTTTGCTGTTGTTGAAAAAGAATTTTAATAGTTTCAAGTTATTTATCATACAGAGAAAGTCACTTGAAGTAAAAATTACTCTAAAGCGGGCTGGTATCGGTATTAGAGCATTAATTAAAATAAAGTACGGGACAGCACTTCAATTTTCTTAGGTCATTTTCAGGTTAACGAAGAGAGTTTGCAACCGACCATTAGTGGGCACGTATTATGGACGAAAGTATGAACGTCTACTAAATTGTAGGAACGTTGTAGATGTTAGAGTAAACTATGTAACACAAATAATTTTCCTGGATAGTATGTGCTATTAATTAATTGCTTATGTTGTAAAAGTACAGAAAATGGCCATTATTCACTTCAAACTTTGCTTTTGTGACCTGAATAATGAAATTTAGAAATTAACCTATTTTCTATGTAAAAACTGGCAATTTTGCACATTTTCATTTACATAAGGTGTGAATAAAACAACGTATGCGTCAAGATTTACACGTATTTGTATTAAAATTATATAAAAATGAACAAAAATGTTTAGGAGTTAGTAGTTTTCGAGATTTGCAACTTTAACATAAATCACTTTCACGTGTCAGTCCCCAAATATAGTTTCCCATCATATTTCCGTTATACGCTCCCAGGTCACAAAAGCAAATTTTGAAGAAAAAAATAGGTCTTTTCTATTTACTTTGAGCATTAGCAACTGGGAAATAACATTTTCTGCCCAAGAACAAGAAAAAGTAAAAATTTTGTTGCAATATGTTATTAGTTAAATTTAGTATAAAGGTATCCCTTTATGTTGGTTTAGTTATCGCCTGAGATTCACGTGCTCTGTACTTGTACGAGAACTTCGTGTCTTTCAGTCTTGTTTTTGTTATGAACCATTACGTACAAAGAACATATTTAAGATGATGAAAGCTAATTTTTTGCACATGAAAATTCAGTTCATGCTCTTATATGTTGCTAGTTTGGTATTTTCTGAGAAAACAGAGAGTAATACAGATTAAAATACGAGTACATGTATTCAACTCCAAATGGTATGTCCTGATTTCTGGTAATAACTATTTCATCGTTACAAACTACAGTTTAAATTGTTTTATCATCTTAAATGCCAAGTCTTGCACTTTATATTATTGTGCTGGCATCATTATGTCATCTCTGAGGGATTGCTCCTTATTTTCAGACAAAATAATATTTGTTTTCTCTCGTCACCAAAGTTGTGAATTTATGTGATAAAAAACGCCTATAGCAATGTATCAGTCATATTACAACTCTTAGGTTACACATGCTCCTAATATATTATGATAAATCTATCGGTTAACAACGCTACAACTTTCTGTAGCTTAGTGCTTAACAACAAATAAACAAAATCTTCATAAAATATATGCTTATTGTTGTAGTTGTTTTTGAATTAAGCAAAAAGCTACACAATGGGCTATCTGTGCTCTGCCCACCACAGGTATCGAAACCAGGTTTATAGCGTTGTAAGTCCGTAGACATATTGCTCAGCCACTAGAGGGCGTACTGTTGTAAGTAAAAGACAACTTAAATACCATACAGATTTTAAAACAAAATAATCACTTTCTTTCTGTTTTCAGAATCCGAAAACTGTGTAAACAGAAATCAAGGTAAATTGCACCTGTTTATTTTTAAGCACGAATTAGCACATTGGACTATCTGTACTGTGCTCGTCGCAGGATTAAAGCTTCGAAATTTAGCGTTTAAGCACTTAAAGTTGAACTTCTGTCATCTGATTTAATAGTTTCCGATTTGTGTTTGAAAAGGCTTATTGATTTTTTTGGTTTATGTTGAATTATTTATTAAATCTCTTTTTGGATTTAATGATTTCTGTTTGTTTCATATGATTACAATTCACGTCAATAAATATTTTATTTGTTTGTTTGTTTTTGAATATCGCGCAAAGCTACTCGAGGGTTATCTGCGTTAGCCGGGTCTAATTTAGTAATGTAAGACAAGAGGGGAGGCAGCTGGTCATCACCACCCACAGTCAACTCTTGGACTACTTTTTTACCAACGAATAGTGGGATTGATCGTCACATTATAACGCTCCCACGTGCGAAAGGGCGAGCATGTTTGGTGCAACCGGGATTCGAACCCGCAACCCTCTGATTACGAGTTGCACGCCTTAACCCACCTGGCCATGCAGGGGCCTGTTAATAAATCTACTGTTACAGTTGTTTCTATTCCACAACTTTATTCTATCCGAGATAACGAGTAATGGGTTATCGTTTTTTTATTAATACGATTAAACTCCTTTTATAAAGATAATCTAAGCAATAATATTATGTAAGAAGAATTATTTAAAAGCTTCTTATTCCAAGTGAATTTCAATCAGTATAACATTTTTATATCCACACTGAGTCCAGAAATCTATTGATAAAATATGTTGAAAAAGAACACACAGGAAAAATAGAAATAAATATAAAGCAAACTATACGCGTATAAACTCCAATTGTAATTCTAGTGAGGAAAACCACTGTTGATGAGGGTTAACTGAAGTGAATAAAATACTTAAAAGAAACTGGCAGTAGATTATGCTACGTTCAGTTCCTTGCAAAGAAATCCATTCTAACTGTTATTTGGGATAGCAGAAAGTAGCTTGCAATATTTTCTTATGCCATATTTACACTTTCCAATTTTAATGTGATTGGGAGTTTCTGACACGTTTCTGCGACATTGCATCATCGATGGTTTTGTCCCCCTAGTGTTTCAGAAACAAAGCTGAGAGTAGTCTGAAGAGAAAAATTCAAGTTTTTGAAAATACTTGTCCTTCTTGACCAGGAAGCTCATGTAATAACGCTCGTGAATCCTACCCTTAAGCCATTTCATGTTCAATAAACAGATATCGTTTGCTTTAAACTTCTAAAATTTATATTGGTCTAAAGGCTGACACGAATCGACGAAAGAAGCTGGGTACTATACACAATGGTAATCTTAGCTTGAAAGAAGCTGGGTACTATATACAATGGTAATCTTAGCTTGAAGAAACTGAAGTGCTGAAAAATTGAAGTACCAAAAGACAAATAACTTCCCAGTTAGACATGTCTCTCAACTTTTTCAGTTTTCTTTTAAACAGTGAAAATATTTCAGATTTGTTTTATAATTTGAAGTTAAATAACACATGTTATCGAATAGTGTTTTTTTTATTTTGTAATATAAAATCATTCTAGAGCAAGAAAAACAAATAGTGATAAACGTGGGATGTCTTAAAAATTTTTAAGAAAGAAATATGAAACTTATTATTTTACTGAAAATTTTAAATTTTGAAGCTATTTAAAATTATTTGTAGTTGAATAACTTTAAAATATTGTATAATAAATCTCTTATTCATCTCATGCACCTTCCGTCCCGAATGGGAAACAGGTAAGTATGAAGGCATATAACTTAACACTAACTATTAGGTTTCGATACCCGTATTGGCCACAGTACAGATATTCAACTGTGTGGCTGTGTACTTAACTAAAGAGAAACAAACATTCCTTGAGAATCATTTCTATTAATGTAAATGAAATATTTTACTATTACAGCATCGTTAGAAGCTCCTGGTATCCTACAATTTTATTAATTGTAGTTGATTAGCGAAGTTGTAGAATGTCAATAACATCTAACAAAGTTGTAATAACGAAATGTTGGGATAATAAAGATATTTATACCATTATTTTATGTACCTTTACAGAAATCTCCCTTAATAAACTCCAGCTTGTAATAAAAAAATATTTAATAGAAGTGCGAATTGACTAGTTTTTTGAAAAGCAAATTTCTTACCCATTTATGCTCTTGGAGACAACCCAATAGATCCATTGAAAGTCTACAAGTAAAATAAAGTATCAGCCCACAATGGTTTATTTTTAAAACTCTCGTAATACACTTTATATGTTTTTACCTTAAAAGTTTCGAAGGTTATTTTAATGATACTGCATTTCTTCGCTTTTCTCTTTCTTGAAACACACAAATTTGTTAAAAATGAGCAAATATCTTTGTAAGGATATTCATTAGTGTTCATTGTTCCTCTAAGAAGATTTTGCGAGAAAGGGAAGGTGTATTCGAAATGAGAAGATGTAGCAATAGAGTCGGGAAACTTGGCAGAAATGGCAAAGCAGTTTCGTCACTTCTTGTTGAAAGCAATCTATTTCACAGTAGAGATGTGGTAAAGATTTCTACTGGCTGAAATTGATACATTTAATGCATTAATTTTAAAACTAATTTTTAAGTTTGTTTCTACGGAAAACTATTTTCTAAATTAAGAAGTAAAACCTATCTTAATTATGAAGCACTTTTCTAGTTCAGTTTTAAGTTCTTATTCTGATTCTAGTATGGACTAGAAGTTAGACAGTGTGAATCAAGAAAGAGTAGGAAACTTAGACAACTAGAATGTCTTTATTCTCCGTATTGTTAGTTGAATATGTTATTGCTGTATATTTTATTTATTACACTCTGTAACAAAATTTTCACTTTTTCTTGTTCCTGGGCAGAAATTATTTCCCAATTGCTTATGCCTAAATTAAATGGAAAAGACCTACTTTTCTTTTTAAACTTTGCCTTTGTGACCTGTGAGCGTATAACGAAAACATGATGGGAGATTATATTTGGGAACTGGTATGTGAAAGTGATTTACATTACTGTCATAAATCTCAAAAAACTACACATTCCTGAACATTTTTGTTCATTTTTTATAACTTTAGTATATACACATGTAATTCTTGATTCATATGTTGTTTTATTCAGACTTTATGTAAATGAAAATGTGCAAATTTGACAGTTTTTACATAGAAAATAGGTTAATTTCTAAATTTCATTATCCAAGTTTGAAGTGAATAATGGCCATTTTCTGTACTTTTACAACATAAGCAATCAAGAAGTAACACATGCTATTCAGGAACAAAATTTGTTTTACATAGTGTTATCGAAAACAAGTTAATATGTAGCAGATTCAATTTACAGTCTTTGACTTATAGAATTTTGTTGATGAGTGAGTTTTGTTCAAACTCATCTATTTACAATAGTTAATGCAGTAATGATGTAAGCGATATTCTAAAAAAATATTATTATTTATCAATGCATAGAAAAGTGTAATGTATAAGAATTTGGTTTTCTTTTGGACGACTAGGTTAGCATGCCAAATTTGGTGTGGATCGGTCAATTAAGTTTAGAAATGTGTCCATAGACAAAGGTAATGTTTTTCTTGATATTGGATGCTTACCCCATCGGTGTTGTTTAATATGTATATATGTAGGGCGCCTGTACCCCAGTTTTTGTATTTAGCTCGGCAAAGCTGGATAAAAATGTACTTAAATGTTTTCTGGAAATGTTTAGAAAATTTCTATAATTACAAATTATTACGAAGAAGTAATGAGTCATATTTTAGTAAAATGGACCAACTGCAGAATTTTATTAGTTTCATCTGGTAGAGTAACAGTTTGAGGTATTGTGATATTAGATAGTTGCACCAATTAAATAATGTTATGTTATTCTGAAATAGGAATATCATGTTGTGATATGGTAATATTGAGACCTAGAAATTTGGACTTTCAAGTGCTTTACAAAAATACAAACTTTATTATTGCTAAAGCATGTAACCATGATAAAATATGACATCCAGTCAGTAAGTCTTTACAAGAGGCACTCATTGATTAGAATGAAACTATAGAAATATAGCAGTTAAGTACCACTATGGATTTATAAAGATGCAAGCATGAATGGTTTGTAGAGGTGTAGCAATTCAATGTTGATACAGCGTTACGAAAATTCGAAGTTAATTATTAGTATGATACAACAGAGGTGTAAGAATGGAATACTGCTACGGTTTTATAATAGCTTTAGTTACCAATACGATACTAAACAGACGTAAAATTCGAGTCCTGCTATGGATTAATAATATCTATAGCTACTAATACAATACTAAACAGATGTAAAAATTGAGTCATGTTATGGTTTTATAATAGCTTTAGCTACCAATACGATACTAAACAGATGTAAAAATTGAGTCCTGTTATGGTTTTATAATAGCTTTAGCTACCAATACGATACTAAACAGATGTAAAAATTGAGTCCTGTTATGGTTTTATAATAGCTTTATCTACCAATACGATATTAAACAGATCTGAAAATTGAGTCTTGCCACGGTTTTATAACAGCTTTAGTTACCAGTATGATATTAAACAATGCAAAAATTGAGTTCTGTTATGGTTTTATAATAGCTTTATCTACCAATACGATATTAAACAGATCTGAAAATTGAGTCTTGCCACGGTTTTATAACAGCTTTAGTTACCAGTATGATACTAAACAATGCAAAAATTGAGTTCTGTTATGGTTTTATAATATCTGTACCTACCAATACGATACTAAACAAATGTAAAAATTTAATCCTGCTTCGGTTTTATAATAGACACAGATGTATTGTTCTGCTGTAATATTCTAAATATGTAGCTAATAAACACAGAAAATTATCATATGTGATTTTGGAATCTAACTGTACTTTACAAAAGTTGAACAACAGAAGCTGTCTCTTTTAGTTTGAATCTCAGCAAAGTGTTTTATAATGTATTACAAACCACTAGCTCTTTAACTTTTAAAACTTTATAGAAGCACCTCATAAGTGTATATAATGAGCTTTAACATTTTAGCATAGTTATTTCTTACTAAATACATGGCCTGGCATGGACAGGTGGTTAAGGCACTCCACTCGTAATTCGCGGGTTTGAATCCCCGTCATACCAAACATGCACACCCTTTTAACTGTGGAGACATTATAATGTAACGGTCAATTTTAATATTCGTTGGCAAAACAGTAGCCCAAGAGCTGGTGGTGGGTGGCGATGACTAGCTGTCTTCCCTCTAATCCTACACTACCAAATTAGGGACGGCTAGCGCAGATAGCCCTCGTGTAGCTTTGTACGAAATTTAAAAAACAAACCTTAAATACCTAATAATAAAAATATTCTTTTTATTTTAAGCTACACAGTCTATATAATTGCACTCGTAATCTGGTGAAAAATGGTTAAAAATGTAATTTTTTTCTTTTCTACAGCTCAAAAGTATGAATTTAAAAAGAATTAATTCTTTAACTTTTTAATTGCAATCGTCGAATTTTATCAGTTATTGATATAAAAGCCATTTTCAAAGTTACCAAAACAATTACAAAATTTTTTTATATTTACACAGTAAAAAAAGTATAGTAGATTTAACACTCCAATATTAGAGGTATCGCTTGTGGAGAATGCAGAATACAATAACTAAATAGTCTTTCCATTTGCTGCCCAAGGTAGGGAAGCACTCTATGTTTACCCAATCAAACTTTTTAATCAGAGTATGTAAAGCAACGTTAAACTGAAGTTCGTGCCACTAGAACTATGGACCTCCAATAGTAATCATGGACCTTCAGTGGTAATCATGGGAACAGAAAGAGAACAACTCGCGTGCTTAACCAAATTAGTTTACATTTATGATAGAATTGATTCGTTCTGGTCTTTATGAGAATACAGAGAAGCATATACATGTATGTTTATATACACACACAAATACTCTTCGTTGTAAGCTAATATTCCAGCAGCTGGAATTAAAGCAGCTGTTGGCTCAGGTAAGCATTCCCAAGAACTCCCCATGGTTCGTTTTTGTTTCGTTTCAAAGTGATTAATAAAGCAAACCAATTGGAAATTGTTGTAATGGAACTTGGTAAACATTAAGTTTGTCCCGTGAATAAATATGACTGGAAAAATTAAGTATTGTGATTATTTCTGGTAATTTTGTTTTACCGTTTAGAGTCGTACGTACGTGAAATTTAAGATATAATCACTGTTTTACGGTGATACGCATAGCATAAATTACGTTAATTGCTACTAACGTATCTGGATTGAGAGAGACCCTCATTTGTCAAGATTAATGACGAGTTTTTAGTGATGGATAAATTGGAAATAATTGAACAACGTTTGGAACGTAAAGTTCATAGTAGGAGCTAGTGATATATCGAAGCTTAGGTGGACCTAATAGTGAGGAAGGATTGTGATACAGTTGTATGTGTTATTTACATAAGGAGACTTTAAAACGTCTATTTTTAATGAAAGAGATCTGAGTAATGATTTTCTTAAAAGTAGAGCTGAGATATACTGCAGATAATGCGTTTCAGCAGAAAGTGAGATTGTACACTAATAGTGAGAACAGAGCTAAGATGTAATACAGATGGTGGGTTTAATATAAGAGAAAATGTAAGCATATACTAATGGTAAGAACAGGGTTAAAGTAAACTATTCTTGTTAGGCCACAGAAGGAGTGGGAAATACTGAATACTGTTTGCAAATACATAATTTAGGTCGGTTAAAAGCATGACTGTAGTTTGAGTGAATGCTTATCCAAGGTCCAAACAATGACAGGTACATAGAGCCAGCTTTTCACGTTGTATGTCTTTTACATATGGGTGTAAAATTAAATAGTACGTTACATATAATTTTAAATTTTAGCCTAGATCTGGACGTCAATTACTTTATAGTTTGCTAAAGTCATGGTTAAACACACGCTATGGATGAAAATAGTGTTAAAACGTGCAACAATTCATGAACTAATGGAAGATGAGTTGTTTGTATATATTAGTAGAAAAAATAGGGTTAAGATGTACAACTGTTGATGGGTTAAAGAAAACTTGTAAACATATCTTGTTGGTGAAAGTATGGTTAATAAACTTTATTGCTGTAATATAATGGTCAAGTTGTCTCAACCCTACTTTCACTAACAGGATATGTTTACGACTTTTTTTAAACCTTCAACAGTTGTACATCTTAACCCTATTTTTTCCACTAATATATACAAACAACTCCTCTTCAACATTTGAGTGAGATATATTACTATTGATAGATATGTTGATAAAAGAATAAATTGCAGTAATTGGGAATTATTGTAAAATTTGATGAGCTTATTAATATCACTGATGGAAATAAATTGTCATTTGTCAAGAATATAAAATCGAAATGAAAACTTAGCATGTCACCTTAAGACAGTTTAATGGTGCGAATAACTACAGTCTCGACTAAAATAAAATAAATGATACGGTAGGATATTAAATAACATTGAAAACAGATGCTTCAAAACTTTGATAAAATCTTATGGAACTCAAGTTAATGTCTTTCGCAGACTCTTGAGATAATTTTAATATTTAACATTTTTCATCTTCCCATGAAATAACACCTTAAAAATTTGTATGCAACAAAATCATAAGAACTGTCAGAAAAACATCATTAAAAATAACCTCAATTAATTGCAGTACAACAAGACCCAGACTCATGGGGAGTATCCTGCTAAAAAGGCCAAGAAGTATTTGATTGTTATCCTTTGAGTTCCAGATTAATCCACGTAAAAGTGTGAAAATAGTCATTTTGTTTGTCACAGTTACTAAAGCAACTTCCACTGGAAATGTTATTGTCAGCGTCAACGAGTGTTTCCTAGAATTTATAAAGCTGAAAGAATAATAGGATATAATATAATGGTTAGACCACATACAAACTGAATGGACACAGAAAGAAAGGCAAAAACAACAGCCTTAAAAATAATTAAATTTATTTATAACGACATAAAATGGTCTCGCCGTATCTCGTATTGAATAATTTAACCAACTGTAGTGTCGAAGCAAGACGTTCTTCGACTTTATCTAAGGTATCTGCTTTGGAAGCATTGCTATTACCATACGACTTTTAAAACCACTAAGTGGTACATAATGAAAAATAAGTAACTGATGGTGTCGTGTCCCAACACCAACAGGGAGAGTATATGCTCCTCTGGAGTCCATTGCAAAAGATCATAGTTTCGCGTAAGCCAGTGGAACAAAATTGTGTATCGTAGCAGTTTGCAAGTAAGGGACCTTGACAAGTATTTCACAATTATAGATGCAAGAGATTTGGAAAAAAAATGAAACCCAAGATAAAGGTTCATAAGAAAACACATTTCATACAAAATTTGTGGTGAGCTAATCCTTAAGCCACGTTAAGTTCTTGGTCAGTGTATTTTACAAAACTGTCGAAAAAGATAATGAATACATAGATGAAAGGCGTTAGCAAGTACAGGAATCATTGCTTAGATTCATGTTCTGACTTGTACAAAATAAGTCTAAAACATTTGTTAAAGCATTGCTTGATCACCATATCGTTTTATCAGACGGCGAGACAATTGATACCAGTGCAAATTACATTACAGATTCTGTAACGGAGAGTAACTAGTATGATTTTGAAATGTGTATTGGTATAATGAGAAAAACCAGGTTAAGATTGTAATACCGTAGCAATATCTTCACAGGACTGAGGCTTCTACCGATGTGGTAACATAGAGAAGAGGGATATGTTTGTTAAGCCTTAAGTCAAATCGGTTATAACACAAACATGACTTGTTAGACTGGTAATAATTGTGACTGAGCACAAAGGAACTTCAAGCTCTCATTGTACGATTTCGTTTCAATAAAACATGAAAAGTGAATTTTTAATAACTCTGAAAATTTGAGCTCTTGGTTACTATTATAACATTTCCTTAGGTTTTGATACACAGATATAGAAAACTTAATTTTTAAATAACATTTGAAAGCGATTGCAGAAGATCCGTTGCATAGCTTCACAATAAAATGACAACCAAATAAATTTGGAAGTGGACAGACGATATGAAACTTATTTAAGGAGATACAATATGTAGTTAAGAGTCTATTAGGTGCTTATGATAACGGGTAAAGTGTTTGCTGATGCGAATAAAATTAAGATATCTGTTGATGATCTCGACTTGCTGTGCTTAATTGGTTGGATAGGTTGTTGTTGATAGTTTCTAACTAGTTAGTTATGTTGGGAAAGGGATTTTCCTGCAACTACTAAAGCCATTCTCTTTTCTATTTTGTCCATCCACAGAAAAACCTTTGAATAGTTCTAACTTCATATATAATTTAATTTATTTAGATGTAAGAAAAAAAACCAACAAGAATCATTGCTGTTTGACGCTTTTTGCGTTCTGTCCACCGCAGGGAATCGAACCCCGGATTTTTAGCCTTGTAAGCCTATAATATTATTGCCGGGAGGATCTGCGTCAGAGCAACACTAGCATCTAAATATAAAACTCGATACAGCAGATTTTTCGGATGTAAGAAAAAGATCCTCATATGTTAGGGTTCAGATAATTAGGGTTTACTAATTTCTCAGGAAGTTAAACACTAAATAAATCAAATATTTAAATGACTTAATGCGATACTTTGAGAGTGATGTTTTTAAAATTATCTCCAAACGAAAAAGATGAGCTACAAAGTCTACAATCCCTGCCGGTTAAACGTTTCGATCTGCTTTGTTAAGTCACTCATGTAGTCAGGCATCTGAGTAACATATCTTTCAAATTCAGGACTAAAAAGACAAACTCGAGCGATGATGGACTTCTTTTGTCTTTAACGTTTAATAACAGGTTTAAAAATAATCTCGCAAATTCTTCGTAGTAGTAATCTAATTTGAGTAAAAAAAAATCCCTCGTTTGTTTGAAATATTATTATTAAATAATACTCCCAATCAAAGAAAAACTTATTGATTCACAAACACTTACAATTCATTTCTTGTTATAATCAGACGGATTTAATCTAAGATTTCGAGAATATAATATTGTTGTTAGATAGATTAGTAGCCATTATTGATAGATATATTCTTTAAATCCTCTTAGATTTAGCGAAGGTGGAATATACCAATTAACAAATTAAATTAAAAGTGTTTCTGAGGGCTGTATTCATTAAAATAAGTGGAAACTGTACAAAGATGACATCTATGTTATAGTCACATAAAGTGCTGGTCTGAATGTTTTGTTTGATTGTTTTGCATTTTCGCTAGCCGTCCCTGACTTAGTAATGTGAGACTAGAGGGAAGGTAGCTAGTCATCACCACCCCCCGCCAACTCTTAGGCTACTTTTTTACCAACGTATAGTGGGACTGACCGCTACTTTTTAACGCTCCCACGGTTGAAAGGGCGAGCATATTTGGTAAGACGGGGATTCGAACTTGCGACCCTCAGATTACGAGTCGAGCGCCCTATTCATCTGGATATGTCGGGCCTCTGAATATTTTATTATTCACACTTTGATTTACGAGAGCTGTTTTATTATCAACGTATTGATTTTCTGTGACGTTGATTCATCAAAATCAAGTTGTAATGTCGGAACGTAAGTCTGGCTATAACTCCGCGGCCATTAAAATTAGGGGCTTGATACCTGTGATGGAAACAGAACAGATAGCCCATTATTCATCCTTATAAAACAAACGTTTCATCATCAAAGGAATGACTAGTTATGGCAGTACCATACGAGAATATCACAATGACGAGTAAAGACACTTTATTTTGTAAAGATTTCAGTCATCACAACGAGAGTATCACAACGACGAGTAAAGACACTTTACTTTGTAAAGATTTCAGTCATCACAACGAGAGTATCACAACGACGAGTAAAGACACTTTACTTTGTAAAGATTTCAGTCATCACAACGAGAGTATCACAACGACGAGTAAAGACACTTTACTTTGTAAAGATTTCAGTCATCACAACGAGAGTATCACAACGACGAGTAAAGACACTTTACTTTGTAAAGATTTTAATATTTTTCATTATTGTCTTCTGACACAAAATACTTCTGATAATTTCATATTGGTCTGTCATATAATTAATTGTATTTTGACAAAAGTTTTTAATAATTGTAAGATCAAAGAGCCAAACAAAGTTTCTTTTAAAATTCAAAACAAGTATTTGACTGTGAAATGTATTTTATAAAAAAACTCGGTTTACTTGAGTTTAAGGTGTATGTCCTCCATAACTTACTGAGTTCCATCATTAACTAAAATAGCAGAAACTGCAGATGTCTACTGGACCTGCGGCTTTTTCTGTAATTATCTGACAGTTCTATAACAACATACTCGTACTTGATAAATATTCATCATTCATTGAAAAAAGAATTTGATTGAAATTTTAATTTAAAAGTGAGCTATCATCACAGCATTGTACTACAAAGTAGATTTTACTGAAATATTTCTTTCTAGGCACAGATATCAATGAAAGTACCTTGATTTTCTGTTGCAAAACTCACAAGATTTTTACTAACGAATAACAAATAAAGTCTGATTTATTGTTTTATATTTGCAACTCACTCCATTTTTAATTTTTATTGGTTAAATTTATAATATACATTTTTCATATAAATTTCAATTGTTTTATTTATTGTTCAGCTATACAGATACTGCGTAGTTATAAAAATATAACTCAGTTACGACTGGTGACAAAAGGTGCGACAACTTCCGAGGTCCAACCTTTGTACATATACGCCATAAGCTCCAGTATATTAAACTTTATTAACTGAAATGAAACCCGAGCTTAAGAGTTGTTTTTTCTTTCTTTTCAACTTCATAATTCTGGATACTACTTTAATTTTGGTAGTCACGTATGAATTTCAAGCAGTTGTTGTATTCAGGACAAAGCTACACAATTGGCTTTCTGTGCTCTGCCCACCACGTGTATCGAAAGCCGGTTTTTAGCGTTGTAAGTCCGCAGAATACATACCACTGAGCCGCTAGGGGGCTCAACATTAAACAAAATAAATATAGTTTTACAATTATCATGTCATAGACATTGTTCTGCAGTTGTTTTTAATACAAGTTCGCTGAACTAAATGTATATATTTTTAATTTTATTTAGTTGTTTCATTCTCGTTGCTAAATTCTATAACCTGGCCAAATTGCAAACTTAATAATATTCTATCGTGTTCATCATATATATTCCATAACCATGTTTATAAAAAAATTAAAAGCATACTTAAAGCAAGTCCATAACGAGTAGATGTTGAATTTCGCGGAAAGCTACACGAGGACTATATGTGCTAGTCGTCCCTAATCTAGTAGTGTAAGACCAGCGGGAAACCAACTAGTCATCACCACCCACCGCCAACTCTTGGGCTTCCTTTTTACCAACGAATAGTGGGATTGACTGTTACATTATAACGCCCCCTCGGCTGAAAGGGCGACCATGTTTGGTGCGACGAGGATTCAAACCCGTGACCCTCATATTACGAGCCGAACGCCTTAACTCACCTGACCATGCCGAGCCGACGTAACGAGAAGGAATTACACTTTCACTAAAGGTTAAAGCTGAATGAAAATATCTATTGAAAACTAAACTTAATTGTTTTTTGTTTGTGAATTTTCGCATAAAGCTACTCTAGGGCTATCTTTGATAGCCGTCCCTAATTTTGCAGTGTAAGACTAGAGGGAAGGCAGCTAGTCATTACCTCCCACCGCCATCTCTTGGGCTACTCTTTTACCAACGAAAAGTGGAAGTGACCGTGACATTATAACGCCCCCACGGCTGGGAGGGCGAGCATGTTTAGCGCGACTCGTATGCGAACCCGCGACCCTCAGATTACGAGCGCATGCCTTAACGCGCTCGGCCATGCCGGGCGCGAAACTTAATAACAAGTTCAAAATATACTAGATACTTTGGAAGAAAATGATAATTTGGTAAAACACGATGTATCTTATATCGATTAACACACAAGACACAAACTTATAACTGGTATTAAATACTCTACTATTGATGTTTGGTGATTGGTACTGATTACGTACAATGGTAAGATACTGTGACAATTGTTATGATGTATATGCCTTTGACAAGTTGTCGAAGAGCGATTACATTTATATTTGTCATAACATATCAGTATCGGGCTTTTTAGATTTCTAAGCACTAATTTCTTCATCTATTTTCGTAAGGATTTTCAAAAATTAGAAGCGTGTATAATAATAATAGAACTAAACTACACTTGTTATATCTATCTTCTATTAATATAGAGCTTTTTATACATTAGCGTTGTTGGTGGATAGTAGGATTCAGCTGAGTGGATGTCTTCCTCTGGTCATCCAGCCCGGCATGGTCAGATGGTTAGGGCGCTTTTCTTAGTAATCTAAGGGTCGCGAATTAGAATCCCCGTCAAACATGCATGTCTTTACAGCCGTGGAGCGTTATAACGTCACCATCCGTTGGTGTAAAAGTAGCACAAGAGATAGCAGTGGTTAGTGATGGCTTGCTGTCTTCCCTCCAGCTCTACACTACTAAATTATGGACGGCTAACGCAGATAGCCTTTGTGTAGTTTTATATCTCACGTTCTTTGAATATATCGATGACATGGGAAAAAAGTAGCCCCAGAAATAAATAAATGTAATGTTGAAAAATGCCACCTATTTAAGCCTTTAGATATTTTTCTTTTAATTAGTTAACACATATCTTCCTGTGGATTTGTCAGTAACGGACTTATAATGGTAATATTCAAGGTTCGATTCCTTGTGGTAAACACAGTGCATATAGCCTAACGTGTACCTTTATGATAAAATAAATGAAACGAATTCAATATAATTTTTTTAGCCAGAGTTTTAAATAATACTTCACTGTATCTTTTCTTCTCTTTATAATCAAATCGTGTTTTGAAATATTAAAAATTATTAGACTGAATATTGTATTAAAATTATTTCGCTCAGTCTAAAAGTTCCTAAATTAAGCCTAAGAGAATGGCAAGGTTTTCTTTGAGGTGTTTAACAAAAGTTTACCTTATAATTTAATTTTTTTTAATTGGTGATTTGATTTCTCTTTTTATGAACAGCTGATAATGTTGTAGGTTCATATATTTTTAAAAACAATAACTGAATTGATTTTCACGAGTATTTCTATTAACATTCGTGTAAGAAGCACATCAACTGTGCGTAAAGCAAATCACTCGTGTTTGTGTGTTCTCTAAATAACGTTTACTTTCTTATTTTCTTTGGTATTACTTTAGATTAACAGTATTGGTTAAAATGTTTAATACGCCTATTTTTGTTATTTTCGATCTATTTAGTTTTGTTATAAAGAATTTTCTACAGTTAGTTTAGAATACGGATTTAGGAAAAACCTAAATCACATAAACTGACCAAATCTCGTGATGTTATTGGGATTGTGGTCTAACGTACTGCCAACATCAAAGGTACACAAATTATTAATTGTTCTCACTGTAAATACCTAAGCTGTTTGTTTATTTTGTTTTATTTTACTGAAATTATTTAATGATTTACCATGGCTTTTACAATCATATGATACACGAATGCGATAAAGAATTTCTTTTCAATGCTGTAAAAAATCAATCATGTATGAATGAGTCAATGTTACTTGTTATCTTTTTTAAGCTTTAACTTTAGTATCCTTTTTCAGTTAGTACCATTTATATTTTAAGTTATCAATAATGTGGGTAACTAATAATTTTTATTGGCAATTCCAAAGTTGAGTAGATAAAAGTTGAGGTTTATAAAAGCCTCAGAAAATCACCCCCTTATACACGGAAATGGCACGTTTTACACACACACACATAAAAAAAAAACATAACTTGTTAAAGAAGTTGATTTTTCCGTCCATAAGATTCATCTCGAAAAAAGAATTTGTTCTATGAAGGAATTGGCGTGGTTTAATGGTGGGTTTGTGTCACGCGAGGATTTCTTTATGTCGTAATGGAAGTCCATCACTTCAGAATGACTACCCTGAAGTTGATCTTGGGAATCACACAGATGCAGAATAGAAAATCTAACTACTTATTCCTTCTAAACTTCTTGGGACAAAATGAAAATGTAAAAGGTACTGAAGCGTAAATACACGCTGAGTTACTATATGTTTCTTTGTAACCTCAAATTCGTAGAGTTTAGCATTACACATTTATGTATATATATAGATAGATAAGTAGATGCCATAATTTATTTTGTTTGTTTCACCAAAGTTTGACAAAATTACTTTTAAAACTAATAATTTTGGCTCATTTCTAATCTTTTTGCGTTGCAACTGAATGTATTAATGTTTAAATTTTCTATTTTCTTTTCCTGCATAAGAATATTCGGAACACAATGAACACGAGAACATGAAAAATAGAAGAATAGAAACTCTAATCTGAATTACAATTTTCAGGCTCTACGTAAGCGCTGTACATACCCTATCAAGACAACCAACTTTGCGAATAATTTGACGAAGTTCTATACATGTAATACTTGTTAGACGTTCAGCTTTGAATGTAATAATGAGATTTCGAGAAATCCTCTTATTTTCTTCATCTATTCGGGATTCTTATTTGTACTTGTACTACCGCTGTATGATTAACCTAAAACCAATATTCCACCCTAAACGTCTTTAAAACACAAAAAAATGGTGCTGCATATAATTACAGTTAATTTTGAGTCATATGTTCCATACTTTTTGAAACGGTTAAGTATTTTTTAAAGGAGTTTTTTTTACTGGTTCAAAGAATTTAACGTGTATTTTAAAATGCGTTTGTAGTCTCAATCTAGTTTTAGAGAAACTTCATAAATTAAAATTAAACTGTAAGCGATTACTGAAGTTAAAACAGTAATGTGATACGCTTGGTAGTTTTTCTTCATTCCCCCGCTAGTACAGCGGTAAGTCTACGGATTTACCACGCTCAAGTCAGGGGGTTCGATTCCCCTCGGTGAGCTCAGCATATATCCCATTGTGGCTTTACTATAAGAAACACACACAATTTTCCTTAAAGAGGCTCCAGTGTTTAAAGTAAACGATTGACTGTTTCTAGTGTGGCTTGTTTTGAATTTTGCGCAAAGCTACTCGAGGGCTATCTGCGCTAGGCGTCCCTAATTTTGCAGTGTAAGACTAGAGGGAAGGCAGTTACTCATCACAACCCCCGGCCAACTCTTGGGCTGCTCTTTTACCAACGAATAGTAGGATTGTGCGTAACATTATAACGCTCCCACGGCTGAAAGGGCGAGCATGTTTGATTTGACGGGAACTCGAACCCGCGACCTTCATATTACGAGTCGAATGCTTTAACTACCTGGCCATTCCGGGCCTCTTCTTGTAATGGCTTAGTGTCACCTAAACTTCATCATCGATTATTACGATTTTATGAAAATACCTTGGAAATATTTTACTGATTTTCCCTAAAGCTGAAATTCTGTATTAATTGTAATGAATTTCTGGTATTACGAACAAATAGAAACATAAAATAACATGCTGTATTTATGAGGAACAATCATTCTATTTCCATATTTAATATACGTTAAATATATTGTGAAATGATAAAGAGCAGAGAACACGGAAGTTAATTTCAAATTATTATTGATATCAGTTTCATTACTTACATTTTTTTTCATATTTGAACCGTAATTGAAAAATTTCAAGTCACAGGAAAGAAACAAATTTCAATAACTCATGCTTGAATGGTCCAGATGTGTAGATTAACTATGTTTCACTCATTTAATAATTTATTTTCGTAATGTGAAAGTTAAACCACTTCGAAGTACTATTACTTATTTTTTCCAAATTTTTGAAGGCAGCATGGTTGCAAAATAAGTTTCTTTGAAATTAAACAAATCTGATCCAAAGTTTACCACTACATTTAAATTGAAATAGACAAAAATATCTTAATAAAGTCTACGTAGATTAGAGAGAAGCACTTGAATGGACAAAGGCGGATATATTTTATACACTTCTAGACGAATTAAGCAATCTAATTAGTTTAGAATTAAAATTTAATGTACTGTATAAATGTTTCTGAAGATGTCAAAATGCTCACAAGAACGATTTTTTAAAAGACTTCACAATATAATGTATTCCATCAGAATAACGAAATGATATATACTTTTTCATTTCGTGTTTTACTGATCTCAAGTGTAAGAGATCAAACACAATATTAGTTGTGGTACGCCAGTTGTGTTATATTAAAAACAGAATACGCACCTTTCAGAAGGCGCGTATTCAACTTTGCAGATGCTATCACTTTATTACGTATTTATTTCTAGGCGTTCGAACAGCTTTTGTGCGAATAGATTCTCCAATAAATGATTATCTTCGATTTAGATTAGGCCAAAAGCTTTCATTTTATTAGGAAATTTATTATAGTTTTGGTAGTTTTACTCTTTTTGATTTAATTAGAACTGATGAATAAACAAAATGTGTTTAACGATCGCTAGTTTAATTCGTTGTTTACCAACATTTATGTTTGATGTTTTATTACATGAATCTATCGTTACATGATCATAAATTCTTGAAATCTATCATAAAAATTACAGCACATGTATTCTCTGCAAATAATAGAAATAAAGGTTGGACACAAAAAATACCAACGTTGACTTTACCTGAAGTACCTCTGTCATGACTCTATGTACAGTTTGGTACACGAGGGCTCTCTGAGCTAACCGTCCCTAATTTAGTTGTGTAAGACTAGAGGGAAGGCAGCTAGTCATCCCCACCCACCGCCAACTCTTGGGCTACTCTTTTACCAACGAGTAGTGGGATTGACCATCACATTATAATGCCCCCACTAGTGAAAGGACGAGCATGTTTCTTGCGACTGGGATTCGAACCCGCGACCCTCGGATTACGAATCGAGTGCCTTAATCACCTGGTCATGCCGGGCCTCTCTACGTACACGCTCGAACAGATGTGGAGTATTTACACAGTTTTTACAAGTGTAAGAACACAATATTTAAAAACAAATAGCAGTCAAAAAAGTGGTCAAATTACTGCTGTTTATCTTTACCATTTTTTTCTTCATAGAAGAGGCAAAACATGTGTTGAACAAAGACGGACTGGCACGAGACACGCTTTAACTGGTTTATGGTTTAATAACTCGAGAACACTCATTATTAATATTCCCGGTCGCGAAAAATCGACCCGAACTTAGAGGGGTAAAAAAAACCCACCAGAGCCAAAAATCAGACTGGAGGCGCCAGACTGATTAAACTTAATGCAATAATACGATCTGAAAAAAGAGTTTCTTCTCCTGATTGAAAAAAATTACTCACAAGTGAAATCTGTAAAATTCCTTGTTAGAAATATAAACATAGAAAGAAAGGAGACTGCGGTGTTTGCAGATACTGCTTATCTCGAATCAAGCAAATCCTATTAATTAGAAGCGAAAAAATGATGTGAAAAGTGGAAAACGATGGGTAAAAAGAAGGACAAGTAACTTGATGGGTCAAAGTTAAATCAGGTTACAAGAAAACAAGGTGTGTGACATTGATTCTGAAGAAGATGGAAACGTTGAAGCCTCTAAAACCAGCTGTATCTTTTGTCATACTTCATGAATTTCAAATCTGAAAAAAAGATTCTGAATAGTAGAAGTAGTTTATTTCTACTAAACAGCACATTTTGAGACATAATATTTCAAAATTTGGGGCGAAGTTTAGAGAAGTCGGTTTTTCGTGATCGGATGTCTTAATATTTTTACGAGAATTTCAGTGATGAATTGCTCTACACAATCATTAATTTAAAACTGATGACTTAAAAAGTCGAAGAGCATAAAGTAATTCCCAAATGAAGAAAATGGTGCAGCGGTAGAGAAAGCTGTATTCATGTTATAGTTTCTCATTGTATCTGTGGTTCGATTTTCACTTCTGGTATGTGTGTTTTTCTTATAGCGAAGCCATATTAGGCTATCTTCTGAGTTCGCCCAGGAAAATCGAATTCCTGAGTTTAGCATTGTAATTCCGTAGACTTACCGCTGTACCAGCGGGTCCACTACTGGTGGAACCTAATTTGTAATTAATTTTACAAGAGTCAAAACATTCTATATCTAAATAAACATTCAATAATAAGTTTGTTTTTGTTTTTGAATTTCGCGCAAAGCTACACGCGACATATCTGCACTAGCCGTGTAAGACTAGAGGGAAGGCAGCTAGTCATCATCACCCACCGCCAACTCTTGGGCTAACCTTTTACCAACGAATAGTGGGATTGACCGTCACATTATACACCCCCACGGCTGGGAGGGTGAGCATGTTTGGGGCGACTCGGGCACGAACCCGCAACCCTCGGATTAACAGTCGCGCGCCTTACGTGCTTGGCCATGCTCAGTTATAGAGTGAAAGTCCTTTTTACAATATTTTTACTTATAGAAATATCTAAATTCCTTTAATGCGTAATGCAAATTATGAAAACAGATATTTTTTTTTGAAAAAGTTAGTGTGAGGTGTGTAGGTGCCTTCACTTATTAAATAAAACCCGTTAAGTTATTTAACATGCTAGATGTATTAACATTATGTACACATGTTACAAAATAAAATATTACTTGCGAAGAAAAGAATTAATAATGTTCTATGCTATGCATGTAAATGAGAAAAGAAACAAATGACAAAAATTCGAAATTCCTAGCGCTTATTTTTACAATACTTTAAAACAAGAATTTGTTTATGCTTGGTACATATTGGAGGTATCTCTGGACATCTCGATTTTATTTAATATTTCCCCGACGTGATTTAATGGTTAGCGTGCTCACACTGTATGTCCAAGTATTCGTGTTTCGTGGCCTGATGTCTCAAAAACATAAACAAAGAAATGCGATTCGTACAATGGAACCGAAAATGCGCTGTAAGAGCGATGATCAAATACAAATATTTGATCAGAGAAGAATTGTCCAAGGGATGGCGGTGGGTGCTGTTGATTAACTGCTTTACTTTATTCAACTGGCTAAAAATCAAAAACGTCTTGGTAGATTGTCCGTGTGTTGCTTTGCGCTAAATTCAAAAACAAAATGACGTCTTCAAAGTACTAATGAAAAATCAATGTATTTCTGTCATTCTGAAAATTATTAATTGGATGAACTGCCTAGAGAACAACCTGATGCTTGTTCAGGTCATTTTCGAAACACTTTGGTTTCTTTGTAATTGTTTCCGAAATACTTCACTCAGTTTTTTGTTTTTTTTGCATTTAAACAAAAAGGTACACAAAGAGCTATCTATCTGTGGTCTGCTCACTACGGGTATCGAAACCAGGTTTTTAGCGGTGTAAGTCCTAAAACATACAGCTGTGCCACTGAAAGCTGCTCTGTTGAAAAAATCCTATTTTTTTAGTTATTTACCAAACATTCTCAACATTAGTCATTTGCTATTGCTCTAATTCCGTGTATTAACCACTGCATAGTCCGGCATGGCCAGGTGTTTAGGGTGCTCGATTTGTAATCTGAGGGTTGCCGGTTGGAATCCCTGTCCCATTAAACATGCTTACCCTTTCAGCCATGAGGGCGTTATAATATGAAGGTCAATCTCACTAACGTTGGTAAAAGGGTACTCCAAGAGTTGGGGGTGGGTGTTGATAACTGCTAAATTAACTCAGACAGTCCTCATGTAGCTTTGCACGAAAATTCAAAACAAATAAACATTACCCACAGTTATCATTACACATTTAATTTTGTACCAGAGTTGTTGTTTTTTTCAGTAACATAGAGATTTTTTATTTCACGTAAATGATTTTAAAGTGCTGTTGTAGACCATTACGGTTTATGTGGAATAACTACTCTTACGTGTAAGATATTTATATCTTGCTTCATCATTATAAGATTTATTTATATTCTTTATTTTAAAGAGGTGTCCACATATTTAGAAAGAAATAACAATAAAAAACGAGGAGAGTCATACGTTAATATCAGAAAAGTGATTTATAATAAATTTTAAAATGATTTAGAACCATAACTCATATTGATTAAGTCACGAAGAAAGCAACAACGTACTTATTGCGTGATCCCGCCATTTTTCATTATTGTTCCAAAACTCACTTACTTTAGAACTTGTACATTTTTTATACCAACAAACTGACCTCTTCTACCATTTTGTTACTTTAAGATGTTATGCATCAGACTGGTCTTTTCGCTTTTTATTAACTTGTGAATTGTCATTTCACAAATTCGTTCAGTGTAATTGTTTTACATCATTGTATATTGTTTCTTCAATAAATTTATCTCGTTAAACCTCGTTTCATCTTGTATATTGTTTGTTTTATAAACTAATCTTACTAATCTCGTTTAACCTTATATATTGTTTCTGAACAAATTCAGCCTCGTTTTATCTTGAATATTGTTTGTTTAATAAACTAATCTCATTAACCCTCGTTTCACCTTGTATATTGTTTATTTAATAAACTTATCTCATTAAGCCTCGTTTAGTCTTGTATATTGGTGTCCAACAAACTCACTTTATTTAGCATTTTTATCTTGTATGTTGTTTTTGAACAGACTTACCTTATTAAGTTTCGTATACCATATATTTAAAAAAGTTTTTATTGTAAAATAAATAAAAAGAAACACGGTAAAAAATGCTTGCTATTTGTTTTCAAACTGCTCATACTTATTTACGTTTTTGAAAACACACTTTACATTTGTTAGGTACGAAAAGAGTAAATATATCTTTATTCTAAAATTTTAACGTATGCCATTTCTTCCACGCTTTTAATTTTTGGTTCGTCATCTGACATAGTTGTTAGGTGAAAAAATCACTCTTAAAATAAGCGAAGGTGTAAGAAGAAATGCGGAAACTTTCTATTTTTTTTAAACCACTACGGACATGTGAAGATTGGTTATACATTTCTGAAAACTCCACTCTGAAGGGTGACCAGTCTCGCCGCTCGACTCATAATCTGAGGGTCGCAGGTTTGAATCCCCCTCCTCCAAACTTGCTCTCTCTTTCAGCCGCGGGGACATTATAATTTTATGGAGAATACCACTATTCGATGATAAAAAAGTAGCTTGAGAGTTGGATGATGGGACTGACTAGCTGCCTTCCATCTAGACTTGCACTGCTAAATTAGGGACGGTTAGCGCAGATAGCCCTCGTTTAGCTTTACGCGAAATTCAAAAGGAATAACATGGAGTGTAATTGTGGCTTTATTAAATATTTAATGAAACCCACAGTTTCAGAATGAAAACAAGAATGCTTCCACATAGTTTTATTGCAGCTATCAGTGTGGGTATGTACGAATTACTAGGTTTTCTGTTAATTTTTGAAAGTCGTGCATGTTATAAGGGGTTTAAAACTTTAGTAACCATGTGAGATTTAGTTGCAAAGGCCAGATGCGTTTAATGTAATGGCAACTTTTGATAACAATAACAGGCACTACCTTAAGACATGGGAAATGTTTTAATGGCTTTGCTCGATGACTCCTCGTGGTAGTATGTTTTTAATATTCATAAGTTTATGATTGTTCTCTGTATATTTGTACAATATAATTTATTATATCTCTTTATTACCGTAGGAAAGCATAACCTTCCTCGAAAGTAGGAAATAGTCTATATTTTTCATGAATTTTTAATTTAGAGAGCACAGTAATATCCGGGTAAATCATAGACTGAGGTCGCAGAATACGAAATAAAATTTTTCTTGTGAAAACATCCATACATTATGCTAAAGCTATATAAGAACATATTGGACAACGAATTGGCTTAGCTCGAAATTTGGGCCTGGCATGGCCTTGCGCGTTAAGGCGTGCGCTTCGTAATCTGAGTGTCGCGGGTTCGCGCCAAACATGCTCGCCCTCCCAGCCGTGGGGGCGTTATAATATGACGGTCAATCCCACTATTCATTGGCAAAAGAGTAGCCCAAGAGTTGGCGGTGGGTGGTGATGACTAGCTGCCTTCCCTCTAGTCTTACACTGTTAAATTAGGGACGTCTAGCACAGATAGCCCTTGAGTAGCTTTGTGCGAAATTCCAAAACAAACAAAGCTTGAAACTTGGTGTTACCATTTTCATGTCATAAAATTAACCTTCTTATCTGTTATTTCAGTGAAAACCTAGAGCAGGTTCAAGTACTTGAGCTTGTTTGTCACACTAAGAAGTGATGACCTGTGGTTCAGAGAATCTGCCAGTACTTGAATGATTAAACTTGACTACCTGTGCACAAAGTTTTCTCAGTCTTAATTTCTTGAAAGCTGTTGTTTTATTATTTTAGTTAAAAATTCTGGAATGTTCTTCAATGTTATCTTTATTGTCATTATTCCTTCAAGTTCATTAAATATGGCTAAAACTCGTAAACTATGAATACACAATGAGAGATGAAGTTGGAAATAGAAAGACATACTTTTAAAACAGGACTAAAGATCATATAATATTTTTATCTACTTATTTTCAGTACGAAGTATTTTAGACACAATTCAATGTTGGTTCCAAACTGAAATTTCTGGAGTAAACACGTGTTACAATACTGAAAGCGAATCGATTATGCATAACATCTTCTAATATGTGTGTGAAAGATACCAACGCATGGCAGCTGACAGTAACATTTGTGTCGTGATAGTTATTAGAATATAGTTTTTATCCCTCTACCTATCTTATATATTAATGAATGTACAACAACCACACTTACACAAAAAGATAAGTGAAACATATTCAAGCCATGTATTTGAAACTTAACATGCACGTTTCGAGTGTATCTGTCTGTACAGAAAGTTTATCATTGGTGTATAAGATGAAGATATAACGCGTACTTGTTGTAATTCTATTTTAGGATATAAAGCGACATTTTAAAAATAGAACTATTATTTTGTTTTCACTATAGATATCACAAATGCAAGACGTTGTTTCTAACACCCAGACTTTACTCTTTTTGTGATAAAGCATCTTTAGAGTTTTTATTTCAATATAACAACTATGAATAAAGTTAAAAAAAAAAAAATTTTACTTTTTTCTGTACTTTAATTTACTGTGACGAAGAATAATGTAAATTCGATTTTATTTATTTCCATAACGTAGTTTTAGTGTATAATCAACAATGCTTAAGGTGGAGTTCTTAAATGGAGAATTATTTGACCATTTTGCTTTTCTCATATTTTTCTTGTTCTAATGATGTATTTTTATAAGTGATGAGCATCTTAAATGGAGTCTGCAATTCATTAATGTCAGGATTGTTCTTCTTTATAAGTAAAGCAATTAAAAATTTCCGATAGATCGGTCTGAATAAAGACAGTGACGAATGTTCAAGATACTGATAACAAAGAACACTATTTGACTTTGGATAAGTTTTAAGACGAATGATCATCTAAGACCACAAGTAAAAATTTGATCTACGTTTTGATATTTCTTTCAGCAGATGAATTTGAAGACATGTCACTTGATGAAAAAAAACACACACATAATTTCCAAGGTTGGGAATTACACTTATTTTAATTTTGCTACTGTCAGCTAATGGTCTAACTCATTTGTAGCCTGAGAAAAAAAAATATGGTAGAATACTATTCATTTTTTTTTAATATTTTTCATCACACTAGCATGATTTGAGGTGACGTATCCGAAAACACGTTTCTTTCCCGAGAATTACTCTCACAACTAACTTATACAGATTATTGATTCACGATAAACACTGCCATGCTGTTCTAGTAGTCCTAGCTGATTTAATAGTTTCAAAGAGTTTCACGTTTGAATTTTGGTCTACAAGCGAAGTAAAGTATACAACAAAGTTGTGATCACTTATGTAATAATACAGTGTATAATTAAATTTCTAGATTACCGATAGAGATTGTATATATTGTACTTTAATGAGATTGATTTTAAGCTTATTAGAATTTAGTAATTTTGTCAGACAACACCAAAGTATCTTGTTCCTTATATTGGGGTAGGAAGACTAGTCATGTAGAGAAACGTAAAGTTTTCATTACTATATTTAGCACAATGAATTTCTAGATAAAGGAAACGTTAGTGAAATATTTTAATAGCGCACATACTTGTATTTAAGGTGTAGTTCAGTTTTGCAAAAATAGTGATTATGTAATACATATTGAGGATCTCTGATTCAGGATATACTTAGATTAGACATTCAAAATGGACGTTTTTATGCTGTAAATTATTACTATATTAAGAACTTAAAGATATTTCTCAATTTCAACCTGTAAAACATTACATTTTGTCGTTTCATTCTTCCGTTTGATACCAAATTGTCTGGGCTGATTTATCTCATATTCAACATGCTTAGTTAATCTGGTAAGCGAGCTCGTTGAGGAGATATTCCAATTGAAATTTATCCATCAGTATTAATGTATATATGAACAAAACCTTTCTAGATTGCTGACCCTATAGGATATATAAATGAAAAGATGTAATTATTTGTTTTTTTTTGTTCGATTACGTTAAAAGCTACTTCAGGGCTATCTATGTTAGTTGTCCCTAATTTAAAAGTAATAAACTAGAGAGAAGGCAACTAATTAAACACCATCCATCACTATATTATGCTACTAACGAAAAGTGGGTTTGACCATTATAATATAATGTTCCATAAAGGTGAGCATCTCTGCTGAAGGGATTTGAGCCCGCAACCTGCAGATTGTATATCGAGTGCCCTAATTACTGAGCTATGCCGAGCGTAATTCTTTGGGTTAACCCGAATAAAATATTGAAAGCTCTATTTATATTCAACTAGAAAAGGTATTTGCCAATTTTGGGCTGAGAAAGTAATGCTATAAACAGTTGTAAGAACAACTTTTTTCACTGTCTATGACGTAAACGTTCGTTCGACGCAATCGCTCTCGCGCAACATTAAACCTCAGTTTTATTTGGCGCCGTCTTATCGACATCTTCTTACATTTGAGCCCTCACTCGTGCCATCAAGGTAGTAAAACCAAAATGGCTGTTTATCTCAAATCGTTCAGTTCCTTAAATATTTTAACTCATTCTCTATAATGTCCAGTTTATTTCAAAAATTCTACACTGCGACTTGTGACATCAGGCAGACAGACAACTCAGCTACATACATATATGTATGTATGTATATATATATATATAAAAGCATACGTTAATATATATATTGTATTTCATACTGAAGTGATAAAGGTAATAACTATGTTTATGGCTACGATAATATGATTTAGGTTTAGTGAAATAAACAGTAAGTGCAATAGTTATTTTAATTAATTCATCAACTTTGGGAATAACTGAATTTAAGTTGAAATAAATGAAATATTTGCGTGGATCATGGATATTTTAAAAAAAAGTATTTTCATTTGCATATGAAAATATACGTTTCACGCATAAATATATTATGAGAACAAAACATTTTAAACACCACTATCACACTCATTCTGGAGAAGCTCTCCAACCTCACTGAATCTAATTTCACTCAATCAAATGTCTTTGCACTCAGATAAATACGGTTTTTAATAAGGAAATGATAACGTCCAAAGAGGTAGACAGCGTTGTAGGTTCTTGTAGTGTAGGAAATATTCCAATAAATTTTATGTTTAATTATACAGTTTATCTCAAAAAGAAACATCTTAATAGTTCTCAGTTTCTCAGTGTTTCGTGTTTTACTGCAACACACTTATGTTTTTCCGAAAAAAAGTAGCGTGAAGGAATCCTCAGAAAATAACATTTATTAATATTTTAATCTTATGAATATAAGTTATGTAATTTAGTCTTACTATGTCCACGTCCTCCTGCTAAAAACATAAATTTTTATAATTATTAGTTCGATAAGTAATGAACCCTGGCATGACAAGGAGGTTAGATTGCTTGTCTTGTAATCTGAGGGTTATGAATTCGAATTCCCGTCACACCAAACATGCTTGCCCTTTCAGCCATGGGGGCATTATAATGCGACGATTAATCCTAATATTTGTTGTTATAAGAGTAGCCTGAGAGTTGGCGGTTAATGGAGATGACTAGCTTCCTTCCTTCTACTCCCACACTGCTAAATTAGCTTTTCACTAAAGTAAAAAAAAGCAAAACACGTATTGAGACATCATGACAAAAAGAGATATTTGTTTTATAACCAATGGTAGTTTGAGATAAAATTTAGAAACGTAACGAGTTTCTACAATCAAAGTATCATTAAATGCATAAAGTGACCATGGTAGAGCATTGTGCAAAAATGTTAAAACAAAGTCCAAAATTAAGATTTCTGGCTACTTTCAAAGGACAATGGAAGGTAAATCACAGGTGAAACATATAAATTATACTAATATTCATATTTAGAACAACAGAAGTTCAGTGGAAGTGCTCAGTTCAGCAAACAGTTCATATTCTGTTTTAATAATTGTAGGCAATGTTGTAACATATTTAATCAAACTTTACTTTGAAATGTTACTTCAAATGTTTCTAGTACACTCTCATAAAGTATCTTTGGAAGAAATGTTTGAATTGTCAAGTGTTTAATCTCTCAAATCCCAACTGAGTTGAGATCGGGCTCTCTAGGGGTCATTGAATCATTTGAATGACTTCGACAGCTTTTTTCTTAGCTACATAATTTCTGCAAAGTTTGGATGAGTGTTTGGGGTCATTATTTTCTAGGTTGTAAAATCCTTTACCAGTAATAAAAACTGGGTACTACAAGATGGGTCAGTATCTAATGGTACTTGCGCTTTTTATTTTGCAAATATCTCCTGTCGTCCTAGTATAACAATATCCCTCCCAAAAAAGTCACAGCGCTGCTTCCCACGTGCCTCGTGGTAGGTGCTATGAATGTACAATCTAAACTTTGAACCAAATATTTAAATTTGGACTCATACGCCCATAATCCTCTTTTCCAATCATCAGAAGTCCAGTTTTGTATATCTTAGCAAATTTTAATCTCTTGGCAATACTTGGAGATCGAAGTAAATGTTTTTTAAACGCTACTTAAACAAATATTCCATTCTCGTTGGGTCTTCTTTACTTTTCTGTCATTTGCGGCCCGGCATGGCCAAGCGTGTTAAGGCGTGCGACTCGTAATCCGAGGATTACGGGTTCTCATCCCCGTCGCGCCAAACATGCTCGCCCTTTCAGCCGTGGGGGCATTATAAGTGACGGTCAATTCCATTATTCGTTGGTAAAAGAGTAGCCTAAGAGTTGGCAGTGGGTGGTGATGACTAGCTGCCTTCCTTCTAGTCTTACACTGCTAAATTAAGGACGGCTAGCATAGATAGCCCTCAAGTAGCTTTAGGCGAAATTCAAAAAACAAACAAAAACAAACAAACTGCTATTTGGTACATGGCCGTTTATCTCATGTTTGAGATCAGTGACAGTCTTTCTTCCGTCCTGAAGGCTACGTAAACACAGATACTTAACATCATTATCATTGAGTTCACGTGTTCTACCTCTTCCTTTCCTATTTTTAAATATACGTGTCTCGGTCTCAAGATCTAGAGTGTACTTGACAGTGTCTAGATTCATTTCAAGTCAGAGTCCAACCAGCAATTACAGAAAGCTTTAACATGAGCTCTCTGCTTTACTGACAATTCTATATGCTTTTTGGGGTATTGCACAAAAAACAAAATTTAATGTATAATGATAAAAACTTTTGCCATCAAGGTTTATTTGTGGAGTGCTATTAAATTCATTTCTTCTAACATAAACCGGTACCATGAGCTAACTTCTTCCCTTACACTTAAGACATAACAGTTACTTTAGACACTAAATTTAATCAGTATGCACATTTAAGCAGAATTTTTACGACATGCCCTTGCTATAAGTATACGGGAGTTCTAAAGAATGATAAGTTTTCTTAACCTGGCTTCTTCAGTTGTCAACAGAGATCAGTGAAGCATTACCATGGTGTTGAAATTTACATTCTGTAATGACATGGAAGAATTAGCCCTGAAAAGGGAAAGAATGACAAAACCTTCGCTTGTCCTAACACGTTTTCACAGTATTGTAAGTATAAACGCTAAACCACATTTTTTTGTAACAGATGACAGTTTTACGGTACGTTTTCTCCAGCTACAAAGTAATGATCAACTTGCTTGAATAAAATGTTCAGAGGTGTTCTTATTGTATGCGATATGTTATTTATAATGGAAGATGAAATTTTTTGCTACATTTTCCTAATGCTTTTTTATATATATTTTAGAGAATATGAACTTTCTTAAAATTCAGCACAATTCCAAAACTTTATTCCAAATTTAATGTAAAAATTTACAAGTCTGAAATTATTATTAATATCATCGGCTGAAACGTTTGTTTGTAGTTAAGTATAAAGTTCCACAACGGACTGTCGTTGCTCTGCCCCGAAACTCGATTTCCAACGTTGGAAATTTGCCGACATATTGTTACGTCACTAAAGGGGTGATGGAGCATCTGGAAATCATTCCTGCATACTAACTTTAACCTGTAACCTAACATTTCTTAGCCATAACGTTATATATTTGACATGTCGAAAGAGCTAGCACGTTTATTGACAAGATACGAGCTGGTGGCCTGGAGATTGCGAATCGAGCGCCCTCTAGCGGTTATTGTTAGTCTAATTTCGGGAGATAACACTCTTCTTGTAGCCACAAACTCTGAAAACGCCTGTGCATTGAATATTCTTCATACTTTAAAAACCTTGGTTACGCTAGATCAAAACACGTGAAACCGTAAGATGTTGACTCATCTCGTATTCCATTGTTTTCATACTCGTGTTTATTGATATAAGATTAGTGATCGTCAGTCCTACTTTTATATTCTCGAAAGAAATTTTTTAAGCTCCACTCAAATAAGTGGTTAAGTCTAACAACGCAAAATGTATATTTTTTTATGTTCATTGGACTTAAGATTTTGGCCAGCAGTGTATATGCTTTTGCGAGATATTTTTACGCTATGCTGTAACACGGAAGACGTAGAACTTTAAAAGATGAAAATAAGAAAAGGGAAAATTAAAATAAAAAACTTTTCAGAAGTTAATAGGGAAAATGTGAACACTATGAAATTAGCCTAAATACTAGCTGGTCAAAAGTTTAAGATCATATCAAAAAGAAGTCCTAAACAGGGTAGAAAATGCCCAACAAAATGTCTCAGTTGTGAGTTGCACGGGCGTCATTGGAAGTAGTTTCAAACATTCGCTTTGGCATGGCCGATATAAACGTTTGTAGAACGCTGGCTGGAATGTTATTCCAAGTGAAGATGGTTTCACGATCATGCACTGTTTGGAAATAACGTCAATTTCTATAGACTTTCATTGCCATCCACCCCGAAACATTTACAATGGGGTTCAGTTCGGGCGAACACGCTGGATGGTCCAAAAGAATCATGTTATTCGCCATGACAAAAGTCCTTTGTTCTAGGGCACTGTGAATTGTAGCGTTGTCCTGCAGAAAGAGCCAGTCATTTTCACACAAGTGAGGGCCTTCAGTCAATAAGGATGCTTTCTCCAACATGCTAATGTAGCCAGCTGCTATTTGACGTCCCTGTATAATCTGAAGCTACATTGTTCCATGGAAGGAGAAGCACCCTAGATCATGATGGAACCACCTCCACTGTGTAGTGTAGAAAATGTCTCCGGTGGGATATCTTTATCGTTCCAGTAACGTTGGAAGCCATCTGGGCCATCCAGGTTAAATGTTTTCTTATCAGAGAACAAAACCTTCTTCCACTTTTCTACGTCCCATGTTTGCTGGTTTTCATCAAAGTTTAACCGAGCTAGTGTTGAAGGAGGCATGGCCTTTGAAGTCGTTTACGGTTTTTAAAGCCTTTCCTCGTAGATGCCGTCTTATTGTTCTTGAGCTGCATTTTGCGACCGTAAGAGCCTTAATCTGGTTCGACGATCGGCTGGTGTCTTGCTGGAGAATCCATCGAATCCTCTTGCTCAATGCCGGCGAAATTTTCTTGGGCCGACCACTTGAAGTTCTCGTTCCGTATCCCTCAGGGTCTTTTGAGAAATTTGCAACAGCAGTTTTACTACGCCCAAATCTCTCCAGCAATGGCACGTTGAGAGAGACCTTGTTTTTGCAGCTTGACAATTCTGCCACGTTCAGACTATGTCAACTTTTTAGCGTTTTCCATGGTTTTATCCAATGTAACACAAGAGAAGTCAGCGAGAGATGTTGACAACGCTAATGCTTGAACACAAATGAATAATTTCGTTACGTATTTATCGATTAACGCTTCGTTTCAGTATGGTCTTAAACTTTTGACCAGTTGGTATTTATGTTTATTTTATAGTGTTTACATTTCCCCTATTAAATGCTAAAAATTTTTAGTTTATTTTAATTTTTTATTATTGCCATCTTTCGAATCTGTACTCAAATAAGTGGTTGAGTCTAACAGCACAAAATGCATATTTTTTTCTTTATGTTCATTGCGCTTAAGATTTTGGCCAGCAGTGTATGTCATTCGAAATTATCTCATATCTCTCTTAAACGATAATTTAGTACCGAGGAAGTGAAACTCCACCTCGCTTTACAAATAAGCGTCCTTCTATTTTTATGGGAAATCAATAAACTTGTATCATAACAATTGATTTTAGAGTCATAAGGGCTAAATACGTAAGTGGATAGAAATAAAGTTACCAGCTACGCCACCTATCTGGCGTACACGAATATAAAAAAACATAGTATATTTTGAGACCTTGAGGCCAAAGTGGGAATGAAACATAATGTTAGTGTTTTGTAACAATACTTAATCAGTGTGCAAATGAGGTAGGTGTCTGTTTGTCATTTATAGTTAATTAAATGATAAGATTAAATTTGTCTGCAGCTCTAGAAGGACATTAGATGTATTCAAGTAATCATCAACTGAATAAATAAATACAGCGTATCGAGTGTATTTTAGCACTTGAGAAAAGTAATAAATGCAGAATATTTATAAAAATAAACAAACAAAACTATCTTTTACATGTATTACATCTAACTGAAATAGTGAGAAAAACATTTTGTTTGACTCAGTGGTAAGCTTGAATGTTTATAATGCTAAAACTCGTGGTTCGATCACCGCTGTAATACGATGCAGATAGTCATTCTACAGATCTGCTTTTAAAACAAATAAACTTTTCATTTATTGAACTTTCCCGCATATTTAAGACGTTTAACCTGAGTGAAACTTTATGTAACACACGAACTAAACTAACTTAGGACAGATGATTAGGTGGTGAATAACCAGTAAGTAGTACTTGTTGATTACACTACTATTCTTAATCAAACATTATGATTCAATGTTTCAATTATTTTTTGGCTTTTTGTTTGTTTTTGAAATTCGAGCAAAGCTACACGAGGGCTATCTGCACTAGCCGTCCCTAATTTAACAGTGTAAGACTAGAGAGAAGGCAGCTAATCATCACCATTCACCGCCTACTATTGGGCTACTATTTTACCAACGAAAAGTGGGATTGATCGTCACATTATTACGCTTTCACGGATGAAATGGAGAGCATGTTTCATGTGATGGGAATCTGAATCAGAGATCCTCGGATTGTGAGTCGAGCATCTTAACCTCCCGCCCATGCCGGGCTTCAATTACAAATCCACATATTCTAAAATACGGAGTGTATTTAACAGAATATTACGAATTTCCTAATCCATATTGTTGCAAGACAAGTTAATAGCCAGGCCACACAGGGTCAAACCTCACAGGATTTGTTATTTTAAGCTATCGATGAATATGATGTATTGGGTATACTTTTGCATATGATAAAACTGGTGATAATATGATATTTATGAATTTAAAAAAATATTAATAGATTTGATCAGCCTTAAATAGTGAAAAACAAAAAGTTTATTTCACATAATAGTTTCAGGGGCTTTTTTCTCGAATATGTTGACCACCAACACTGGAGTAGTATACATTCCTGGAGACGTTTTAAATGTTGTATGCGAAATATTACATTACTGTTTTTTTTAAAAGAGACTTAGCAATAATAACTAGTGCACCACAGTTTTAATTTACGTCACATGAGTGCATTACATGTATCACTACAATTAACAATCTATTTATGTATCTATCTTTATTTAGTTAGTTATTTACTCATATTATAAAAAAAAATGTACTTGATAAAAATAACAAAATAACACATTTGTTCACAAGCTTCTCAGGGATGCCAATTATGAGTAACGGTTTTACTGTTACTTTTATTCAGCTATTGTGATTTAAAAAATCGAATTTTTTTCGTTAGATGCCCCCCAGTGGTTCAGCGGTATGTCTGCGGACTTACACGCTAAAATCCGGGTTTCAATATCCGTGGTGGACAGAGCACAGATAGCCCCTTGTGTAGCTTTGTGCTTAATTCTAAACAACAATAAACAACAAGTTTATTAGATATAAGGCTCACACACTACATTTTTACCATTTTCTGTATGCTTCCGCAGAAGAAATGAAACACTGTTCTATATATATTTTATAGTTTTCGCACAAAGCTACTCTTGATTATCCAGCCATTATTAATATCAAAGATAAAGTACATGGACCATAGTTATTCAACAGCAATCATTGCTAACTGTTGGGATTCTCTTCTCTGATACAGCTGTCATTTTTATGGCATACCTACGGCCTCAAAATTTAAAACCTCAGATTCGCAATCCGATAGGGTAACTACCATCAGATTCACAATCCGATAGGGTAACTACCACTTCTGTCCAGGTGTGTTTTTCTCACTGAACAACTTCATGTAACAGATTATCAAATTAGACATTTGTTAGATTTTTTAGCACGATATTATTTCATTGATAGTCGCAAAATGAGTAGGTTAAGTACGGAATATCCAAAGGGAAGATAGATTTACGTAGATTAAAATATTCAGTAAACTGCTTTCCCATGGAGTATGTGAACTGAATTTCGTGATTTTAGATACTTCAGCACAGTCACAGTGGAATAAATTAAACATGTAAGTACGATGAGATGTGATAATATGAGAAATATTACCTTACTATTACTGCTTACAAAATAATATAATTAAATATAATGAAACAAAATTATGTTAACTTTAGGTCTTGGCGTTACTTATTATTTTAGATGATCCATATAATCAAGATAGAAGCAATTCGAAGTTAACGAAAACCAATGTATCCAGGTAGAGCATTATTATTATACAGAGATAATTCTGAAAAAGTTTTTAACGATATCATTGAGAAATGTTCAAAACCAAACGTACTCCCAGTGATTAGTAAGTATTATCAGATGACTGGGATGGTGCTTTTGAGTACCAGCAGGATGGAGATAAAAAGTAAGAGATGTGCGTTTTTTGTAGGGCAAACTACTTTGAAATCAGCTGTGATATCCTACAGCTACCCTGTCGTATAACACAATAACCTTATTTAATATCGCCACTTAAGTATTTTTGTTTTTACATGACAACTTCAGAAGTGTTTACTTTTACTAACATTTTATGACTATTACAATAGGAATTTCTACTTTTAAACTGATCGTATTCCGACAGGTCCGGCATGGCCAGGTGGTTAGATGGCATTCGATTCGCAATACGAGGGTCACGGGTTCGAATTCCCATCCCATCAAACATGCTCGTGGGGACATAAAAATGGCGGTCAATCCCACTATTCGTTAATAATAGAGTAGCCTAAGAGTTAGTGGTGGATGGTGATGACTCTAACTGTACACTGTTAAATTAGGGATGGTTAGCTCAGATATCCCTCGTTTAGCTTTGCGCAAAATTAAAAAAACAACAAAAAAACAATCAGTTTTCAGTTAGTTAGAGAGATCTAGCTCCACAGTATTCTTGATGATAAAAGATATTTATCATAATGATCCCTTAGAGCATGAAAGGTCTGAAACTTGGATAAGATTGAATATATTTATACTTTCAGAAATGGAAGACAACAGTTGCCACAAGCAATTCGCTGTAGTTGTCCTACCCTGTACTGTGACTCGTGAAGGTAAGACTGGAATAAAGTTATGCAAACATTTTAGGTTTTCCATTATATTGGAACTTTGGTTTGTTTTGAATTTCACGTAAAGCTACATGAGGGGTATCTGCACAAGCCGTCCCTAATTTAGCATTGTAAGACAAGAGTGAAGACAGCTGGTCATCACCACCCACCGCCGACTTTTGGGGCTACTCTTTTACCATCGAATAGTGGAATTGACATTATAACGCCCTCACGGCTATAAGAGCGAGCTTGTTTGGTGCAATGGTAATTCGAACCCGTGACCCTTGGATTACGAGTCGAGTGCCTTAACCACCTGGCCATGTTGGGCCCATAATGGAATTATTGCAATAGATCATATTTCTTTTCATATTCATTTAGTGTTCTATTTACTGGTTTGATGTGACACATCATTTTCCTGCTGGGACAGAGGTAAGTCTTCGAATTTACAATGCAAAAACCAGGGATTCGATTCCCCTCTATGGACTCAGCAGATAGACTGCTGTGACTTTGATGTAAGAAAAAAACACACAAGACATACCAGTATCTTGATATTCTGAGTAAAAGTTAAGTATTAGAATCGTAAGAGATCGATATACTCAAATACAGTTATTTTGGTAAAAATAAAATTGTATCATGTAATTAATATGAGAATGTCTAACAAAATGACTAGTGATCTGATAAAAAATAAGTAAAGTATTATTAACCTTTGTAATCCATGTTAAAGATTAGCAAGCAGTGGTCAATCTTAAAAAAAAAAGAGTCAACAGGGGCCCGGGATAGCCCAGTGGTTAAGGCACTCAATTCGCAACCTGACAGTCGCGGGTTTGAATCCCTCACACCAGACATTCTCATCCTTTCAATCGTCGGATGTTATAATGCCACTGTCAATCCAAGTATTCTTGGTGAAAGAGTAGCCCAAGAGTTGGCGGTGAGTGGTTGAGACTAGTTACTTACTAGTCTTACACTGCAAAATTAGAGACAGCTAGCGCAGATAGCCCTCGCGTAGCTTTTCGCGAATTTCAAAAACAAACAAACTATTCAACCAAAACTAAAAATGAAGTAGTTTGATGCTGAACAGATAGTAGCACATAAGCCTAACGCTGTGCTTAACACCTTGCAATGAATAACTATCATAGAAAATAATAATAAATAAAAGATACAAGTTTTATTTATTATCAAACTCTAGAATTTCATGTAAAGCTTTATTTTTGGCTTCAATTATTGTAGAAAAGCCTGATATGAAACATTACAATAGCAAATAGAAACATTAAAGCTGTTTCATTGCGATTATAATTATATTTAAGTTCCATCCGTCTCCTACAGTTACGTATATCTGTTTTGTACATCATTGTCTCTAGGGGTGAACACCCTTTTATCTGACTGTTCACTTCAGTAGTTATATGATTAACTTACATATTGTTAATAGTTTGAGTCAAGTAAGTTAAGTATTTATAGAAACGATTGTATATTAGTCAAAAGACATAAATAACTTATGATACATGGAGATACGCTTGAAGCTATAGAACTTGGCAAGCCTTTGTAAAATCATTAATTTACCGTCTAGTGTAGAAAACTAAGTTAATGGAACAAGATTTAGTCATTATTACATAAGCTGATAAGACAATGTATTTCTTGAACTGCAATATATTTTACTTAATAAATGTACGTATGGACAAAGTTAAATTATGTTTCTTTAACAAAGTGACGGGAAGTAATATCAAGTGTAGAAAAAAACGTTAAGTTTTTATCTTCTGGTTCTCTCATGAGCTAGCATATACGAAATATGTCAAATCATATTAGGGTGTTTAACTGCCACATTTACCTTCTCCTGTCGACTGAGGTTATTTCGTCTTTTTTAGTAAATCTGGTATAAGAATAAGTTTTAATATTGAATATGTTTAAAAGAGATACTTTTAACTGCTTTTGAAAGTAGTGTATGAACAATATCAGAAAATCTAACTCTATAAATTTGTTATAAGAGTCTGTGATTTATTTTCAAGGAAAGCAGTTCTCAATTGGCGCTTAAACTTTATAAGATAGAATATCGTAATGAAATATGCCTTACAACAACTTAAGCTAGTAAAAGATGTATTATATATGTATACTTGTTTTATTTTCTGTATCTCTTCGTATTGTACAGTCCAATTATAAAGCACTGATCAGGTTTAATTACTTCTTTGAAACTGAACAACTGGGTGTCCACCATATTTTATCATTTCTTACCATATTAGGTCCGTAAATATTGTTTTGAGAATGTTTTTGAATGATCTATCATGATATTTGAAAGAACATTAAATGGTTTATGAAGTATTACAGAAACAAACAGTTTTTTTTAAACACAGAATTAATCTTTGACGATTTGGGTTTGTTATGCAGTGGACCATTTTGGTAACATTGGGCATGAGTGATTAAAGATAGTTACTCCATGCAAAGTAAACCCTGTTGCGGTTAACAGTTTCACATGTAAGTTGTAATTTTGTTTTTAGAAAGATGTGCACTTTTGTAGTGAAATATTACAGTCATTTTTTACATCTTATGGCACAAAAATTACATGACGCTTCTGTTTCAGTATCAGAAGCAAGATCTGTATTGTCTGCCTTGTTGCAAGGTATTCAACATGGAGGTGTTTACAATAAACCATCTGAGATCGCGATGTCTAACATGACAACTTCCCTAGCGGCACAGCGGTGTGTCTACGGTCTTCTACTCCTAAACACCGGGCTTCGATACCCGCGATTAGCAAAGCACATAGAGCCCTCTGTATAACTTTTTAAGAAAGAACAACGCCTATTCCTGTTGACCAGTGATTTCTCTCCAAGCCAGTCATATTTAATATAAGATAAGAACTTGTTCTAAGGATATTAAATACTATTTGTTCTAAAATATAAAATAAATATTTGTTCACTAGAGCAGAAAGGATTTTTGTTTTGTGTTTAAATACTAGTAGGTCACGTGAACAGTATTTTGAAAAGAAAAGGCTTAATTTCATAACAAATGTCCAAAAAGCTTTTTTTTC